>CM042009.1:87179419-87779419 GCA_023525715.1 Cichorium intybus
TTGTTTTGTCAAGTGGTCGAAAGATGCTAGTTTGCTCAAGGCGCCTGCTCTTCTATTCTCCGATCTCGGGATTTGCTTGATGGAGAATCTATCGAGGGACTTGGTTAGCTTTTGGACTGCGTCCATGTACCCTTGCATCCGCTTATCCCTGGCTTCATACAGGCCGTTGACCTGGTTCGTCACTAGCATTGAGTCGCTCAAAGCTGCAATTTGCTTTGCTCCGTTTTCGATTGCAAGTCTCAACCCTGCCAGCAGGGCCTCGTATTCCGCTTCGTTGTTGGATGTCTTAAAGTCGAACCGTAGTGCATACGTAATCTCCTCCCTTTGTGGACTTTTCAGGATTAAACCAGCTCCTGATCCTTCCTTGCTTGCCGCCCTATCGGTATACAGAGTCCATTCACATGGTTGTTCGACTGTAGGAGATTGTTTGTTGCTTGACATCTTCTGCTGTGCCTGTTCCGGGATTTCAATGAGGAAATCAGCTAGTGCTTGACCTTTGATGCCTGTTCGAGGTCGATACTCGATGTGGTGTTCTCCCAATTCTATTGCCTACTTGGCTAATCGGCCCGAATTCTCTGGTTTCAAAAGAATTTGTTTTAGCGGCTGGCTGGTGAGGACTTCAATGTGATGTGCCTGGAAGTATTGTCAAAGACGCCTGGCGGCGTATACAAGTGCGAGTACTAGCTTCTCCAGTATTGGGTAGTTCACTTCTGGGCCTTGGAGTGTTCAACTTACAAAGTAGACTGGTAATTGTTTAGTATCTCTCTCCACCACCAGGACCGCGGAAATTGCTTCTTGTGATGCTGATAGGTATGTGAACAAGGTTTCTCCTGGAATAGGACTAGCGAGTGTTGGTAAGTTACCAAGTGTTTGCCAGAGTCTCTACCATGCTTCGTCGGCAGCAGGTGTCCACTTGAATCCTTCTTTGCTGACTTGTCCTTTCAACGTGTTGAATAACGACAATGCTTTTTCTGCTGACTTGGCGATGAACCGCCCCAGAGCAGTTAGTTTTCCATTGAGACCTTGCATTTCTTTTAGTGTGGTGGGAGCTTTAGTTTCGAGGGCGTCCTGGACTTTCGCTGGGTTAGGAAGAACACCTTGATTGGTTACGTAATATCCCAGGAATTGACCTTCTTCGACCTCGAAAACACACTTTGCAGGGTTCAACTTCATCTTTGCTTTCTCCAATGTCTTGAA
Source organism: Cichorium intybus (assembly GCA_023525715.1). Classification (NCBI taxonomy): domain Eukaryota; kingdom Viridiplantae; phylum Streptophyta; class Magnoliopsida; order Asterales; family Asteraceae; genus Cichorium; species Cichorium intybus. The sequence goes on from CM042009.1 coordinate 87,180,617, forward strand.
TGTTTCTTCGATATCAGCCGGTAGAGTCACAGTTCCAAGACTTTTGATGACCATGTCATCTACGTAGACTTCAATATTTCGTCCAATCTGGTCACGAAACATCCGATCAACTAAACGCTGGTATGTGGCTCCTGCGTTTTTTAGCTCGAATGGCATTTTCTTATAACAAAATGTTCCTCTGTCAGTGTAGAATGTCGTCTTCTCTTCATCTTCTTTTTTCATTGTATTTGGTGATAACCCTTGTACGCGTCCAGGAAATGCTTCCATCTGAATCCCTGTAGCGATTCCACTTTCTGGTCTATTTCTGGTAAAGGGTAGCAGTCCTTAGGACACGCCTTGTTCAAATCTGTGTAGTCTATACATATGCGCCAGCTGCCATCGTGTTTCTTGACCATCACTGGGTTAGCGATCCAATCGGGAAAAATTGCTTCTCTAAGAATTCCGACAACGACCAGTTTGGAAACTTCAGCGTTAATTGCCATATTGCGTTCGTTTGCCTAGCTCCTCTTCTTTTGTTTGATAGCGCTGCTTCCCGTCTTGACATTCAAGCTGTGTTCTATGACACTCCTATCCACCCCCACCATATCATATGCCTTCCATGCTGATATCGTCGAAGGAGTGAAACGATTGCTTCTCTTGCAGCTGTAGGTAATGTGGTGCCTATCTTGACCGGCTGTTCAGGGTAGTCTGGGTTGATGACTTCTCTATCATTAAATTCTTCTGTTATGGTCTTCTTGGCTGGACGGACGATATCTTTGGGTTGCATGATCTGGTAACATTTTAGATGTTGAGGGTTCGTGGCCAGAACGCAAGCTGTGCCTCCGGGGGCTTTAAATTTTAGTGTACCATGGACCGTGGATGCTATCGCGCTGAATTTTAGGAGCCCTGGGCGCCCCAGGATCATATTATGCTCTGATGGTGCTCGTACTACAACAAACTCGATAAGGACTGTTTTGTGGAGTTTCTCGTCAAAACTCATCAACGTAAAAGGAATATGAACAGTTCCAATCGGCCAAATGCTATGGCCCGTGAATCCTATCAGCCGTCCTCTAGCCGGTTTTAGTACATCTTTGATTGCTTGGGGAAGTAAATTGAAGTAGTGCTCGTGGATGATGTCTGCGGCGCTCCCGCTATCGATATATACATGGTGGACTTTGATATTTTTGATATACCCAGCAATGACTAGAGGGTTATCTCCTTGCCAATTTTCTGGTCTCGGGTCGTCTATGGAGAAGTTAAGGTTCAAGGTTCCTTGATGGTGGCGCGTGTCCTCTCCACTGGCGCAAGAGGCGCGTTTCTGGCAGGCGAGAATGGCTAAGATCTCGAGTCCTCGGCCAGCTCCCTTATCTTCCTTCCGATTTCTTCCCGCATTTCTATCGGCTTCGTATTGTTCTCGTAATTTCTTCACCGTTTCTATTAAGTTTCATTTGAGCTGTTTTTCTTCCATTTCCCGCTTTAACATAGCACTGTCGATCGTGTCGTGAGCTCTACTTTTGTGGTATTCACAGTATCGCTGCCTGTTGTCTTGTGCCTTGCTCGTGGTGGTTTTTTGACTGCGTAGATGTCTGCATTCCGACCTCGCGACTCATCTCTAGGAAATGGGTTGTACCACCGTGGGGGTCTCCCTCCCCTGAAAGGTGGAGCACCATAATCAGACCGGCGACTGCGATGCTAGTAACAGTCGCTGCGTTTGTGATACGTATCTGTAGTTGCTTTAAGGTATGATTGTTTTTCTACTGTTCCTTCCTCTTGGCGAAGGAATCGCTCTACCCGCTCTTTTAGCTCATGGCGTGTTTGAGGTGGCTTCCCTAGAAATTTTCTGGACAGCTGTCCCGGTAGAAGACCCCAGGTGAATGCACCTGTTACCATTCTATCGTCCTGTCCTGGGACATCCAGAGTGGCCTTGTTGAAACGCCTGAATTAATCCTTCACAGATTCGCCTTCTCGTTGTTTGCATCCCATAATAGCGTGATTGTCCCCCCTGTACTTTCTCAGTTGCATGAAGTTTGTGAGAAAAAGTTGTTTAAGTTGTTCAAAATTGTAGATGCTATTTGGTGCCAGACTTTTGAACCATGCTCCTGCGTTGCTGTCCAGAGTTGTCGGAAAATACGTGCACCAAAATCGTTGATCTAGCTTCAAGGACGTCATATGCCATTCATAAGTGTCGATGTGACTATCAGGGCACGTCGTACCGTTGTAGACTTTTAACGTTGGTAATTTAGTTGTACTCGGGATCTCGTAGTCTAGAGTTCTTTAACAAAAGGAGAACGAATGTTCGTTATCGTTGGGATTGGAGTTGGCATATATTGCTGGAAAGGGTTTTGAAGTGGTACGAAGGGGTACTGCGGCGTCAGGAAAGGTGACATATAACTACTATCATAGAATGGCGGCGGCCCAAATGGAGTTTGCGGTACAGGGGTACTATCAAATATTTGTTGGGATATGGTTAGTATGGGTGTAGGGATTGAGGATAATCCTGCGGTTAAGGGTGCTGAAATTGGTAGTGGTAGACCCAGCGAGATCGGAGGATTCGTCGGCGTTGGTGGTGTTGTAGGGATGGCTATCTGAGGTGTGAACAACGGTGGGATTACCGATGTTCCAGTTTGAAGAAAAGGGTTGAGATACGTTATCGGCGGTGTCAAAGGGTTTGGCATCGACGGTTGCCACGGTGGTATGGCGGGTATAAGGGCCGCTGAGGGGGTTGTGTTTAGTGAAGTTACCGGAGTTTGAGGTGTAGTTGCGTCTAGGGACGTCATTGGTCGAATTGGTCTTGGGATGATGCTGCTTTGCTGATTTTCCGGTGGTGTAGCCATTCAATGTTGCAAGAGTGTGATCCTTGTTGTCTCACAACGGTAGGCTTCAACACAAGCGACACCAAGTGGTACCATGTGATGTAAACTGGTCTCTTCCTTGGATCAGTAGATTGACGGAGACGAAGACCTGGATCTACAACAACGAAAGGATGGGTCAGTCGCACTCCGGGAGGCGGTCCCGGGAGGGCGCTCCGATGATTTAGTTAGTACTGTGATCGGAAAAGTGAAAGAGAGTTGTACGAAGAGTGAAGGAGAGAATGACGATGATGATCTTCCCGTGGGGTCGATCATCATATACCGTTGTACCTTTAGGGGGACCACTTAGTCGTTAGGATCGTGGGCCTTCTCTGATTGGTTGATTCTCTGCACCTGCTTGTGATTGGTTGATTGGGTTGGCCAGGTAGTGGTTCGTACACTAACCGAATCGTTTGTCATCAGTGAATCGCACGATGAACTACTGTGAGGAGAGGTGTCATCTTCTCATTGGTATATGTGGTCCTCAGCTATTCGAAGCTATTCGATTGGGCGACGTCCAGCCAGATGGGTCACGCGGCCCTTGGCGGCTTGCTGGCCGTCGGGTTAGCAACGCCATCGTGTTGGTACTAGTATGCTGGCGTACTGGTGTGCTGGCACGCGCGTCGCCTATGATACGTCATCACCATGTTTGTCATTTCTTCATGTATTGAACCAATGAATTCGAAATTCTTTGCATCCTTCGTCACGAATGTCCCTATTGATAGAGTCGGGAATAACAGCCATAACAGAGTCCTGCATAACATGTACCTTATGAAGAGTGATCGCCCTATGAACAACAATCGACCAGAAGCTAGCACAAGAAACCTCAGAGTGACGAGTCTTGGATGAGATACTTTCAACAAATTGAGTCTACAAAACCGAACCATAATCAAGGTTGAGATTATAATAGACACCATAGATGATAGTATAGAACAGCCTGCTAGCGCTGTCCGTTCCTGTAACCCTTTCTGAAAAACTTTTGAAAAGAATGGTGAACAAGGCGTTCCAGTAAGGAGGAAGGGCTGATTTCTTGAATTTTGACAGCAAATCAATTTCCCCATTGTATCCTATTTGGAAAAAGAGTTTCTGCAAAACCACCGGTTGAATGGAGTCTGGATCGACCAAGTCTTCCATTTCAGTAAACCCTAGAAGCTTGCAGAATCGAGACTTTGAGACAGAGGTTTTGTGTGAACCAACTTGAAACTGGACGATTTCATCTTTGTTGATGTAGATGGCAGAGGCGTAGGCAGAGGAAAGATGGACTAGAGGAACAGATGCAGATTTTGTCAATGCCTCAGAAATTCTCGAGAATTTTAAACACTCGATCATTGGACGAAGATTCTCGTTGTAGCGGGAAGAATCGAGGTCAACAATCATGTTCTGGTTCTGCTTGACATTCAACATGAGAGTCGAACCAGAGTGTTCATTAATAGAAGAAGATTCCGCCATTGTTGAAGCTTGAAGAATGATGAACAGTAGAGAGAAGTAGGGTTTGCTGAAACTGAGAGTGAGAGCAGTAGAGATAGAATGAACCATCAAATAGCCTTTTATATGTTTGGGAATTAATGGGAGGAGAGAGAATCTCAAGAATTTCGTTTCAGTTTCCCCCAAATCTCGCCTCATGATGAGACGTTGCCCCCAAAGGCGGCATGTCAGGCGCGTGAGAACCGATAAGTCAGCAGTAATGATGATGTTGTAACGAATATGTGTGGATTACGTCATTTGATTTCAAATGTTCACGCCTATTCAATCTGTTCTCCAAGAAACCTCCAATGATGGTAAGTTAGCATTTAAAAATCTGAAAATGCCAAATGAAACCCTTCGCAGTAAAACCAGAGTTAGAAAAATCAAAATGATTTTTGTGCAAGAGTGCGCCAAAGAAAAAGAAATAAATCAAATTAAATATCTGGGATTCTGTGATGTCGGAATTGACATGAAAGCAGACGGATCCTGGGCAACAATCTCTTCCTTCGGAATCAAGAGAGATTCAGAAGTGCTTGCGTGGTTTTGACATGCCTAGGTCGTCGTGCGGTCAAAAATAAAGAAAACCTAACACACACACTAGCACAGTGGTAGTCAGGGTCGATCCGCAGGAGCTTCGTGGTTAGACTAAATGACAGATTACCGACTAGTAGTGTCACGCTACAGTCGGATGACCTAGTTTCTAAGTGCTCAATTACCCAAAAAACAATCACCAAACAAAGTCAAGCCAAGCATAAGCTAAAACTCAACTCAAACTAACCTAGTCACTTTCTAAAATCAGAAGTGCATCTCTAAATCAGAAGCAAACAAAGGCATCCGAACCAAACAAGGCATAACCTAACTAATAACTAGGGTTCTGATTGAACATCTACTAGCTAGAGTTCAATGCCCAAAACTAACCTAATTGGCTACTGATTTCAGCAAGGGAAAGCAGTTCCAAACAAGGCCAAAACAAGTTCCAAACACAATTCAAACAATCAAAACACCAACAAACATCCAAATACCGAAATACCAATAATACTCATAACCAAATGATTCTCATTCATCAAACTCAGATCCAAACATCAAAACAGTAACTAAATACTACTAAAACATAAACCTAAGCTTAATATCAATGGTTGTCACTCCCAAAGATACAAACCAAAGCTTACAACTATCTAACTAATTGAAATAAAATCCAAAACATGAAAATACCAATTGAGAAGTTGTTGGAACGAAATCTTGGAGTCAAAGAGCTTCAAGATCGATTTTACACCCGGTCTTTGCTAGGGTTTTCGGCTGGAATTGCCTCGCCTCTATTAATATTTGCAAATTTCTCGCAGCCGCGCCGCGCAAATGAAGAATCCGCGGCGCGCGTACTTATCAGATCCCGTTTTTTCGTCATTTGAATGTGTTACACCGCCTTATGCCCACGTCGCGCGTTTCATAGATCCACGGCACGCGTACGTGTTTCCTTGATTTTTCATTCTTTTCCAAACTTCTTCCTTTTGCACGCTTTTAGTCCCTGTTTCCATTCTTTTCTTCCAAACAAGTCCTGGCACGAAAAGTGAGAATACCCCGACATATCTGATATAATTTCATCAAGAACAGGGCTCAACAACGCCTAAAATATTTGATATCACTAGGCGTTGTCAAACACCCCACACTTGTGCCTTGCTTGTCCCCAAGCAAGAGAGTTTTTAACAAATTGTAATAAAGACTCAAACAATTTTTGACTGTGTTCAGTTTCAAAGTTTATTGCTCTATGAGTTAGAGTGGAATAGTTCGCGAAAACATAATTGAATTGTTCTTTGGAATTCATGGCTTTCTAGAGAACCCTTGATTACAAACTTTCTGTTCACAATGAAGTGTACTTACTCATTCAGATTCTAAAGGCCATTAAAGAATTGTCCATGACTTTTGATGTTGTCCGTGTAACGAGCTTTCAGAAATACCATCCCAGATCAGCCGATCTTAGGTGGTAAGGTGCATAAGTCCCACCCATTTTAGACTTACCGGCTCGAACAACAAAGGCCACTGATTGACATTTCCTCCCTAAATTCCAATCCTAAAACAGCTCAGTCTTTTAAACTCGTAAAACTCAACTTATTTGACTAACTAATAGCATAATCACAACTATATAGTATTTCTTGAAAAATACTAATGCTATCACAATCACAAACCATTCATTTCAAAATTGCAATTTATTAAAAAAATAAAATTTTTGAAAAATATTGCTAAAAATTGAAAAATTGATCATTTCTGCAAAAAATTTCAAGAAAATAATCTCTTTCGACCGTCCACACCCCACACTTCAAACCGTACAACATCCCCGTTGTACAAAAAATTATTTCAAAACAAGGGAGAAAGAGTTACCCCTTTTGGACGATAGATTGCTTGGTGCTCAGTATCACAGGTATAATTGCGAACAAACGGTTCATTGATTTCGTATTTCGGAGTTGTAGCGCTACAGTGAACACGTCGGTGGTCGAGACAAGTGGAGGGGGCACGGTGACCCCACACTTGTCTGAGACAACTCCTTCTCAATTTGATATAACATGCATAACTCAACAAACAAATTAAAAGCAAATATGACAAATAAAATATAAAAATGTACAGATTGTGGTGTCATAAGTTTTGTACATATATCCCAAAAAATATAAAAAGAAAGAAAGAAAGAAGAAAAAGTACATCAATCATCATCCTGGTGGGTCAGGATGGACCTGCCCCTTCATCGCCAGAGGGGTGAGGTGGAATGTCGTCAAAATGCATCCGCAGCATGATCATCGTCTGCGTCTCCGCCATCCAGCGATCATGTGCCTCTCGGGCAGACATCCTCTGACTGAGGTCCTGGATGGCTGCCATGACCTCGGATAGCTGAGGCTGAGGTGCTGGCTCGGCGGGTACCTCCCGCCTCTGTCGTCTCCGGCCCGGCTGGGCATATGCGGGCTGGGGTGCCTGGGGAGGCTCTGTAGGTGCTCGGATGAACTGCCCCGGGAGCTGCTGCTCAATGAGCCGCATCCTCTCCAAGGTGCGTGCTGTGGTGCGAGATGGAGGCAACGCGGTCAAAGAAGCGGCCACGGCGGCAGTAAGGATCCCATATGAACGGGCAGGCAGGTAATAAAATACCCCCGGGCCAATGGACTGCTAGTGGAGGCTCCCGTCGAGTGAGTGGAGAGAGCAACTACAAGGGCGTAGGGGAGGTGGAGGAATCGGACGGGTCGAGGAGAGCCCAAAAGAATGTCATGTCCTCCCCAGACACCTTCTCGCCCCCCTCTCGCTGCATGATGGAGGTGGAGACGATACGGTGCATGAGGTGGTGGAGTGGGTCGCGGAGGTGGCTCTCCCTCGAGGTCCCCGCCTCGTACATAACATTGGACAGTGGTGTCCAAATCTCCATGTTGCCGGGCCTCTCCGGCTGCCCCTGGGTACACGCCCCGAAAAACTGCGTGAAATAGCGATGCTGGAGGTCCACTGGAGTGTATAGCCCGACTCTCCTCCCGAACTCCCGGAGGTTGCACTCCCTCTGTGCACCTCCCAGTCGAAATCGTACAATCCTGGATCGTGGGTCTGACGCCCGAGGAGCGAAATGGATCGTGGAGAGAAACTCCAACAGCAGCTCGGTGTAGACCACGTCCTCGTCCGTGGCCATGATCCTGTCCCAGCCACGACATGTAAATGATGCCTCCTCGTGAGTCCAGGTGCGATGTAGAAATGGCTCGATCGCACCCCAAAGTCCGGCATCCCTCAGAATATCCCTGTCGATGACTGTCGCCTCGAGAACCCGGCGACCAGTCAAGGCATCTCTCCTCGAAACGTACTCTGCTGAGCTGACCAGTCCCTCTGGGAACTGGAGGAAAGGGTGATCTAATCTGAACATCATCTGCACAAAAAGACACATAGCCACAAAAGATTTTTTTTTTTTGCAAAATCAGTCCTTTTCTTCCCCACCACACCGCGGCGCAGCCCATGAGCAAGTCGCGTCGTGGCGAGCGGTTGTTTGCAAAACCCCGAATCAAATTCGCAATTTAACCTGCTAAAACTCGATACAATCATACCACAAGGTAGCCTAAGTGCCGACTAACTCATATAGGGTCTCCATTTGGCAAAACAAACACCCTATGAGTTAGCATTGGCGATTCTAAGTTTTGAACTATTTTGGGCAAATCACTAAAATTAACCACCTAATCGCTAGTTTTAACAACTAATAGATAGTTAGAATAGGGTACCTTGGTAGTAGAAACAAAATGAGCAAGAAAAAACGCAAGAGAAATTCGTTGATCAGAGCTCCGAGTCGTGTGAGGTGTGTGTTGAGTCGCGGCTTACCTTAATATAGGAGAAAACCGTCTGATCGTTTCCCGCGTCACGCATTTGCACTTTGCGCGTCACGCGTGTCACCAAATCAACCCCTGCGCATCGGGTTGGTTTACGACCCCGCGTCGCGTAATCCAAAAACCTGCGGTGCGGTCTTCAAAATTTCAAAAACTTCTCACACGACCCCACACTTGTTTTAGACCACTAATACCTGCAAAAAGATTGATGTATTTTCCTAATTAAATTTTAAGAAATATAAAACCTAACCTATGACACGATGGGTTGCCTCCCAACAAGCGCTAAGTTTAACGTCTTCGGCCAGATGTACTATTCCTATGCCGAATCTTCTTCTTCTTGAACCCTTGATGACATCTGCTTGAATCCTGGCACGAAGTTGTTGGCCATCATTGACATGACAGATGTGAGTTGAGTCATTCGATCGCTCACACCACTGATCCATTGTTGCTGAGATTCCAGGAGCTTAAAAACTTTTGCTTCTCGTTCTTTTGATTCCTTCTCGTACTGCTGGTGTCTTGCTTCCATCATCTCCATCATGTCCAGCAGCTGCTCTTTATCGATAGTGGACAACGGGTGGACCTTGGTTTCTTTTAAAACCTCTTCTTTTCCTCCTTCTCCCGTACATGTCCAAATTTTTTCCTTGCTCTTGATCCCAGGTTCCATTAATATCCTTCTGTCCACTTGCTTGCCATTCCCTTCTGAAGGTAATGATACAGGATTTCCAAACATGTTCAGTCTTCTTTTCCTTGTTCCAAAGAAGATATCCATGTCCCCTGTCTTGCAATCAATCACTGAACCAGCAGTAGCCAAGAATGGTCGTCCTAAAATGAGTGCAGGTGCATCGTCCAAGCTTTCGTATTCCATAACCAGAAAATCCACAGGATAGAAAAAGTCCCCAACTTTGACTATGACATTCGTCAGCTTTCCCCGAGATACCTTTGTTGATTGATCGGCCAACTGCAATACAACTTCTGTTGGCTCTATTTCTTCATTTTTGTACTTATCGTATAGGTATCCTGGCAGTATATTGACACTTGCCCCCAAATCTAACAAGGTGTTCCGAATAACCACATCTCCTACAGTAGTAGTGATCAGTGGTGATCCAGGATCCTTTTACTTTTTGGGCAGTGTCCCCAACAATGCCTCACTCGCTTTCACAGTCAACCTCACAGTATTTGGTGTGGGCACTTTACTCTTCCCATTTCTTTCACACATTTCTTGAAGAATGCTGGTATCCTCAGGGGCATCCTTAAGCTCATCCCACAGAGGTTGGTTCATTAAAGGCCCCATTGGTTTTGGTGCTTCCTGCTTCTTTTTCCCTTTCCTATCCTTCTTTTTCTACTTGATTCCTGCTATCGTCGATTGCTCCTCCTTCTGGACCTCTTTGTCTATTCCTAGTTGAGTTTCCTTCTCAGCAGGATTCTCTTCTTCCTTACCTTCCTCACTTCCTACTTCAAACAAGTCTTCCAAAGTGACTTTTCGCCATCCGGATTCGACAGTGTTAACTTGCTCTTTTCCTGGTCGCTGATTATGGGTTGGGTTGACCTCTGTAGCACTTGGCAATTTTCCACTGTCTCTCTTTTGCTGATCCTCAGCCATTTGTCCAATTTGTCGTTCCATGTTTGCAATGGCTTTTGCATTTGCTTGAGACTGTTGTTGCGTAGCAGTGACCATTTCATACATCTTAGCAAACATTTCTTCTTGAGTTCCTGGGGCGTTGTTGGTAACATTATTGGCCCCCCTGTTGTTGTTATTTCTGCTATTTCCGTTGTCGTTGTTGTTATTCGCAGGCTGATGTGTTCTAGGCTGATTGGTCGGTTGACTTTGGTAATTGTTCTGCCTAAAATTCTGATGCTGTCCTTGATTATATGGCCTGTAGGGTCGTCCATTATTATGCTGGCCTTGACCCTGGCCATAAACTTGATTCGCCTATTGAGTTTTAGGTCCTCCTTGACCTCCTTGCGATGGATTCTGCGGTCCATTCAGCAGTGTTGACATGAGCCTGTCGAACTTCTTATTCAGTTCACTAATTTCCTTCTTTACTTCTTTCTTCCAGTCAGCATCGGCTCCCACTGCTGCTGCCGTACCTACAGTCTTCCTAGTAGAGAAATTTGCCTGGGAACCATTGCTTAATTGTTCCAAGAACTGCCAAGCTTCCTCTGGGTCCTGCCACATAAATGTCCCACTTGATGAGGCATTTATCATGGCCTGATGCGTCTCACTGACTCCTTCGAAGAATAACTTAACTAACTGCCACCTAGGAATTTCGTGATGCGGGCAGGATCGTAACAACTCCTTCAGCCTATCAAAAACTTCGTGGAAAGCCTCACCTGGCTTTTGCTGGAAGTCCTGAATGACCCTTCGAATTTCAGTTGTCTTACTTGCTGGATAAAATTCCTATAGGAACTTGGCTTTGAGCTGATCCCATGTGGTAATGCTGTTCGATGGTAAAGATGTAAACCAGTATTTGGCCTTATCTTTGAGGGTGAATGGGAACAGTCTAAGCCTGAAAATGTTCCTATTGGTGTTCCTAGGGTTATTAGCATTGGCAATCGCTAAAAATTCATATAGATGATTATAAGGATCGTCTTGCTAATACCCTCTAAACGCTGGCAATATTCCTAACAATTGAGGTCTTATTTCTACTTGAGAATCAATGTTATCAGGAATATAGATTGGCGATGAATCATCATATTCCCGTGGTTGGAAATGTGATGCAACCGATTGCCTTCTCGGTTGTGCGAAATGTAAAGGTCGAGCAGGATTACCGTAAGGATGATCGTTATATTCCCGCTGACCTGGTGGTTGATACTGTGGTGCTCTTCTGGGAGGTCCCCGACCTCGGTTCCACTGTGGTTGTGGTGCTGATGGCACCCATCCCTCGTCTTCCTCGTCATATTCTTCCTCTGTCTCTGGATAATGGTAATGTGGCTGAGGAGGTTGTTGATAGTGTATCGGTTGTGTAGGTTGGAATGTGGGTTGAGGTTTAAAAAGAACTGGTTGTGGTTGAGAAACTGGTTGAGAGGTTGGTGTCTTCTGTCTAGAAACTGGGGTGCCATCACGGGTCGGCTCTCCCCAAGACATTGCAGAGGTAAACGGGTTGGTAGATTGTGGTTGTGAAACGGGTGTAAATGATGGTACCGATGGCGGAGTGCATGATGGTATGGGTGCAGGGCCTGAAACTGCACCACCAGAAGCACTCGTGCTCCCAAACTGAAACTCTGACAGTGGGGGAATAGAAAACATCCCCGTTGCCTCACCTGATGGTTCCCGGGCAACACCTACTGGACTACTACTAACCTGACTAAAAGTCATGATATTTAAACGCCTACGAGCACGGATTTTGCACGTAGTACGCTCAATCTCAAGATCAAAATGCAGTGGGTATAATTGCTCACCCCTGCGGGTACGCATGCACTAGTGCAACACGCCCACAACAAAGAAAAATCAAAAACTAAAACTAACCAAATGAAATTTTCAAAAACAAGAAACAAGTTCCTACTAATCACCTAATCTAAGCTCACAGCTCCCCGGCAACGGCGCCAAAATTTGACACGCCTAGGTCGTCGTGCGGTCAAAAATAAAGAAAACCTAACACACACACTAGCACAGTGGTAGTCAGGGTCGATCCGCAGGAGCTTCGTGATTAGACTAAATGATAGATTACCGACTAGTAGTGTCACGCTACAGTCGGAGGACCTAGTTTCTAAGTGCTCAATTACCCAAAAAACAATCACCAAACAAAGTCAAGCCAAGCATAAGCTAAAACTCAACTCAAACTAACCTAGTCACTTTCTGAAATCAGAAGTGCATCTCTGAATCAGAAGCAAACAAAGGCATCCAAACCAAACAAGGCATAACCTAACTAATAACTAGGGTTCTGATTGAACAGCTACTAGCTAGAGCTCAATGCCCAAAACTAACCTAATTGGCTACTGATTTCAGCAAGGGAAAGCAGTTCCAAACAAGGCCAAAACAAGTTCCAAACACATTTCAAACAATCAAAACACCAACAAACATCCAAATACCGAAATACCAATAATACTCATAACCAAATGATTCTCATTCATCAAACTCAGATCCAAACATCAAAACAGTAACTAAATACTACTAAAACATAAACCTAAGCTTAATATCAATGGTTGTCACTCCCAAAGATACAAACCAAAGCTTACAACTATCTAACTAATTGAAATAAAATCCAAAACATGAAAATACTAATTGAGAAGTTGCTGGAACGAAATCTTGGAGTCAAAGAGCTTCAAGGTCGATTTTACACCCGGTCTTTGCTAGGGTTTTCGGCTGGAATTGCCTCTATTTATATTTGCAAATTTCTCGCAGCCGCGCCGCGCAAATGAAGAATCCGCGGCGCGCGTACTTATCAGATCCCGTTTTTTCGTCATTTGAATGTGTTACACCGCCTTAAGCCCGCGTCGCGCGTTTCATAGATCCGCGGTGCGCGTACGTGTTTCCTTGATTTTTCATTCTTTTCCAAACTTCTTCCTTTTGCACGCTTTTAGTCCCTGTTTCCATTCGTTTCTTCCAAACAAGTCCTGGCACGAAAAGTGAGAATACCCCGACTTATCTGATATAATTTCATCAAGAACAGGGCTCAACAACGCCTAAAATACTTGATATCACTAGGCATTGTCAGGTTTCCCGTTGTATTACGATCACTTGGTTGTTAAGAACCAGACATCTTTTAAATGTAGGTTTCATGGGTGGCCTTGCTTCCAACGAATTCCGTAACTTGACATAATTCTGAAATCGGAATGAAGTACTTGTTCGACTAGTGTAGTCATTAATAACAAGTAGGTTTGGTCTTGTTTTGAGTAACTGATTGTGTCGTAAATCTCATGAGAAATAAAAACTGGATCTGATTGGGAGGAAACGTCTTAGGTCTAGAACATTTCATTAAGATCACTCAAAAATAAAAATTTGAGATTTTACGAACTTTTAGCCGTCCATTCAGAAAGGTCATTCGGAATTGTGGGTTTCACTCGGAATTGTAGTGACAACAATTTCGAGATCATAAACACAGTTGTTGTGTAACCATCAACTCTCAGTGGTAATTCTGAGAATCTTCATAACCTTCAACTCTCAGTGGTAATTCTGAGAATCTTCATAAGGGTTACTTTTACATGAAAGTGAATGTGATGTAGAATTAGAGATTGGTTGAGAATGGGTATGAGTCTCACAGCTAATCACGGTGATAGTGATTTGCAATCTTTGACTAGAATTTCTGAAGCCATATACCGAAATTGGTTTGATATCAATAATCATAGGACCACATAGTTGGTACAAGAAGATGTACAAAGAAAGTATCCGTCAATACATAGTTGCATTCTGAAGAATTTTTTTGTATTTTTATGAGAATAAAACAAAACAAAAGAAAATAAAAATAAACCGTCAGTTCCTTGAAATGATGATTGAGCCGTCATCACAGCTTCCTAATGGCAGATCCCCTGTAGAGTGTGTTAGTAAGTAGGTGGATATAACTACTGTCAAGTCGAAGATCTCTGGCAGGATCACCTTGAGAAGAACAAATATGACTTGTCTAATCAAAATAACTCCTGAGAGAGTAAATCTTCTCCATAATTGGGTATCTCGATAGTGCTGCAACCGTCTATAAAAGGAAACGAGTAGACAATGTACAAAACACACAACAAAAACAGTTATAACCATCTATCATTCTCAAAATGGAGAGTCCATTCAGATGCTGGGATAAGGTAGAGGTAAGGCTGACTGCAGGTGAGTTCTGTGGCGGTACGTATGGTGGAGTCATCATCAGTGCCCGATCGCAAAGGTATGAAGTACGACTAACTTCTCTTGTTGATGAAGAGACACGCGAACCAAGAGTGGTTCGAGTTGGCATTGAAGCGTTACAGCATGTTCCACCAAAATTGGTGGTTGACTTCAAGCCTCCCGACATGGTTGAAGTCTGGTACCGAAGGGGTTGGTGGCCAGCAACCATCTTAAGGAAAACTTCACAGAACCAGTTCTTGGTTAGGTTCTTGGTGGATGCTCCGCTTTTCGTGGATGAAAGTGAGCTGAGGATTCATCAGGTTTTCTCCCTAGGAACTCCATCCCTGTGGCAGTATTTTAAATATTAGCTTTGAAATGTAATCGTTCTGCCATGTAACCCTCTCTTGATGAATGAAAAATTGCTTTTTGGTTGTTTTGCGTTGTTTGAAAATAAAAAAAATTAAGAATAAAATAGAAACAAACAAACAAATTTTTGGGTTTTAATGAAAAGATAAAAACAAACGTGATAATATTTTTTTGTTTTGTGTAAAAAAAATCTTTTTGTGATTTTTGATATTTGAAAAAGAGATAAAAGTAAAACAATGTTTTTGTGATTTTAAGTTTCAAAAAAAAAATAATAAAACAGAAATATAATGAATATACAAAAGGATATATAAGGATGTTCCGAGATCACGAATCATTATTCCGATTCCGAATAATTCCGAGCATCGGAACCCTTCGGAACAATCAACAACTTTCGAGCATTAAGATGATTTCGGAACTGAGTCAGCCTCTATCATTCCAAGCCCTTGAAGAATACGACTAAAAGTAGGTTCAGGTAGAGCCTTGGTGAAGATATCAGCCAACTGATCTGATGAACGAACAAAGTGCACTTCAATATTTCCATCTTCAACATGATGTTTAATAAAATGGTACCTAAGGGCAATGTGCTTTGTCTTGGAGTGTTGCACTGGGTTGTGACAGATTCTTATTGCACTTTCGGAATCACAGTACAGAGGAATTCACTTCATGTTAATTCCATAGTCTCTCAATTGGTTTTGTATCTAGATGATCTGAGATGTACATGATGCTGCTGCGATGTATTGAGCTTCAACGGTTGAAAGCGAGAGACACAAGTTTGTTTTCTAGATTGCCAGTGTAACGACCCGGCTCTCCAAAGCCTGTCATTTACAAGATAATATCACCAGGGATCGTCCCATGATCCAAGCCGAGCGTTACCTATACCTGCAAAAACCACATAAATAAAGGGGTAAACTATAAAGCTTAGTGAGTAATCGAATCACAGTATGGCCTAAATAGCCACACTCGTTTCACAGATTCATTTTACTACACTTGACCGTCCTACGATCATACTGTGAAACTACCGTGTTACCCGACGGAACTCACGTCTCTCGTACACTCTTACTACACTTTCTTCTATTATCTGGTAACATATAATGTTACTCTTTTACTATTTTCTTTTACTGTCTGGTAACTTATGACGTTACCGTACTGTCTGTACTTTCTTCTATTACTTGGTAACTTATAATGTTACCATACTGTTTATCTTTCAGTACTTCCTTCTACTGTCTGATATTTATAGCATTATCGTATTGTCTTACGGTATCTTATACCGTTCTTGTATTTTACTATTATGCCGCCTATTTTTATTATACGGCTACTCATTCGTTAATACTATGTTATAAGTGGTTACCGGTTCCGCACCGGGTTATCTGTCGATACTATTATTCTTAACCAAATTTATTATTTGGTACTGTCTATACGATTTTCTATGCTTGTTTTATGGGATATCTATATCCCCTTTATTTTTATTAAACCAATACTGGTGCAACATATGGATCTGGCACACAGTATCTACACATTATCTTTTTCTATGTCGTATGTCATTCTTTCGCATGGGCACTACACTACTGGTTAATTACTCTACTTAGCATCACCTCGTGATACACTTCTTCTTCTGGCCCAGATTCGTCAAACGGCTCGTAGTAAATCAACTGATACATATATCATAACTATACTACTCTGCATTTCTACAATTTCTTTCTATTATAGCTCAACACGTAAAAACTACTAGGGAGATACGGTAGCGATTACTCACCTGAGTTGGGTGCTTTCCCGGAGTCCTGGCACGTTTCTCGTTCCGGACTTCTGATAGCTCCCGAGCACCTCAACGCTAGCTACCGCTGACTTCTTACTTCTCACTATCATCTCTCAACATATACCCCTTACCAGAACACTCTCTTATATCGTATATGTGTTTCGTGTGTGTTCTGCCTCAAAAATGAGGCTTGTGCCTCGTATTTATAGCCTCTGAACATCCCTCGCGTCGCGACCATGACCCCCGTCGCGTCGCGACGACTCAGCTCGAATGATTGCCTAATTGCGCAATTTACGGCGAAATTTCCGGATCTCGCGACAGCTGTCGCGTCGCGACCACCATGTCCGTCGCGTCGCGAGGCGCCGACAATAAAATGTCCGATTTTTTCTGCTTTTTGCTACGTTTTGACTTCTAGGCTTTGATCATTATATTTTTCTTATCTCATAATGACCTTAACATCGTTATTTGGCCACACCAAAGGCCAAAACGTTCTTACTTTTGATCTACAGTCCCTCCCGGGACACGGTTGTCACAGCCAGCTCACAAGTTTTCCATCCAGAAGTTGACATCCCCCAGAAGTGCTCTTCCGATCGAGTCCGCATCCACCAAGATCTGTGTCTTAAAAAGCTTGCACAAAGAACCCTGATCCGGATGGATACCATAATCCAAGTGACGTAGTTTGCTTTAGATAACATAAAATGTTCTTCACAGCACTCATGTGTGGATCTCTTGGATTAACTTGGTACCTGGCACAATAGCAAACAGCAAACATGATATCTGGTAAGCTAGAAGTAAGATAGAGTAGCGAACCGATCATTTGTCGATAAAGTGTGATGTCTACTGCAGGCTTGTCAAGAGAAGGTGTAAGCTTGGTTCCGAATGCCATTGGAACTTTCATCTTTGAGTCGCCCACCATTCCGAATTTCTCTAGAATAGATTTAGGAACCCAAACCAGTGTGGGTCCATGTGAGAATTTCTTGGAGACTAGAAAGATATTTGATTTGTCAACCCAGAATGATTTTGTTTTCGCGAGTTGATTCTTTCCGTTTTCGAACCGAAACACTTTTGTTTTGTTTGAATACCAACTTTTCTCAACAAAGTGTGATTTTGTTTGAATATTTGGATTTGGTTTCGGAATTGGTTTTGAATGAAATCATTTTTGATCCTTTATCACTTTTGTTTGTTTGAAGATTGGTTTTGTGCCACTGGTTCCTGGCTGAGAGAAAGAATCTACACGATTCAATGGTTCAGAGATGTATTTTCCTCTTAACTTCCACAAGGTCATTTCGGAAAGTCCTTTCGTTTCATCTGCATTGTCAATAGGTTTGGACCAGAAAAAAGTATCACAGCCATCAGCGTTATCATTATTTACAAGGACTGTGAGTTCTGATGTGTCTTTTGAATCCAGTCCGGTTTTTACGAAAACTTGGTTTGGAACAGTCTTTACTTTCGGAAAAACTGTTGCATGTTCATTTAAAACTTGCGAACCTTTATTTTCAACAATTCGAACAAATTCGACTGAGTTTTTAGAAATGATGTGTTTCTTAGATTCAGTTTGATCGTTTATAAAGACTGAACAATCAATCTCATCCTCAACAGAAATTTCACTCATCTCGCTTTCGTCAAACTCAGAAACATTCTCAGGATTGAGAGAATCTTCCGAATTCAATTTCTTGCATAATGAATGATACTTCTGCAAAGTGGCTGATTTGATTTCGATTTTATCATTTTCTATCAAAAATTCTTTCAACATACTTTTATGCTCTTTGGACTGAATATAATTTTCTATTTTCTCAAGTCTAATACGATATGATTCGGACACCTCATCTGATGAAACGATTGTTTTGCACTTATAACAATCGGCATCGATTTCATCCTCTTTCAATTCAAGAAAGGGCAAAATCATTTTATGCAAACCCCTGCCTATATCACAATAAATATGCAATTACGTAATATTGTTATAAAGACGTTTAGCAATCAAACAAAAAATATTCCGTTGTTTAACAAGTGCATAATTGTCTCTCTTAACACAAATAATATCATCCCATGCCCTAACCAACTCTAACTCCAACGCTTTGATTCTTAACCTCCTCTCCTCATTCTTAAATGACACCCTGTTCAATTGATCATTTAGGTTAGAATTGCTTAGATGCGTTCGTTTTAAACTGTCACTGAAATTTGAAACAGTGAATCTTAAATCGTCTAATTCTTTATCATAAGTAGAAGAACAAATATTAAGAGATTTAAGGATAGAGCGTACCTTATCAACGACCGCCTCGCACTCCTTTACCTGTTCCGAAACAGGTTTCGCAGCAAAACAATTTGCTGAAGTCTGGCATCCATCAGTGGAATACCATCTTTGTTTCGAAACGTCATCCTTTACCATGAAACATCGGCCGTGTGATGGCTTCCTGACCTCCTCATCTTCAGAATCCGTAGACCATACTTCAACGACACCATCTTCATCGTCTTCCTTTACCATAAACACTGGCTTTGCAATTGAAGCATCCTTCTTTTTCAGATCTTCTATCTTCTAAGCGTAGTAAGCTTCATCTTTCACCTACTCCTTCTTCTCATTTTGTTTCCGAAGCAGACAGTTTTTCGCGAAGTGGTTCTTGCCATGATAATAATGACAATCGTAACCTGAATCGCCTACCACCTTCTTTTCTTCCTCTGGCTTTTGCTTCTTGAAGCTGTCCTCCTTGGGTCTCTCGGAACTAAAGTTTCCTTGCTTGGCACGATTTCTAAACTTAGAAAAGTTCTTCTTGAAAAACTTTTTTGGATTTGAAACCATAAGAGCCTTTTCTTCTCTGGTTAGCTCTTCATCTGAAATATTCGATTCAGAATCGTCCTCTGTAGCCTTCTTTCCCTTCGCAATAAGGGCAAGTGAACCCATACTAGAAGTAACTTTCACTTCTGTAGTGACCTCATTTTCGTGGGATTTAAGAATGCCCACCAGTTTTGTCAGTGTGTAGCTTTTAAACTGCTCATGTGCTTTGACAGTGGACACAACTGCCTTCCATTAAGTTCGGAGGCCATTAAAGAATGTGACCTTTTGCTCAATGACACTACGTTTGAGCTTGTACTTGAGCATCCTGCTTAAGAGATGATTGCAGCGGTTGAACATCCGAACTAGGGTTTCATCGGATTTTTGAATGAAGGATCTAAACTCGGAAAGCAATGTGGTTTGAATGGAGTGCTCAAGATCTGTATCACCCGAATAAAGTTCCTTCAGCTTATCCCAGATTTCTTTGGCTGTTTCACATGAACTAACGAGTCTGAGTGTGTCTGGAGGAAGGGCAAACCGGATGATCCTAAAAGCTTTAATATTGCTTATTAACTTATTTTTCTCATCCAGAGGAGTATCTGTATGACTAAGGAGAAGAGCATTGTACTCGTTTAGGGTTTTGATGACTTTTCCAGAAGTAGTATGAGCGAATGTTTCTACAGTCATAGCGTGCCATATTGTAGATCCATGTTCGTCTATCCCCAGAACATAATCTTCAAAGTGCAGTTCCCAAACTTCGTAATTACTTGTAAAGAGAATTGGGATCCTTGTAGTGGATCCAATACTGCTGGACAGATTGAAAGATAGTGAATGAGGATCTTCTTGAGCCATTTGATATTGATTTGACGTAAAAGTTCAAATAATCAGATGTGTAATATATGGATCGAGTTGAAGAAGAAAACAATAAATCAGGAACTGACGTCTAAAATCGAATAAGACGATCAAGACGATCAAGAATAGATCTATGTTCAAGCTTTGAAAAGAACTCGACAGAAGAATGGTAAATCGATTACATAGTCTCCTGCTCTGATACCAATTGTGAGAATATAAAACAATGGATCGACAGATTGAATATGCGGAATAATAATAAACAAGATCAAGATATGAAGAACAGTGGTCGAATGATTGTATTAAACTGTCATGAACAAAAGATTACAAAAAAAAGTTAACCATAATTAGGGTACATTAAATGATCGACTAATCTATAGGCTAACTATAATGCGCAATTGACTCAATCAATAAATGACCTAACAGAAAACACTCTCTAGCTTCCATGGATGCTCTTGCATCATTTCCTTGAAGCTTTGAAGGTTTTTGGAAGAAAAGAAAGAAGCAAAGGTGCTAGGATGCTTGTGTGAATAAGGAGATCTGATTTCCTTATGCTCTGGACCATTGTAAGTGTTTAATCTCTGTCTCTTTGAATGTATTTGGGTGAAATTGGAGTTATGGTGTTTGTAACAACTTCTTGAGACGATGAGGGCTCCATTTCTTGGAATAAGGTGGGATTTGGGAACCAATGGATGAGTTCTTCTTCCTTTAGCTTCTAAATCCATGAGAAAAACCTTAGCCTAGTCTAATTATGGTTTTGGATGAAGTTCAAGTTTGTTAATCTTCATGTTGGAACTAGATTTGTCACCATGAGCTTGTTTGGATAGGATTGGTGGTTAAAGTTACGTTTTTATAAGTTAAAGGACTGTTTGTGACAATCCTTGGAGTTGTCGTTTCTACCTTAATGGATTAAGAAGTTAATAGAGTTTTGGGCTGAACAGGGGAGTTAGTAGCACTAACTCTAGGAGTTAGCGGCGCTAACTTCGTCTGTTGACTTTGTTGAATTTGACAGTTGATTTTTTGACCAGTTTGACTTTTGGTCAAACTTGAGGGTTTTGGATGCCGTTCTTATAGGGTTATTCCATTCGGGATTTAGAAAGTTCTAAGTGGGGTTTATCCTTGTTAGGAAGTGTGTATTATCGGGATCTGCAGGCACTCGTGTGGAGTGCTGTCTAGCTTAAGGTCGCGAATCAGGCGAGTCTTCTCACTATACTATGGATGATGTTACATGCGTAGATAGTCTTTATTATTTTGTGCAATAATGTGATTATTTGTGCTTTCCGTGTTTGCCGACGAAAGTCGATGGCTATCGGATTATGGGCCGACAGTGTCGGCTTGAGAGCTGATGACGATGTTTGCCGGCGCAAGCCGATGATGAGGTTTGCCGGCGAAAGCCGATGACGATGTTTGCCGGTGAAAGCCGATGACGATGATTGCCGGCGGATCGGGGCAAGCCCGAGAGCCAATGACAATGTTTATGTGATGGATCCTGTGGTATTTTCGGGGAGGTCACTAAGCTTTGTGCTTACCCTTTTACCCTAAATGTTTTTCAGGTAAATACTGGCTTGAGCTTGGAGCACGTCACGACTGTACCTCATCTGAGGATTTCAACGATTAAGTCTTCCGCTGGATAATGTTTGTAAATGTTTTGATAAGTATGTTTTATAAGTTTAAATACTAAATTTTAATTTGAATGGTTCTTAGTTGGCAAACCCTTTCATGTACTTAAATCACTTTTAAAAATGAAAATTTTATTACGGAATTTGGGACGTTACACAATGTCCAGTAGCTACTCAGGTGCGAGAAAAGAAATCCTAAAATGGTGTTGAATAGATGAGGTCGATGTCCATAGTACAAGAGACCTCACCAGGTTTGTGGCTGATTGGGGGAGATGTCCTAAGAAACGAAAAGGACTCACTGCAATATGTTACGAGATGCTTTGGACAGTATGGAAGGCGAGGAACGAAAGGTTATTTCAGGCGATTTTTATTTCACCATCCAGAATAATTGTAAATGTTAAATCGTTAGTATTTCTTTGGATTAAATGTAGGGGAAAAGGAGAGATTTGTAGTTGGGAGGACTGGTCCAATTCTCCCTTCAATTGACGTATCGCATCTGATGTACTAATTTTTTTCTTGCCATTGCTTAGTGTCTTGCTAGGAGTGGCTTTTATTATATATATTCGTCATTTCCGAAATAAAGAAATCGGAGTTTAGTTAACATTTATTTAGATCAATAAAATCATGTTCAAAAGCAAATAAGAATGTATCCAAAATTATAGTCAACAACAAAAGTCTAAAATCATAATGCCGATGCGATGCAGTCATGTTGTGTTTTTCCCTTTCTCACTGGAAGTACCTTAAAACATTCAAACTAAAACCAATAAGCATAAATCTTAGTGAGTTCCTCAGGATACCACACGATTGATCACATAACAAACATATCACATAATGGCTCTCGGACTAGCTCCGATCCGCCGGACTCGCGGGCTTTCCCTGTTCTACCAACAATAGAGGACTCTCAGCCGATCCCGATCTGTCCCACTCGCGGGCTGTCCCTGATCTGTCCGGCTCATGAGCTGGCCTGCCATGATCAGTCACAATCATAAGAACAGATCCTACAAATTAACAGTCATCAATCAAGGCTAGATCAATCCAAGCACAGAGTTCTGCCCTAACAGGCCTTAGACGGCCTACACATGCAATACTACACATAGTATAGTGAGAAAACTCACCTATCTCGCAAATCAAAGGTCGTACGAAGACACGTGTGCATCCTAAACACTCAATCAACACGTACATCCTAAATCATAAATAGACACAAATCAACAATCTGCACAAACGAGGTCAATCCTTCGAATCCCCCAAAGTTTGACAAAAAGTCAAACTGGCCAAAAGTCAATAGTCAGGTCTACGATCAAAGTCAACGCTTAGCTCCGCTATCATGCACCCATAGCGTCGCAATAGGGTGCATTCCAGAAACGGACTCGCCAAAGATAATGACGCTATCTTCGGATGTTAGCGACGATATCCCTGAAGTTTCCAACTTCTTTGTTAAGCACTTAATCCGTTAAGACAAAGGCTACAAACTTCCAGGGTTCTTCTATTTGGTCCGTTGATCCATAAATATATGAACTTTATGGACACGCATGCCCAATGCATGTCCAATCCAAGAACCTAGGTCAAAAGGGGTTAAAAGCACTTGATAAATCTTGTATGGGCTCAAGAGGGCTTGAGCATGCCCTAATCCAAAGTTTAAGAGTTCCAGAATATGACACAGAATCGATCTAATGGTCCGGAGTTCCCCTAACTCCAAGGATACCATAACCATGGACCTAAACTAACATATCTTGACCTAGACTTCTAGATTTATGAGAAACAACCATTAAGCAGGAAGCTGTATGACTAAAAAAGGTTCAAAAGATGAAGAATGTGCTAGATATTGGCTGTAGGAGTCTTCTTGGCACCAAAGCTTCCCTTCTTCTTCCTCAAGCAACCTTTAAAATCCAAGAAATGGAGTTAGAACACAAAGGAGGGCAATATTTCATGAACTGGGGTTTATCAGGTGTATGGAGGCTGATGAGAGACCGTCTCCTAGGGTTAAGTGCCCTTAAATAGGGCTCAAGGACCGAAACCTAGAGTTTTGCAATAGCCGTGCATAATGTTGCTATGCTTGGCCCTATCCGCAGCGCACCCGCATCTAACTTAAACCCTCCTTAGCACCGCTATCCCTTGTTGATAGCACCGCTAAGGGCCTCAACATAAAAAGAATTTGTTCTTTAAAAGCCTTTAAAATGATGCCTAGGACACGAGTCTCATAGAATGGGACCCCATCAAAATGATTGGATAAAAAATGAAAATAATTGAAAAAATCTTATAATGCAAGTTTGTTAATTTATAAGCTATATTGAAAAATTTTATTGAAAGAAAAAACTCCCACGAATATTTTTAGGAATATAATAAACAATTATAAAACTTTTATAATTATTTTTAAGTTGTTATTTGGGTACAAAGTTTACATTGTTAACTTTTAAAAAGATAATGAATTGAGAGGGCAACATACTATGTGTATACGATTTACCATCAAAGTTACTTGTGTTGTTCAAAACTAATCATTTTTTGGATATTGTAGGTTAATGCTTATTTAACCTCCAAGTTGGCATCTTCGATGACCCTAACAACTCCAACGAGTTTCTAGTCATATTCTCTGGCAAATTTCTGATTCGAATATCGGGGTTCATTACACTTTGGTGATTGAGCATTAGGGGATATCTGGAGAGTTTAGTCTTGAAAACGTAAAAAATTATCTTGATTGACTAGGTTGAATATTTAGACCCTCTTCCCGGATGACAAGCCTTTGAGAATTGAGCATTACTCCAACCTTATTATTTAAGATGGGTTACTGAGATGTTCACACTTCCAGACTTCAGTAAGGTTCTAGACTATGTTATAGGAGATCCTGACTGCTTCATTTATGAAAGGAAGTGCACCTTGAGATTACTCATAATTGTTGAAAGCATTGGTGCATCAAATTTTGTTGGCATCCGAAGTTGAGCCAGTTATAAGAAAGTAAGTATAGCACCAGAAGATTATGCACACTTCCCATGAAACATTCAAATTTTGGAATTTCAGTCCTTTGGCATTTGCTTTATAAAACAACATACATTTGGTGCTTGTGTATGGGAACATACATAGACATTAATAGATTTTTGTAAATGCCCTTCACCCCATTTAGCTCAATGTGTAACTTATTTGTAATGAAGGCGAGCTTCATTTCAGAAAATGTCAGGTGTAACAAACTAAGGAAAAAGCTAAGATCCAATATCTTGTAAAGGACGAAGCCTTTCTGATTAATGATTTGATAAAGCGAAGTCAAGAACCACCGGGTTGAGTGAAGGTAGGACGTTATGGAAACACAAAGTCATGTTAGAGTGCCAGAGTGTAACTCGGTCTTTAACCATGACCAGAGTGTTCGAAGCTTGCCAATGTTGCAATGAGAATCCCAAATATCTCTTAATACAATGGGATATGTATTGGCGGATTCTAAAACCAAAGTCTTGTCTTTTAAGCATTGAGAGTGACTTTTGCAAGATAGTAGTAGTCAGATGATAGATGATTGAAAACGAATAGTGAATAACCATTTTAAATTGAGGGAAACATTTTTTTACGTGTAGCACAAATTTGAATGTGAAGAAAAAAAACTACATCAGAAGGGAACTGAAGCTGTAGATGTGAATAGTAAACACTTTTGTTGTTTTAATTTGAAGGTAGTAAGTTAAATGACTGGTTTGAAATCAGAAGTCGTGAAAATGTAGTTAATAATTAGTTACCGTCCAATGTCTTTGTGAGAAGAGTACGTTATCACAGTTTATGAGACTGAAGGCTCGAATGTGAATAGTAGTTGATTCCTTTCTGAACAAAAACTTCATATTTATGACGCATGAGAGATTCAGTTGAATGTCGCTTGCTGATTCCTCAATCTTACTGAGTATTTGGAAGTAAATTAAAGAAAAGAAAATAAACATGAGAAATTGTACAACAGATATAAGGAAAACGTATCATTCAAGTCATGGGACTTCGGATGTATCAATCATGCCTAAAACTTGAATTATGCGTGTGAAGGCTCTTTCATCTAGGGCTTTGGTGAAGATGTCAGCGAGTTGGTCCTCAGTGCTGATAAAATGGACCTCAACATTTCCTTCTTCCACATGATTTTTAATGAAGTGATACTGAAGGGAAATGTGTTTGGTCTTGGAGTGTTGCACTAGATTATGGCAAATTCAGATGGCACTCTGAGAGTCACAGAGGAATTATTCGCATGTGGATTGGATAGTCATGAAGCTGACTTTGAATCCAGATCATCTGAGACGTGCATGCAATAACGACGATGTATTCTGCTTCAGCTGTGGATATGGATACACAAGTCTATTTCTTGGTTTGCTAGCTGATGAGTTTACCATCCAGAAATTGGCATCCACCAGAAGTGCTCTTTCGATCGATTGGGCATCCACCAAGATCAACATCTGAATATGTTTGAATGAAGATCTTTAGTTCGTAGGATACCATAGACCAAGAGAAGGTGTCCGATGTAGGTATCTGAAGATGGTTTTGACTACTGCCATGTGTGGTTCCCTTGGGTTCTCCTGATATCGTGCATAGTTGCATATAGAGAACATGATGTCTAGTCGGCTTGTAGTGAGATAGAGCAATGAGCCAATCATACTTCTGTATACCTTTTGATCAACTGTCGGTTTGTCAAGGGATGGACTTAATCTTGTACCCGCAGTCGTAGGCACCTTTGCATTGGAACAATGTTCCATTCCAAATCTCACAAGAAGGTTCTTAGTGTATTTTTCTTGATTTATGAAAATCCCTTCTTTTGTTTGTTTAATTTTCAACCTGAGAAAGAAATTAATCTTCCCATAATGCTCATTTAAAATTTACTTTTTCATTAAGGTTTCAAATTCTTTTGAAAGAGAAAGGTCTATAGATCTGAAGATGATATCATCCACCTAGATTTGAACTAACATGAGATGGTTACCAACCTTCCTTTGGAACAACGTAGGGTCAACAGATCTTTGCTTGAAATTTTAATGTTTTAAAAACCGAGTTAAAGTTTTGTACCAAGCTCTTGGTGCTTGCCTTAACTTGTAAACTGCCTTGTCAAGAATATCACAGTGATATGGGAATTCATCAATTATAAAACTAGGTGGTTGTTCCACATACACTGTTTCCTCAAGTTCGCTATTTAGAAAAGCACATTTGACATCCATTTGATAGACATCAAAATTTTGTGTGCGCTAAAAGCCAAAAAGATGCGAACGGACTCGAGTCTGACTACAGGAGCGAAGGTCTCTTCATAATCGATTCCCTCCTGTTGACAGTATCTTTTAACAACCAATCTAGCTTTGTTTCTTACAATGTTACATTCGGTGTCAATATTATTTCGAAAAAACCATTTTAGATCGACTATAGAGGTATTAACATGTTAATGAATTAATCTCCACACTTTTTTTCTCTCAATCTCTTTTAATTCACTCTGCATGGCGTCAACCCAATCTAAATGTAGAAAAACTTCTTTCACATTTTTAGGTCCGACTTTAGAAACAAAAACGTTAAACATACACAATTCACAACTTTTGTTTAATTCTTGTTATTTTCTTTCAATTGTGCATGTGTGAGAACCTTTTCATGTGGATTCCATAGTACATTTTGAGTATGAAATTTGTATTCCATAACTATGTTTGATATGTTTTTGGAAACCATGGTGCTTTTGTAATGAAATTTTTGAGGGTGTTACCGGTTGGTATCTGAGTCATAGTTTAAACGAATTACGATTGTATTTTTCCATTCCTACACTTAAACTATGAACAATATGACAAATAGAAAACGCCTTAGGACCTAATAGGTGCTACTTTAGGGACCTACTAGGAAGGTAGAGTAAGGATTACACAATTATGCTTCTTGTTACAAAAAATAGTAGAATCTTAAAGTACTGAAAATTTTATAGCAAAAATGGTGGGAACAAGAAGTGGGTTTGTAAACTCAAATGAAGATCGAGGATCCAACCGGACGCCTTTTCAAAGAATTCGGTCACACTAGGCCGACAACGAAGGCAAACTGGAGTCAATGAAGCTCCCAAACCGGTTACTTTAAAATATGTTCAGAAATTCTTGCAAGACATGCAAGAAACTACCAAACAAGAGACGCACAAAATTATTAATGAACGAATAAGAGAACTTTCCCAAAGATCATATGGATCCAAACCTTCAGGTGGTGGCAATTTCACTAGGGACTCTACTTATCACTCTGATAGCGAGAATGAATTAGATAAAAAGAATCGATGCTTATTCAAGTCCTTCATAGTTTGTAAGCTAGGGGAATACCTTGGGAGCTATGAACCAAAGGTAACGAGGAAGTGGATTTAAGAAACCGAGCGTGTACTGTAAAGTAGTAGATGTGGAAAGAGCCAAATGGTAGTGTATGCTTCTCGATTACTAAAGGATAACACACTCGCATGGTGGAACACTATGTATGAGACCTTGGGAAAGAAAACGATGTACAAATCGCCGTGGGAAGAGTTTTTAGAAAGATTAAAACAAAAGTTTTGTTCGACAACGGATATAGAAAAGCTACAGGAAGATTTCATTGCATTGAACAAAGAGAATGGCACTGTGGATGAGTACACAAAGATATTCATCGAAATACTCCCTTTTGTTTTGAGCGCCTTCCTTACTGAACTCTTGAGAATTAAAACGTGCGGCCACTCTCAACGAATTGGAAGTAAAACGTGCGGCCACTCTCAACGAAGCAATAACAACCACAATGAATGTTGAAGACGTTGGAAAAAGGTGAATAATGGAAAGACAAGAACTAAGGGAGAGTAAAAAAATTTAGCAGTAACTCGGGGTCAAACAAGAAGGGAAGATTCTCTTTTAAGCAATCAAAGCATAAAGAGGCTAGATATTGTAAGAGAAATGGAAATGATCATTTAGGGGATTGTAAGAAGGACACCGATTTATGTTTAGTTTTGGGAAGTCTGGTAACAGGGTAGCAAATTGCAAGGAAAAGGATGTGATCAATGTTGAGTGATAGTTGTGCCATGAAAAGGGGCACTTCAACTTTAACTGCTCGAAAAAGGGGACTGGAATTCTAGTGTCCACAGAAAATAAAAAGACATGGCTGGCGAAAGTAGTCGAGCGAGCTTTTTTCAGTTGATCGAAGAACAAGCAAAGGAGACCAACGATGTGATTTCAGGAACCCTACCACTCAATTCCTTAACTATATGCATTCTGTTTGATTCGGGTGCGAACTATTCCTTTGTATCATATGAGTTTTTAAAGAAACATTCATTGCCGTTAATGCCCTTAAACGATGCTTATGTCATAGAAATTTCCAACGGGTAGTAAGACATATTTATAGAAATTATATGTTAGAAATCAATAGGATACGTTTTAGGATCAATATACATCCCATAGATATTAAGGGGTTTGACGTGGTAGTGGGGATAAATTGACTCAGGGCCAATAACACGAAAATTCTATGTAGACAAAAGATAGTATCATTGAAGTTGCCATTACAGATAAATTATACATGTACGGGGAGAAAAAAAAGGAATATGTAGAGCTTGATCAGCAACTAAGGCGTAAAAGTGTATCAGGAAGGGTTGTGAATCTTATATAACCTATTTAATAGACTAGAAAAATGAAAAAAAGAAGTTAGTGGATTTACCAGTGGTTTGTGAATTTCCTGAGGTACTTCTAGACGAACTACCCGGACTTCCGCCTGTCCGACAAGTAGAATATCAGACCGATGTGTTACCAGGTGTAAACTGTTGAAAATAAGAAGAAATAAAGAAACGTTGGGCCCGAGATCTTTCACTCAACAATAAATGAAGATATAAAAATGAAGTGAGACAATGTAAAGGAACGATATATTAAAGTGCCGAAAATATAAATGACTTGAAATGTAAAGTTGCAGAATATAAGTAAATTATAAAGACAAGTTCGGAAATTAAACAACGAGAATTTAAACGACATAATGTAATTCAGATGTTTCATTGATATAAAGGAGATGTTACATATTTGACATTTGGCTCACAAAACACTCTTTCTAAACTATGAAGAATTACAATGACACACACACACTTAAAAGAAAAGGAGATGCAATATAAATTTGATGTTCATGTGGCTGGAGAGAATTCTCCAGCCACTTCTCAAATTCCTTTAGACTACATTAGAGTGACAGTGCTGTATTGAGAGGTGTGGTGTGTTCACTCTTTTTCTCCTGATTCATGACCTAAGAGCTCCTATTTATAGGAGTAAGAAGAGAATATTCTACAAGATTTGTTGTACAAAAGCACTATTAAACTATTCATAGACTAAGACGGCCCATGCATGATTATAATAGTATAATTAGTATATCATCCATACTTCTCAGGGAACATGCCTAAACTAGTCTAATGATAGTCTACATTGTTGATCTTCTGATGTTCTTGACTTTCGGGGTGCTTATCCTTCGGGGTGGGAGAAGTCAGTTGCAGACTGATATTCTGTTGCTGAACATTCTTCAATTGCTAAATATTTCTTACCGAAGTCTTAGTTGCTGAGCATTTATCTCTTGTAGAAGACGTCTCTCTTGTTGAGGAATTCTCACTTGCCGAGGACTTCAGTTGCTGAGCACTTCTTAGTTGCTAAGGAAAAGGCAATTCTCAGATGCTGAGGAGAAGGCACTTCTCAGTTGCTTGATCAAGCCTCTTCGGTGCTATCCTTCTGCGGTCTGCATGCTCCTGTCTTTTAATCACGTGCACCTGTTTCGGTCGCATGCTCCTGTGGTTGAAGGGCATGCTCGTGTGGTCTAGTAACATGCTCTTGTGGTTCAGTAGCATGCTCCTACGGTGCCAAGCCTTCTTCGGTGTCAAGCTTTTTGTAGTGTCACACCCTCATTCTTCTGATTTTGGTAGCATGCTCCTGTGGTTCGATAACACGCTCTTGTGGTTCGATAACACGCTCTTGTGGTTCATTAGCATGCTCCTAATTTTCATTACTTTAACATCTATCTCAACAACATCCCCCTAAATGGTGAAAGATGTCGAAGATACCTTAGGAAAAGTCAGGTATACTTCATCATAGATTCCTCAATCCCATTGTTGAATAAACACTCAATATTTTAGAGCATTTACCCAACATCCCCCTAAATGATGAGAAATATTGAGGGTTGGGATATGAACTCCAAACAGTGGTTGTGATGCAGAAGGTCTTCAGTTAGAACTCCACTTGTGAAAATAAAACTTCCAATGATAAGAGTAAAATTACAAAATTTCAAACTCAAAGAAAAATTTAGCAAGGCCTAAAATTTTTTTAGTGATAACCAAAAATCATTGCCATATCGCTTTACCAAACTAGATCTTTGATATCAAAAGTCTAAAATCCTAACAATTTAAAACTAAAGAATCTAGAAGTTTATAATCGAATCCACTTACATTTGATCAACAAAGATGAAAACGATAAAAACTAAATTCTACGATCAAAACTTTAAAGCGATGGAATTCTTTAGGAACCCCCCCGATTTTACAGTGACCTTGAATTCCCCCAAATGTTGAAGGGGTCTTTAAAGTCCTTGAATAAAATCTTCTTGGTCATGAATTTTATTTGTTTTTGGTGATTCACGTTATTTGTTCGACAAATATGAAAAATTACAACTTGATGAAAATTTAAAATTTTTGTGTTGTTGATGTGTTTAATGAGTTGTTGTGTTGAATTGGCCTCACCATATAGCGTATTCAGACTTCTAGAGTCATGACATTCAAATGCGACTTGCACATGCCTACGTCACCACAAGAACTGAGTCGTTACAATCCCCCTATAAGAAAATGCTCTCTGAGAGAATCGAACCCATGACCTTAGCGCTGAAACCACTTGTTGGATCTAGGCGCTACTATTGCACTGATACCAATTTTTGAATATTGGTACTACCAACTATTTACTTTCTGATCAAGTGTCACCATATGTTCAACTTCCCTCTCTTCCTTCTGAGCACAACTTCCCTCTCTTCCTTCTGAGCAGGTGTCACATTAAGTTCAATTTCCCTATCTTCATTCTGATCAGGTGTCACCTTAAGTTCAACTTCCCTCCCTTGAACTTCTGATATGGTATCTTTGGTGTTCATTTCTCCATCCCTATTCTTTTTAATAATTTTTTTAAATTTTTTTAGTGTAATTAATACAAAACAAGGTCAGAACAACAAGATACTCTACGGTCTGAAAGATGGAGTTTCTCAACTTAGGTGTTACAATGCATCGAAGTTTTGAACATGTGAGAAGGCTAATATGTGTTTAGACTTTGGTGTTATGAAGCACCAAGGTTTTAGGACAGAAAGTTAACCTTCTGATGGGGAGAGTAGTTTGCTGATGGGAGAGAGTAGGATAGAGTGATGGGTAAAATCTAATGATGGTAAAAGGTGATAGGATGTGGGTTGGTAGGAATGGGCATAAAGTAATAATAAAAAATAGGTATGACAGAGGGCAATAATGATGTTTCCCATGCTCTAAAAGGTGAATGTCGGTTAAAGAGAGACATATGGGAAAGGTGTCGAAGCTGATGGTTTTCTTTAGAAAATTATTTAATTTATATCCCCCGAATTAATAAATGTTTACAAGATCATTGGGAATATAAATTAAATCCAACTTTTAACAGCAAAAATCTGTAGTTTTTCGGAGAAATTTTCAATGAAAAGTTTATCGAACAAAAATATAAAAATATTCAAAGATAGATTTGAATCACGATAGTGAAGTTTTGTTTTTAATATCCAACAAAAACGACTTTTCGTCTAGAAACATATTAATGTTTAAACTACGATAAATGTTTTGTTTTACTTGTCTTTACACATTTGAAGGCATTTACGTCCTTTATGATTTGTTTTTGCGAAAATGAAATTGAGCATAACAGCATACACAGGACCGATAGAGGGGTTTTCAAAGTGTATGAAAACCGAGTTTAAATCCAATATAAGTGAAAAACTGTATGGCCAATTACTATGATTTTGATACCATTTGTTGAAAATAAGAAAAAAAATAAAGAAACACTGGGTCTAGGATCTTTCGCTCAACACTAAATGAAGATATAAAAATGAAGTGCGGAAATATAAAGGAACGATATATTAAATTGCGGAAAATATAAATGACTTGAAATATAAAGTTGCAGAATATTAAGTAAATTGTAAAGACGGGTGCAGAAATTAAACAACGAGAATTTAAACGATATAATGTAATTCAAATGTTTTCATTGATATAAAAGAGATGTTACACATTTGACATTTGGCTTACAAAACACTCTTTATAATCTATGAAGAATTACAATGACACACACATACACACTTAAAAGAAAAGGAGATGGAATATAACTTTGATGTTTATGTGGCTAGAGAGAAACTCTCCAGCCATTTCTCCAATTCCTTTAGACTATATTGGAGTGATAGTGGTGTATTGAGAGGTGTGGTGTGTTCACTCTTTTTCTCTTGATTCATAACCCATGCGGCCCATGGGTGATTATAATAATATAATTAGTACATCAACCATACTTCTCAGGGAACATACGTAAACTAGTCTGATGATAGTCTACATTCTTGATCTTCTAATGTTCTTAACTTTCGGGGTGCTTATCCTTCGGGGTGGGAGAAGTTAGTTGCGGATTGATCTTCTCTTGTTGATCATTCTTCAGTTTCTAATGTCTTTCTTGTTGAAGTCTTTGTTGTTGAGTATTTATCTCTTGCTGAGGACGCCTCTATTGTTGAGGACTTTTCACTTGCTGAGGACTCCAATTGCTGGGCACTTCTCAGCTGCTGAAGAGAAGGCACTTCTCAGTTGCTGAGGAGAAGGCGCCTCTGTTGGATGTATATGCCCAAGAATCATTTTAGAATGATGTTTGCCAATAACATATGATCCTATAGGGTCACACATTAAGGAAGTTGGCACATATTTAATATTTTTTGTTAATACGATTATTAATAAATAATCAATTCTTGTATTTAATTTGGAGATAATTATTATTTTATGAAAATAATAAATCAAGAGAGAAAAAAACTCGTTATTATATCATATAGTATAATTTAATAAGTCATGTAGAAGTTTTTAGAGACTTTGGTTTCCACTCAACTTTCTAGTTATATGAGTATATCTAGTTTGGGAAACTAGATTATTTCTCTCTCTTGTTGGCCAATTAGTCAAAGGGATCGGGAGGTTGCTTGCTAACCTCCTTCTTACACAACCCATGCTTTTTACATGCCATCACTTAGCATTTATTAGAGGTATGGTTCTTAGATCTTATATGTGGGTATATAAGAAAGTGTAAGACCAAAAAACTAACAAGGTTTTTCTCATTCCAAGACTAAAATTCGTTCTTCTCTCACTCTCCCCATTTCTTACATGTCTTTTGAAGCCTTTTGCAAGTGTAAGTGCTGTAGAAGTGCTTCTCCTGTAGTGCTTAATTGTGTTAAGCACTTAAAGGCTTAAGAAGTCACAAATACAAAAGGGAACTAGCATTCCTAGTGCCTCAATCTTGTTGGTGGATACATTATAGAGGAACTCTACTTTGAGTTCTCTTGCCATCTTCATCAACTCCCCAAAACCAAGGGGGATCATAGTCTTCAAAGGTTGTTTTCTTTACATCCTATGGTTCTCAAATAATCTTTCTATATTATGTAATTGGATCCTCTTGGTGGTTTTGTTAAAATGATCTTAAAATAATTGTTATTTTAAAACCGCTTCCGTTTGTCGCTTAAAATTGTTTTACGCACAATGATCGTTCTAGTTTATCAAAACCCATCAGTGGTATCAGAGCCTCTTTTACATGTTAGAAATGTTTATTTTAATGTTTGATAACATTTGGTTTTGGAGAATATGGTTGGTATTTCTTTTTGGCAAAGAAACCACCAAATATATTTTCTTTGGCGATTTCGTAGTTTTTATAATTGTTATTTTTATGCGACCAATTTTTCCATGCATTTGGTTGTATAAAGTTGCCTTAGAAAAGCAAAGTGTTTGTTTGTATATTTGATGATGTTGTATATAATCAAGCCATAAGGACCATTGTGTTGTGTTTAGTTAATATTTATTTTTGCATGAGATGTAATATATAAATATGTAGTAGTGTTTATTTTCATGTTCTTATATGTTATGTTTATGTGTGTAAATGCTTTTCTACGTGTTAAATAACATTTTAGCACTAATAAACATCAGTTGGAGTTTGAGAAATAAATATTTAAAATGAAACGTAAGACATTTACAAACGAGTTTTAATTAAAAGCGTTTTAAAATGTTTAAAACTGAGTTTTTTTTTGAAAATGTTTTTCAAATGTAAAACTTTTAGTAGTCAACTCTAAAATATTTGAAAAAGTTTAAAATGTGTTTAAACTAAATCTAAACTCCATGTCTTTTTTAATGAAAATGAGTTTTATTAAAAAGACTACAAATCGTTTTATAGCGTTATAACGTCAAACTATTATACTAGGTATTATTTTTACGTCAAAACTTAATATGAGATATTAGTTTAACGCTTTCTGTTGCTATTATGTTTTAGAACATAATCATCATCATTTGATTTTGGTTTATCAAAATATGATCTCTTAGACATAAGATGCATGCAATGATTTTGGTTTATAAAAATATGATCTCTTAGACATTTGATTTTGGTTTATTCTACAAATTCATGAGATCATAAGATTTTGATTATGAAATGGAGATTTAAACTAATGATTTAAAACTCATCCAAATCTCCAAGTCTTAACTAATAAAATGAAGTTTTATTAAAAGACAACAATCGATTCTTAAAGTGCTCTACCGATAAACTTTAAATATGAGATATTAGTTTATAATTGATAACAGCCTAACGGTTCATAAAATGAAGTTTTATTTGGAACCTAAAGAACCTTATATAAGAGATATGTTTTTTACAAAAAGGTACATGAATTGTTGGAAGCATGCAATATTCATGAGAACATGTCTTTACAACTATATTTGTGAAACATATATAAAAACCTTTTCTTAAACTTTAAATATATGCAATCATCTTATAAAATCACTTACACATCATTTGTGAAATGCTTGTAGATTCTGGGGTCACATTATGTGTTTGTATTATTGTTAGTATTAGATTTAAATAAGGATTGCATCAACCAAAGATCCAAGTAGACATGATTTTGGAATCATTTGACTTAGAGTCATATGATGAATGCAACTCTTAAACTAAATTAGAAAATCAATAAAGTCATAGTTCACAAGATGTGAAAGAAATCAAGATTATAGGGCAATGTACACACTAGTTCTTGTGAACTGCCCAGATCTGCCAATAACCATGATTAGTTATACTTCATTATATTTGTCAATTGGTTTAGCAACTATAACTTTGTTTATTGATATAAACGGTAGTTAGAAGCTTTGAATTGTTCAAAGGTTTTGAGAATGAAGTAGAAAATCAACAAAGATAAAAATCTGAGTAAATGAGTTTCACGAGCATCTTAGGAACTATGAAATTGTTTCATAGTCATCTCCTTCCAATAAACATTACGATGTTATGAAAAAGGAAGTCGAACATTGTTTGAAATGGTTCGGTCTGAGATGTATCGAGATACACTTCCAATTAGTTTCGAAAGATTACATATTCCAACCAGTTAGGCCATAAGAATCACAAATAACTTAAAACCACATCTTAGACTAAGTAGGTTGCACAGACATCATCTGAAATGTGAAGTGGGGTCATCCATCACTAACACATGTAAAGGTCTAGGGTTATGTAGTGTTCATCTGAACCTCATAACTAACTTGAACCCAATCGGAAAGTGTCATTTCATTGGTCATCCTGCAAGTGCCTTGAATACTTGTTTTTCAAGTCACTCGAGAATAAGTGTTTGTATCTCGAAAGAAGAGTCTTTCTTTGGAAAGAGCTCATATCCTAAGAAACCAGTAGGAGTAAGAGCAATTATGAAGAGATTTAAGGATTAACCAATGAAGAAACCTTTAGTCAACACTAAGACTTAACTAGGGATTAGATTCCTATTAAGAGAAGAACTTTACATACTTTCCTCCTCTTTGCAAGTCCAATAGTATTGGTCACCTTCATGACGTATTATGGTCTCATATTACTAAAATCGAATACACTAATTAGTGGTAAAACATTAAGTCATTATGGATGAGTAATCCAACTACATGGAAGCATTGGTAAGCCCGGTCACTGCCAAATAGAGGATATAAAAGGGTGAGACTCAGTCTATATATTAGTTTGACTGATCTTACACCTGGCCTAAAAACTAGTAGGAGTAATTGAATCTTCAAAAGAAAAAAGGACATATATAGGAATGTACTCATATTCAAAGAAAAAATGGTTGAGTAGGGCAAT
Source organism: Cichorium intybus (assembly GCA_023525715.1). Taxonomy (NCBI): domain Eukaryota; kingdom Viridiplantae; phylum Streptophyta; class Magnoliopsida; order Asterales; family Asteraceae; genus Cichorium; species Cichorium intybus. The sequence goes on from CM042009.1 coordinate 87,217,606, forward strand.
GCTCAGACTCAAGAAATTCATTCTGAGAAAAGCACTCTCGTCAGAAAGCTGAGAATAAATATGTGAATATATCATTTTCCATAACTACACTTTGTGAGTCATAGCAAAATTAGATGATCGAAACCGCTTTCCTTAAAAGGAAAACATAGTGGTTATGTTTATGGCACAACCAAGTGGTTTTGAACATGCCAAATTATCCGAACAGAATGTACATAGCTCAAGAGATTCATATAGAGAGTCAAACGAGCAACTCGCAAGCCATGATCTTTGAAATCATAAAATATGCCAAGTGTTTGGATTTTTTAAAAGCATGAAAGAGTCCTATAATTAAGTCAAATTTAGTGGGAGCATTCTTGTAGTCTTCCTATCAATGTATGTTAGTAACATACTACTTAGGAAATATTTTCTTATTGTTACAAAGTCTGATGACTTGGCTTTAGGAAATGATTCGCTATAAAAGGACTAAGGAAGATACAATATGCATACGTGGTATAAGAATCTATAGAGATAGATAAAAACTTCTGAATGGACATAGCCAATTTTGAATATGATCTTGAAGAAATTCAAGATACATGACTTCGAGAAAAGAGTTTTCTAAATCATGACACATGATTAATATCTTCTGGCACTAAAGAAGTTCAGAACAATATGAGTCGGATCCCATGAGCTTCTGCTATTGGATCGATCATAAGTGTCATGAACTTATCCTAACAACTTAGATGCTTAGAACGTAGTAAATCAGTTTCAAGAGAAGACCTGGAAGAAGTCACTAGACCTTGGTTGAAGCATTACTAGAGCATACATGAGAAAACAAGGAGTTATGGTAAGGGTGAACAGAAATTACAAAAATTTGGAAAGATATTGAATCTGAGAATGAGAACTAACTCTGCAGAAGAGTTTAAGTATCAGTTGATAATGCTATAGACTTCATGGTTGAAGAATTTCGTCGGTATCTTGATGGTTGTCCTCAACATCATGAAACACCTTGAAATCCTCTAAAGGATGCAGTCATCTTGACTAAGGAATCCGAGAATGTGACAGCTAAAATTTTATGTAAGTAATAGATAAATATAAGTATAGTTGAGGTTTAAAAGTTTAATGTTTACGTATATCGAAAGTATAATACAAAAGGGCAAAATGGTCAAAGGAGGTAAAAATATGGGAATTTATGTTTTAAGACATTTTATTTAGTCATATTGATGTGTTACTTCAATTGGAAGCAAGTCTTGAAAGCCCGATGGCAAAATAGGAAACTAGGGGACAAAAGTGAAAATATTAATTGTTAAACTTTAAAAATTAATATCTAAAAATCTACAAGAAATTATGAAAAAGTCATCAACGAGACTTTGGTCGATTTTGATGTAATAAGATTGTAGGAAAAAGATTTGGGTCGTTTGGAGTTATAACGAAGAAATTATGACGGGTTAAAGATGACCAAAAAGTGACAAAAAATGTCTGATCGCCCATGTTTGAGGGACTGTATCGGAAAATATATTAATGATTCAGACTTAAGTCAGTAGGGGAACGTTGTTAAGCTCATTTCCACCTTTCTAATGGTATAAAGTTTATAAAATTCTGATATCATATGTAGTAGTTATGATATCGTAAAGTTTGGGAAAAATCAGGAAAATGTTCGAAATTTTCTAAGGAATAAACTGGCAAGGGCATTTTTGTAATTTTTGGTTAACCTGGTCAAAATCAGCTTTGACCACCGTGTTATCTTGTGTGCGCATCTGGTAAATCCGGAAAAGAAAGGAAATTTGAGTTTTGCGTGTTCATAGAAATCACGAGAGACGAAGACTCGGGAAGCAATCCTGATCGAGGTCCGGTGTGTGCACGTAATACAAGAGAGTGGCATGAGAGATTGAGAAAAATGGTATCGTGAGAGAGAGAGGAACGATGTTGAGCACTGGTGTGTCAGTGCTGTGCGATTCCGAACATAAAGCAGAAGAAACCGGCGGATTCGCCGCTGTCAGCGACGGCGACGGTCAGTGCAGGTGGCGGTTGGTTCTTTGTGGTCGAGGAGTGGAGCATTGGTTCGGTTTTGTGCTGAAACAACTCAAGAACTTTTGATTTTTAAGCAATTAAACAGAAATTGAAGGCAATCTTTAAACCCTAAGTCAAAACTTCTGAAATTTGGGGGAAATCATGAATGCATGTTTGATTTGTTACAATAGTAGTGAAATTATTGAGATTTTTGTGATATATGATGGATTATCTATCCATTAAGGTTTATTATGTTGTTAGACACTCAAAATTTTATGAAATTGGTTATGCTAAGGTTGAATATGATGAATAGTTTCATTGACTTTTCTGATTTGGTCAAAGTTGACCATAAGATGGAATTGTAAATTGGTTTTTGATGTAAATTGGTTCTATGGTGTAGAGTATGATCATATATTGTGAACAAGTTCAAGAAAACTCCAAGATTTAACATTTTTGTAAAGATTGAACTAAGTTCAAGATGGAGTTTTACATGATGATTAAACATAAATGTTATGATTAAAAAAATTCGGGATGTTGAATGACTTTTGGGTACTTTAAAGTTGGTTATTGACATGAGATTTTGCTATGTATTTGATGTTTATGGAATTTTGATAATGGTAAAGTAATTGGAATGGAATCATGAATTCCAACCTTTGGGACGAGTTTTGATATGTACTAAAATATCATGAAAGAGAACATTGGACTTGATTACTGTGATATTTATAAGTAGTAAGAACATGTGAGTGGAAAATATCAAGATCTTGACGGTTTCTACTTTTAGAAACCTTAATGACTTAAAATGCCAAAAATGTTATAAACGAGTAAAATGAGAAATGCTTTGACATCTAAGTGATTATTATTAACATATAAACATGTTAGAACTATAAAGATGCTTAAATTACATAGCAACCCAAGAAATACACAATTAGTCAAATTTGGGACAACAAGGGGTAAAAGTGTCCAAAGTGATTATCATACTTTAAGAATCATACTTAATGATTGGAATGGAATTACATGATGTTAGAAAGAGTACATGTATAATTTGATAAAGGTTATGTGTTTAGTTGTGTAGTATGTACTAACCTCTTATTAAATCAATAGAGGTTGAAGGATATTTGGAAGCAAGTAGAGTCAAGAGTTGGTGGATCTCTGTAGCGAGACATACCTAGCTACCGAGGTGAGTACATGAGGATTTTTACTGGGTACATAGCAACAAGTTTTAAATATTGAATGTTTTATATTAAATCTTATGCTAAATGTTGTATGAGTAATGATCTTTCAAATGGTTTTTAAAGCTTGAATTAGCAAGTATTTATAAAGTTTTATATGACTTTTTAATGTGAGTCTATATGCAAGTTTTACCATACGTGCCATGTTTATGAAAGTTTACTGATATGTTTTGAAAAGTACATTTTGGCATCAAGCCTAATAAACTAAGAAAGTGTCTTGGCGTTTAGCCTATAAAGTTCATAAAAGTATATTTTGGCTTAAAGCCCACGTGATTTGAAAAGTATATTTTGGCACAAAGTTATAACGGTTTGAAAGCAAATTTTGGCATTAAGCCTACTATGAGTTGAAAATACGATTTGGCATTAAGCCTAATATGTTTTGAAAAGTGTGATTTGACATCAAACTGAATCGGAATTGAAAAGATTGGTTTGGCACTAGCCTTAATGTGATTTCAGCAAGTAATTTGATGTCAAATCATATTATGTTTTCTTTTTATGACTGGTATTTGAGATATTAATGAATGCAGCAATGCAAGTTACTATGTTACCCACTTTCTCCCGGGCCATGATATTCCCGTAACGGAATATAGAGGAGTCTACTGGGGTGGTACCTTCCCCTTCGCGAAGTAGATGTCCTAAAACACAAGATGCTAGGATGGACTGATCTTGTTCTTTCCATCTTAGTATAGACTTGGGAAAATCACTACGTGTGATTATCCTAAGTATAAAAATAAAGCATGTGGAGATACCAGTCAAAGCATGTGATACGATGCTGAAATGGTTTGATTACGTTCTTACCGTTTCAGTATAGACTTGGGGTATCACCAAAGGTGATTAAGGCCCTAAGTATAAAATTCCGGACCCGAATGAATACCAGTCAAGTTTGAATAAAGAAAGTTTTATGATGACAATTTATTATCAAAGGCTTTGAAAACGATATATTTTATGCTTTTAAAAGTTTTCAACAAGAGATATGATATGATTTGGTTACAAGGGCTTTGGGAATAATATATATTATGTTTTTAAATGTTTTGAGTCTAAAACTCATGTATCTCACGAGACATATTTGTCTTACGTATTTTTTGTTTTAAATGCTATGTACTCAGGAACAGGATGATTGGCATCAGATGATAGAAAGAAAAGACTTAGAAGATCTCATGGGGAAATAGATAGAAAAGAGGACCGGAAGATAGAATTACCATTAAAAGCGGTATAGTTATGATATGTAGTTGAGAGATGTTATATTTATGGTTATAACAGCACTTGTAGTTGTATTTTAAAGTCTTGCTATGTTCCGTAATGCTTTTGGGCTATTTTGATTTTGAGTCGGGTCAGTATGGTTTTTGTCCGTTAAGCCCAAAGGCCATGCCGAATTTTCGGTAGAATTGTTGAGTAATTACGGGACATTAGCTTGAGATGTCATGTTGCTTCTATATGGTAATGATATGAGTTTTGTAACCCCCAAATGTCGTTTAAATATTGTTTTAAACTTATCTGTTTTGTTGGGACCGGAAATTTAAGGCATGACACGAGGTCATGAGAAACATTTTGTTTGTAAAGAAACACACTTTTTGAAATATGAGATTTTTCAGCTACTGAGCTTTTGATGTCATTGTATTTAAAAAAAATTGAGAAATTTGGGGCGTTACAAGTTGGTATCAGAGCCACAGTTTAAGCGAATTAGGTGTCGAGACTCGAACCTAGACTTAAACTGTGTGAGGATGAAGTGAGAATATGGACTTAAGATAAGACCGTAAACATAAAAATAAAAGTTGACTTAGGATGTATCGTAAGATAGGTTGTTGAACCTAAAATCTTAAGATAGGTTGCAGACCTATAGGGTGGTTAGACTGTTAAGTCTAAGATAAGGTTGAATAATTAGGGAAAATTGTGTGTTTGTTTTCTCTATGTAGGTACATTTAAGCAAGTACCTTTAAGCAAGTAGGTACATTTAAGCAAGTACCTACTAATGAGTAATAAGATTCCATAACACATGTTAACAGTAATATAACTTCTGTGAAGTGATAAGTTAACTCGAACCAGTGAACTATGAGACCTAGTAGGACACCAGAATTAAATACGTATAGGTGGTTATGATAATATGGGCCCGTATTATCATAATAACAGGATATGTATTTGAATTCGGTTGAATCATGATGGAATCACGGGAATCTGGTAAGAGATATATGAGGAAAGGTTGAATGACATAGGAGTATTATACTTATGTGATGAAATCAAGTATAACTAAAAGTATTAAAGGTAATATAATGAGTATGTGCAATGGAGTTAGGAAAACTCAAAATGAATCAATTGAGACAGTTGATATACTTATGAGTTGACTACTCCTATAAAATATTCATATAAGTACAAGAGGACGTATGAAGAAAATCACTAAGAAAAGTATGATTAATATGTAATATATCAATTAGTTGAAGACATATGAAACAAAAGAAAGGTAACTATGTTATACAAATAATTTCAAGCTTGTGTAGCTAAGAACTCCGTTGTCTAACGGAAATGAATCAAGATTATAGAATAAAGATTTAAAGTCGTGTCATTATAATGACTGAAGTAAGGAAAGATTGAAAAGTGTGATTACATATACTAATAAGACTCATATAAGAAAGAAGTATGAAAATACGTAGCTGAGAATGTAAACGGAAAGGTATTGAGCTTTTGGTAATTTTAGACAAACCCAATGATGGTATAAAAAGGGTAAAGAAGAAAATTGAAGGAAATAAGATGGTGTGTCTTCCATGGATAATCATGGGATTTAAATATAAGTATTATTACTAAAAGTTACGATCAAATAAGTTATGAGAAAATGAAAGTAGAGTACTTATGTAAGTACTAGGCTAAGAACCTGAGATGATAATATAAGATAAATATAAGACGAAGCAAAATAGACAAGATGTGTGGAGTTATGACTTTCACACCTGAAGGACTATAACGAGTAAAAGTATCTAAAGGTTGGGCAAGGATCATGCCCAAAATATGATGACTTAACAGGTAAGATGACAAGTGAAATGCCCAACGGTGAAAGAAGTGAAGGTGGAAGAGTAGCAAAGGTACGAACTGTCGAATATTTTACTCTTTTATAGCTTCGGTATATGTGTGAACTTAATCTATGTGAAGGTATACTAAAGATTTCATGTTTTGAATGACCAAGTATGTCATGACATGTGTGTAAACTGATGTAAAAGTTTGGTAGATTAAATCATCGTAATTGAGAACATAGAAGATTTAAGCAAGACAAGTATATTATGCCTTGTTTTATGCGATGTAGCCATCCGAGAATCAGTACAGGATGATAAGTTGGTTGCCATTTTAGTATATAGGACTGAAAGTTTATTGCCAAGCTAATGTGCAGAGGAAGTTACATTAAAATGAGCTCGCAGGTGTCAAGATGCGGCTGTGTGGAAGTCGCAACGCCGACATTAAGCATAGGTCAATGTTCAAAATAATTCTTCACGGACGAGATGCTAAAATGAAGAGACGACACGACACTTAGGTTGACGTAATGCAACTTCAGAAGATAATGACACCTTGGCTATACTGAGTTATAGCTACGTATGCGTGGTGAATTTCTAAAAGCTTCTTGGATTGTTTGTAAGGAATTCTTCGTTGCCAAAAGCTAGATTCAAGATGAAGATGATGCATTAACCAGTTTAGTCAATGGAAGTATGACATCTGTACTCGATGGTTAATGACAGTAACTCATGATGTAAGTTGACAATTCACAACTAATGAAGCTTATTATGATAGCATGTCATGATCATCTTGGGTTTAGTAAGATTGTTTTGCTAGTAAGCTAGAATTAATGCCTGGATGAAGGTAACTACTAAGGTCTTGCATAGACTGTGATGAGATTAATAACTTCTCACTATAATATGGTCACCTTATAGATGATGCAATGTTTGGTAAGATGGTTATACGTGTAATGGCGAGCAACATGGTAATCTGACTGTATCACGAAAACAATTGGTTAAGGATGAACGGGAATTAAGATTTTAGCTATGTCCAAAGTTATTCCAAGATAAATGTAAAGTGAAAAGAGATGAATAGCAATAATATAGAGAATTGGACCTTAAAAGAAAAATATCCTTATTTTCTTTTAAGGGGTAGATGGGAAGACGTAGATGTTTGGTCTTAGGATGACTGTATTGATAGAAAGGGTGCAAGTATAAGTCTCAAGACATGATAAATTAAGTTCAGCAAAGAACTCAAAAGTTGTCTAAGGATATCGTATGATATTTGAAGATCAGTCGTCAGTAATGAAGTTCATATACAAATGTTGGAACTCTAATGTCGAGATAGAATGTTACATAAGTTATGGATAGTGAGTAAATAGTTGGTATATGCATGATGAAATGGAATCGATGGATCTCTAGTCATCTGTGATATCACACATGTTGAAATACCATAATCAAGATAACCAATTAGAATGATCAAGAAACATAGAACTTAGTATGGTCCAGAGCCTAATTGGATAATGATGGAAACATCTAACTGATAATTGTATCAGGGTAAGTTGTTTTTAAGGAACCATTTAGTATTATACAAAGTCAATTATATATGTAAGAGTTCAAAAGAAAGAAAGACTTATGAATAAAAGTCTAATGATTGGAAGTAAGTATGAGTAGTAAAGTAGAATGCTATTTTGCATAAATAGTCCAAAACTCTATTATGTGAATGCTAGTGTACTCGATTAGTGGAAAGCAAAAGTGTTGAGGAATTCAACATATTTGAGAACTAATTAGTGGAGAGAAAGCAATGAAATTGCATGTTGACTTTGAAAAGTCAAAGTTACTATGAAAAATTGATTAAGGAAGTTGTCCAGGTCTCAAATGGAATATATCTTAGTGATATTGAGCTAAGCAAAAGAATCAACAAAAATAAGGTTGAATGATATCAAAAAGGGATAATTATAACAAAGATTGCACAAGGCAATAGGAATATGAAGCAAGAATTTAGTTGAGGACTTGGCAGCAGTGTAAGTTCAAGTGGAACTATGTAGTTGTAAGTTAATTCCCTTCCCATATAATGATTCCGAGGACGGAATCCTTTTAAGGGGTAGATAATTGTGACAACTAAAATTTTATGTAAGTAATAGATAAATATAAGTATAGTTGAGGTTTAAAAGTTTAATGTTTACGTATATCGAAAGTATAATACAAAAGGGCAAAATGCTCAAAGGAGGTAAAAATATGGGAATTTATGTTTTAAGACATTTATTTAGTCATATTGATGTGTTACTTCAATTGGAAGCAAGTCTTGAAAGCCCGAGGGCAAAATGGGAAACTAGGGGACAAAAGTGAAAATATTAATTGTTAAACTTTAAAAATTAATATCTAAAAATCTACAAGACATTGGGAAAAAGTCATTAACGAGAATTTGGTCGATTTTGATGTAATAAGATTATAGGAAAAAGATTTGGGTCGTTTGGAGTTATAACGAAGAAATTATGACGGGTTAAAGATGACCAAAAAGTGACAAAAAATGTCTGATCGCCCATGTTTGAGGGATTGTATCAGAAAATATATAATGATTCAGACTTAAGTCAGTAGGGGAAAGTTGTTAAGCTCATTTCCACCTTTCTAATGGTATAAAGTTTATAAAATTCTGATATCATATGTAGTAGTTATGATATCGTAAAGTTTGGGAAAAATCAGAAAAATGTTAGAAATTTTCTAAGGAATAAACTGGCAAGGGCATTTTTGTAATTTTTGGTTAACCTGGTCAAAATCAGCTTTGACCACCGTGTTATCTTATGTGCACATCTGGTAAATCGGGAAAAAAAGGAAATTTGAGTTTTGCATGTTCACAGAAATCGCGAGAGACGAAGACTCGGGAAGGAATCCTGATCGAGGTCCGGTGTGTGCGCGTAATACAAGAGAGTGGCATGAGAGATTGAGCAAAATGGTATCGTGAGAGAGAGAGGAACGATGTTGAGCACTGGTGTGTCGGTGCTGTGCGATTCCGACCAGAAAGCAGAAGAAACCGGCGGATTCGCCGCTGTCAGCGACGGCAGCGACGGCGACGGTCAGTGGAGGTGGCGGTTGGTTGTTTGTGGTCGAGGAGTGGAGCATTGGTTCGGTTTTGTGCTGAAACAACTCAAGAACTTCTGATTTTTAAGCAATTAAACAGAAATTGAAGGTAATCTTTCAACCCTAAGTCAAAACTTCTGAAATTTGAGGGAAATCATGAATGCATGTTTGATTTGTTACAAGAGTAGTGAAATTATTGAGATTTCTGTGATATATGATGGATTATCTATCCATTAAGGTTTATTATGTTGTTAGACACTCAAAATTTTATGAAATTGGTTATGCTAAGGTTGAATATGATGAATAGTTTCATTGACTTTTCTGATTTGGTCAAAGTTGACCATAAGATGGAATTGTAAATTGGTTTTTGATGTAAATTGGTTCTATGGTGTAGAGTGTGATCATATATTGTGAACAAGTTCAAGAAAACTCCAAGATTTAACATTTTTGTAAAGATTGAACTAAGTTCAAGATGGATTTTTACATGATGATTAAACATAAATGTTATGATTAAAAAAATTCGGGATGTTGAATGACTTTTGGGTACTTTAAAGTTAGTTATTGACATGAGATTTTGCTATGTATTTGATGTTTATGGAATTTTGATAATGGTAAAGTAATTGGAATGGAATCATGAATATCAACCTTTGGGACGAGTTTTGATATGTACTAAAATATCATGATAGAGAACATTGGACTTGATTACTATGATATTTATAAGTAGTAAGAACATGTGAGTGGTAACATGATGGAAAATATCAAGATCTTGACGGTTTCTACTTTTAGAAACCTTAATGTCTTAAAATGCCAAAAATTTTATAAACGAGTAAAATGACAAATGCTTTGATATCTAAGTGATTATTATTATCATATAAACATGTTAGAACTATAAAGATGCTTAAATTACATAGCAACCCAAGAAATACACAATTAGTCAAATTTGGGACAAAAAGGGGTAAAAGTGTCCAAAGTGATTATCATACTTTAAGAATCATACTTAATGATTGGAATGGAATTACATGATGTTAGAAAGAGTCCATGTATAATTTGATAAAGGTTATGTGTTTAGTTGTGTAGTATGTACTAACCTCTTATTAAATCAATAGAGGTTGAAGGATATTTGGAAGCAAGTAGAGTCAAGAGTTGGTGGATCTCTGTAGCGAGACATACCTAGCTACCGAGGTGAGTACATGAGGATTTTTACTGGGTACATAGCAACAAGTTTTAAATATTGAATGTTTTATATTAAATCTTATGCTAAATGTTGTATGAGTAATGATCTTTCAAATGGTTTTTAAAGCTTGAATTAGCAAGTATTTATAAAGTTTTATATGACTTTTTAATGTGAGTCTATATGCAAGTTTTACCATACGTGCCATGTTTATGAAAGTTTACTGATATGTTTTGAAAAGTACGTTTTGGCATCAAGCCTAATAAACTAAGAAAGTGTCTTGGCCTTTAGCCTATAAAGTTCATAAAAGTATATTTTGGCTTAAAGCCCACGTGATTTGAAAAGTATATTTTGGCACAAAGTTATAACGGTTTGAAAGCAAATTTTGGCATTAAGCCTACTATGAGTTGAAAATACGATTTGACATTAAGCCTAATATGTTTTGAAAAGTGTGATTTGACATCAAACTGAATCGGAATTGAAAAGATTGGTTTGGCACTAGCCTTAGTGTGATTTCAGCAAGTAATTTGATGTCAAATCATATTATGTTTTCTTTTTATGACTGGTATTTGAGATATGAATGAATGCAGCAATGCAAGTTAGTATGTTACCCACTTTCGCCCGGGCCATGATATTCCCGTAACGGAATATAGAGGAGTCTACTGGGGTGGTACCTTCCCCTTCGCGAAGTAGATGTCCTAAAACACAAGATGCTAGGATGGACTGATCTTGTTCTTTCCATCTTAGTATAGACTTGGGAAAATCACTACGTGTGATTATCCTAAGTATAAAAATAAAGCATGTGGAGATACCAGTCAAAGCATGTGATACGATGCTGAAATGGTTTGATTACGTTCTTACCGTTTCAGTATAGACTTGGGGTATCACCAAAGGTGAATAAGGCCCTAAGTATAAAAATCCGGACCCGAATGAATACCAGTCAAGTTTGAATAAAGAAAGTTTTATGATGACATTTTATTATCAAAGGCTTTGAAAACGATATATGTTATGCTTTTAAAAGTTTTCAACAAGAGATATGATATGATTTGGTTACAAGGGCTTTGGGAATAATATATATTATGTTTTTAAATGTTTTGAGACTAAAACCCATGTATCTCACGAGACATATTTGTCTTACGTATTTTTTGTTTTAAATGCTATGTACTAAGGAACAGGATGATTGGCATCAGATGATTGAAAGAAAAGACTTAGAAGATCTCATGGGGACATAGATAGAAAAGAGGACCGGAAGATAGAATTACCATTAAAAGCGGTATAGTTATGATATGTAGTTGAGAGATGTTATATTTATGGTTAGAACAACACTTGTAGTTGTATTTTAAAGTCTTGGTATGTTCCGTAATGCTTTTGGGCTATTTTGATTTTGAGTCGGGTCAATATGGTTTTTGTCCGTTAAGCCCAAAGGTCATGCCGAATTTTCGGTAGAATTGTTGAGTAATTACGGGACATTAGCTTGAGATGTCATGTTGCTTCTCTATGGTAATGATAGGAGTTTTGTAACCCCCAAATGCCGTTTAAATATTGTTTTAAACTTATCTGTTTTATTGGGATCGGAAATTTAAGGCATGACACGAGGTCATGAGAAACATTTTGTTTGTAAAGAAACACACTTTTTGAAATATGATATTTTTCAGCAACTGCGCTTTTGATGTCATTGTATTTAAAAAAAATTTGAGAAATTTGGGGCGTTACAGAGAAGACCATGAGAAGTAAAAACGCATGGACATGGAATACCGCCATATTTCTGAGTTAAGTTAGGGGAGAAAAGTAATATGACACATTGAGATATCATGGAAAAGGTATCCGATCAGATAATCTACAATGATATCGACACAAAACAAAATGAAGATCATTTTGGGTACATAGACAAAATGAAGGTCATTTTGGGTATATAGACAAATAAAATCATAATAATAAGTTTAATAAAACCAAGAAACATGTAACAGTATTAAAATATATCTGAATTGGTGATTATCACGTAGAGACTTGGGATAAGCTGAGTAGCTACCATTCGCATTCTTTTTAACATTGTGTTTCACCTTAGCATGTTTAGAACACGCTTCCCGAGTATTAATTTACTCAAACTTCCACAGTTGGTCATACTCGTGGAAGCAAGTAGTGATTTAAGACTGTCATAAGTTCAGTAGATTGTCTATAGTGATTAGACATAGCATGGTGATTGCGACTAACCCTCATGAAAACTAGGTAGAGATTCAAGTATTGGAACAATTCGCACCTAGTGATTACTTCATGGATTAAGTAATAAGTAATCTAGGATGATAACGTCTTTTATTCTTCAAATCAAGATGCATGAGGATCTGCTTTATGATTCTTGTGTATCGGCCTACTCAAACGCTATCCGTAACTGGTGGTTATAAAGGGTATGTTCGGGTATAACATGATGAAGTAGACAGAGACTATGTAGCCAAAGTTTATCTGTTCTTTCTAACTTAACAAGGAGAAGCGATATCTGTGGGACCCTTGATGATTGATAATGACACCAAAATGCTTGGCCAGACTTTGACTAGATTGATGTGTTTGATTAAGTAGTCAGATGTGGTCATCATAAATCTCTATCGGGAAACAAAAATTTGAACTTTTGGGAATTGACCCTTATCCATGTCCCAAGTTTATAAGAGATATCTTGTAGAATAGAGGAATAATTTTTCTCTTATCTAGGGGTCGTCTCGTGATCATAATTTTGATTAGAGTTCGACAGTTGCATTAGATGTTACACTCTCTGATTATTATCTGAAAGTATCAGACCACACAAAGTTGACGACATGTCCAAGTGGGAAATTGGTGGAAATATGTCAAAGATCATCAACTGTGATGATATTTCTAATAATAGCAGGGTCCTATTTCGGTTGCCCTCGCTGCCCAATAAAAATAATCAGTAGTAGAAATAATACAGGAATTATCCTTTTATTAATTTATTGAGAAATAAATTAATCAGAAACTCAATCAAGAGATTAATGATAAATTAATTGTGAAATTAATTTATAAAAATTAATTAAGGGATTGGATTGTAATTAATTAATAGATTAATTAATAGAACAAGTCTAGGGGTGCGGCCGCCAAAAGGCCCCTAAGTTTGAAACTCTAGGAGACCATGCACTATAAATAGAGGCCTTAGGGTTCAACCCTAAGGAATCCCAATCTCCAAGTGAGCAACCACCTTCCAAAAACCCTTCTCCTTCTCCTATTTGGCAATTTTAGTAACCCTTCAAGGGTTCTCTGGATCGATTTCCACAAGGTTGGAAGTTTCTGTCTGGTTGTTGTTAAGGTCAAAATGGGTCGTTGACCAACTCGGAGTTTGTATGGAGATTTAGAGAGTTTGTGTAAGGGTTTTATATGTTAGTTTATTTTGGTGGTACTTAAACAATTACTTTGATGGAATGTGTGTTTGTTGGTATGCTTGTTGATTGAACAGTCTGTTGAAAGAAAAACAATAGTCTTGGTTCTTAAATGTACGTTCGGAACTAAGTTCTAAATTATCAATGAATATGTTTGCTTCTGAATGTCTTTTGTTGTAATTATTTAATGTATATGCCCGAATTATGTAATACCGAAATCCAGTCTTGGATTTCGGAACCTTGCAAAAAGGAAGTTCTCAGAATACTAAGATAGATCGGAAGATCAAACTCAAAAGACATGAAGATCAGAAAACCGACTGATTCGGAAGCCCTTGTTCCGAAGTCACCATGTTCCGAAAAGTCAAGATATCGAAATCCACTCATGATTTTGGTACAGCAACTCAAGTGAATTTGGAAGTGTACTGTAATCTATCAACGTCAAAGAATGTAATACCCCATCTTTCATAACCTTAAATGGTGTAATCGTTTATAAAAACATGGTGTAGTAAAAATTTCGTTCTTTCAAAAACTTTTCTTTTAGTATTTAAGACATCATTTGAAAACTTTTGGTCTCAATTAAAACAATTGCATTTAGAAATAATTAAGCAACTCTGGGGTTTACAACCTCAGATCAAAACAACCATAGTAAAGCCTTAAAACATCTTAATGCTATGTCCCGTATTAAATTATCATTTCTACCGAAAATTCGGCATGACCTTTGGGCAATACGGACAAATCCATACTGACTCGACTCAACAAAACAACCCAAAAATAATACGGGACATAACACAACTTTACAGTATAGCTACAAGGGTATTTCTAAACCATAAATATAATGTCTCTCAACTACATAACAAATTATACCGCACTTCAATTAACTCTATCTTCTTGATCATCTTCTCTATCTACCATCCACATAAAAGCTTCTAAGTTCTTCACTCCTTTAATCCAATGATAGACATCCTGTTCCTGAGTACATAGCATTTTAAAAACAACAATACGTATGACAAAAATGCCTCGTGAGATACATGGGTTTTAGACTCAATGAGTTTAAATCAATTTGAATATCATTAGCTATTAACAAATAAATAAAACCTTTCCCTTCTTTTCAAAACCTGCAAACTCCACTGTTATGTCAAAACAATAAAACCAAAGTTCATTGCTATAATCATTAAAATAGAAATCATTACTTACTATCCAAGCAAAAGCTCATTGTTAAAACTTCAAATACTTTAGCTTAAAATGTCAAGTAAGCAATTCATCATTAGCAAACATAATTCAAGTACTTTCTTAACCAGCATAGACCAACTGTAATTCATAATTAATTTATTATCATTTGGCTTTATACAGGTTTCCCCATATTCCCTTTCCCTCCTCGGAATAGAACCAATCTATCCGTGAAGGCGTGCTAGTTCCCTTTCCCTTCATGGAATAGAACAAATCTATCCATAATGGCGTGCTAAAATCAACTACTTCGCGACGGGAGGTACCATCCCAGTAGTGTCTGTTGACCCCCCTTCTTGCGGGTAAAGTCCTTGTCCAGACATCTCTCACATTTCTTATATTCATTTCATATTTCAATTTTTTTTACTATTATCAGTTCATCACAAGTTGGTCTCTTTGATAAACATCATTCAAAACATGTAAAATCGTTTCAATTCTTCAACATAAAGCAGTACTTTTAACTCGACTTTAAAAATCATTTGTCAGACTATTAGTCAAAACATTTAGCGAAAAAACATTTAATAGTGAAATAAAACTCATTGCTATGTACCCATAAAAGTCCTCATGTACTCACCTCGGTAGCTAGGTATGTCTAGCTACAATAATCCACTAGCTCTTGACTCTACGTGCCTCCAAATGTCCATCAACCTCTACTGATTTATTAAGAGGTTAGAACCTCATAAACTAATACATAACTAAACACATAATATGTCTTAAATTATATATGAACAATTTCTAACATCATATAATTCCATTCTAATCATTAAGTATGATTCTTAATGTATAATTGTTGTTTTGGACAGTTTTACCCTTTTTGTCCCAAAATTGACTAATTATGTATTTCTTGGGTTCTATGAATTTATTTTAATGATATTCAACTTTATTACTTCTTTATAAGTTCCCTTTAATGTTTAGATGTCATAACATCCCATACTTTACCCTTTTATATCATTTTTAGCAACACTCGACCATTAAAGTTTCCAAATATAGAAATTCTTATAAAATATATCATTTTCCATTTAGTTGACTCCAATATATTACCAACACTCATTAAATCATTTCAATTCAATAATATGATCTATTTGTGTCGTGATTGCAAGATATCCAATATTGTCCCAAAGGGTTGGAATGCCCAATTCCATTCCAACCAACATATGCAATAAACTTCCAAACCACATTTATGAACTCCAAGAACTTATATAATTACCATATTACGTTTAAATGGTAAATTGATATAATTCCTTCTTACAAATATTTGGAACCCATTCATTACCTAGACACACAAGGTGGCATAAGGATATTCCAAATGACAACTTCAAAGTTCTTTCATGTGTATTTATGCTAACATATTCCAATGACACAAATAATCAAGTTATAATTCAATTTTTATTGTCTAATTTGACCAAATCAAAAAAATAACCATGGTTACTATTCATCATCATCTTCACCAAGAAGGATTGTAGTATAACAACCTTAAATTTTCAATTAAAATTCATACCAATAAAGTTTCTTTGGTGTTTTTGAATCATAATCTGAAATACATCAAGAAATCAGGTTCCAATCTCACATGCATTAGAGGAAACTACCGATTTTAGGAATAAAATTTGGGCTCCAAGAGATTACCTTCAAATTTCTGTCCACAGTAGCAAAAATCGAGGGACTTATGGCTGTTTCAACCTAGATTGGACCTCAAGCAACTAAATCCGACCACCACCCACCCTCCGCCGTCGCACCCTGCTTCTACCGCCGCCGGTAGCGGCTGCTTTCGCCGCTGTCTTCTTTTTCGGGTGAGAAGTTCGCAACAGCAGCAGGAGGTTGTGTCTCCGACTCCCTTCAGCCCTCTATCGAGTTTCTCTCTCCCACAGACTACATATCTCCCTCGATTCTCTCTTTCCCATGGTGTAAAAAGATCATGCACGCACACACACTTGCTGTGTGTTTCTGACTTCTTGAACACAAGAGGAAAACCCTTCTTCTTTTTCTTAATTCCCGTTTTCTGGTTTACGCACACAGACAAGGAAGGGAAGGAAAGCTGATTTTGACTAGTCAACAAGAAATTTTCCAAAAATGCCCTTCCCCAATGCCTTAAAGAGTAATTTTTCTGCACTTGCACCTAATTTTTCATCGATCTTTGCATACTCGTAACTTCCATATATGATACCCAATTTTTACGAACTTTATATCGTTAGTAAGATGGGAATGAGCTTAATAACGTTTTCCTACTGACGAAATTCTGAATCTTTATAGATTTTATGTTACAGACCCTTAAACATGGCCCTTTAGCCATTTTTGTCACTTTTTGGTCATCTTTAACACGTCATAACTTCTTCGTTATAACTCCAAACGACTCAAATCTTTTTCCTATAATCTTATTACACCAAAATCTACCAAAGTCTCCTTGATGACTTTTTCCCAATCTCTTATAGATTTTTAGATATTAATTTTTTAAGATTTACAATTATTCTTTTCACTTTTGACCCAAGTTTCCCATTTTGCCCTCGGGCTTTCAAGACATGTTTCCAAATGAAGTAACACTTCATTACGACTTAACAAAATATATTAAAACCCAAATTTCCATATTTCTACATTCTTTGACGACTTTGCCCTTCCATATACCTTTAAACTCTTTTGGACATCAAACCTCTTAACATGAAGATACTTAAGTTAAAATTCTTATTTCATATATTAAAATTTAGGTTGTCACAATTATCTACCCCTTAAAAGGATTCCGTCCCCGAATTCACTATATGGAAAGGGAATGTACTTGCAACTACATAGCTCCACGAGAACCTAAACTACTACTACGTCTTCAATAAGTCTCTTGCTTCAAGTTTTCTTTACCCTGTACAATCCTTGTTATAATCGTTCCTTTCGATATCATTCCACTTCATTTGTCATGTTTTCTTTTCCTAAATCTTAATCACTAAGATATATTACATTTGAAACTTGGATGACTTCCTTAATCACTATTTATAGTAACTTTGACTTTTCAAAGTCAACATGTAATTCCATTAGTTTCTCCTCACTAATTAGTACTCAAACGTGTCAAATTCTTCATCACTCTTGCTTTCCACTAATCGAGTGCACTAGTATTCACATAATAGAGTTTTGGACTATTTGTCCAAAATGACATTCTACTTTACTACTCATACTTAACTTCCAATCATTACACTTTATATTCATAAGTCTTTCTTATATAACTATTAACTAATCTTCCATCTTAGTCAACTTGACTATATTATTGGCCATTCCATAATAACAATGCACCAGTGTACACTTGTCAACTAGACATTTTCCATAATTTATCTCTTTAGTCTTGAGTCTCACCAAGTTCCAAATCTCATTGACCATTCGATTCTATCACTTTGCTTCCACCAATGCCACATTGATACTACTATAGATGATTAGGGGTTCATCTATTTCTTTTCAGTTCACATGAACCACAATCTAATCACTATACAATGTCTTTTTGCAACAATTTATCTCAACAATAGAATTCTAACTTTTCTTACAAATTCATTATGGAGAACTACACTTCAAATATCATACAATATCCTTAGACACTCCTGAGCTGCTTGTTGAATTTAATTCAACATGTCTCAAGACTTATATTTGCACCATTCTATAAAGACAATCATCAAAAGACCAAGCATCTAAATCTTCACATCTACCCCTTAAAAGAAAATGAATATCATTTTCTTTTATGGTCCAATTCCTCATATCAATCTTTAGATACTGTTAAGCTATTGTTTTCCATTCATCCTTAACTAGTTCCATCTGTGGTGCAACCGGATTATCATGTTGTTCGCCATTATACGCATAAACCGTCTTGTCAAAGGTTGCATTATTTTTAAAATAGTCATATCTTAGTGAGAATTTATTAATCTCATCACAGTCCATGCAAGACCTTTACTAATTATCTTCATCAAGGTGTTAATTCCAGCTTACTAGCAAAATAATCTTTATTAACCCGAAGATAGTTATAACATGCTCCCATGAGAAGCTTCACAGATGGTTAATTAACCACTAGCATCTTGAACAACTGTCTTCAACTATATCATTATGCCATAGTAACATGCTATACTCTCACCAATAATAATCATTAATTGTTGATATGAACTTGTACTTTCATATTTTCATACCATATTAAACGTATACTAATGATTAAGGGATCAAATTACTTCATTATTGTCATAATATAAGTGAATTATAAGTGTCCAGGTCACACGGGTTATTAGGAATCATACGGAACCATGCAAAGCTTCCAATTCTTCTGTAGACACTGACACGGGCCATGTTAGGGGGAACACGGGCCGTGTTCCACCTACAGACCACCTTCTGTTTTCCTGCACAGACAACACGGGCCGTGTCAGGGGTAACACGGGCCGTGTTTCACCTACAAACCCATTTCATCTTCCTGGCTTTTAGTCTTTAATCTGCATGATTTCAGCTCAAATCTGATTCAATGGAAGGTCAAAACATTATATTTAGAGTATTTCTAAGCCTCTTAAACAACACTTATTACCCCATAAATACTAGAATCAAACCAATCTTCACAAACCCAATTTCTAGATTTTTTGAACAAATTTCTCAATTCCTTTTTGCTTCTAATTGTTTCCAAAGGTGGAATTGAGTTCCAATGATGTTTAGAACATGATTTAAAGGTTAGAAACTTAAAACAAACCTCACACAACTTCTGAATTTCGTTTTCATCCATTCAAAATAACCCAAAATGGTTTAAATAGCTTACAAAGATGAAATTCTAACCTTAGATGGCTTGGAAATCACAACTTCTGGTTTGATTCTTCGATTTTTAAAAGTCTTCAACCCTTGACTATTTTCTTCAAACTCTTGCTTCTTACCAAATCTTTTATTCTACAAGTTGTCATTTGACAAAGCTTTTTGTTGGGCTTCTGTGATTCTTCCAATTATACCAGACACTAAGTCTATCCTCATCGATCTTCCTTTAATCTTCTTCTCGTGAATCTTCCGGCTTAGGGCATCCGCCACAACATTGGCCTTCCCCGGGTGATATATGATTTCACAATCATAATCACTAATAAGCTCGAGCCATTTACTTTGCCTCAAATTGAGTTCTTTTTGCGCGAATACATATTGGAGGCTTTTGTGATCGGTATATAGCTTACATTTTGTTCCATATTTCCCTCAACTAATTGACATATTACATATTAATCATACTTTTCTTCGTGATTTCCTTCATACATCCTCTTGTTCTTATATGGTTATTTTATAGGAGTAGCCAACTCATGCAAAGGATCTCAGTTGTCATAATTGATTCATTTTTGAGTTTGCCAATTCCATAATACATACTTATTTTATTATCTTTATTACTTTTAGTCATACTTTCAACCTTTTCAGTTATACTTGATTTTATTACATAGGTATATTAATCCTATGTCATTCAAGTCTTCTTTCTTCTCTTCCTTACTCCCTGCATGCATCCCTTACCAAATTTCCATGATTCCACCAAACTCAAATACATATCCTGTGGTTATGATAGTACGGGCCCATATTATTATAACCACCTATACATATTTGTTTCTGGTATCACCACTAGGTCTCCTAGTCCACTGGTTCAGGTTAACTTATAGCTCCATATCACTCTTATTTTATCTTAGATTCATCGGCTTAACCATCCTATAGGTCTACAACCTATCTTAGGATCTTAGGTTCAATAACTTATCTTACGATACATCCTATGACAGCTCTTATTTTTCTACTTATGGTCGTTTCTTAAGTCCGTATTCTCACATCATCCTCACACAGTTTAAGCCTAGGTTTGAGTCTCGACACCATTTCGCTTAAACTATGGCTCTGATACCAAATTGTAATACCCCATCTTTCATACACCTTAAATGGTGTAATTGTTTATAAAAACATGGTGTAGTAAAAATTTCGTTCTTTCAAAAACTTTTCTTTTAGTATTTAAGACATCATTTGAAAACTTTTGGTCTCAATTAAAACAATTGCATTTAGAAATAATTAAGCAACTCTGGGGTTTACAACCTCAGATCAAAACAACCATAGTAAAGCCTTAAAACATCTTAATGCTATGTCCCGTATTAAACTATCATTTCTACCGAAAATTCGGCATGACGTTTGGGCAATATGGACAAATCCATACTGACTCGACTCAACAAAACAACCCAAAAATAATATGGGACATAACACAACTTTATAGTATAGCTACAAGGGTATTTCTAAACCATAAATATAATGTCTCTCAACTACATAACAAACTATACCACACTTGAATTAACTCTATCTTCTTGATCATCTTCTCTATCTACCATCCACGTAAAAGCTTCTAAGTTCTTCACTCCTTTAATCCAATGCTAGACATCCTGTTCCTGAGTACATAGCATTTTAAAAACAACAATACGTAAGACAAAAATGCCTCATGAGATACATGGGTTTTAGACTCAATGAGTTTAAATCAATTTGAATATCATTAGCTATTAACAAATAAATAAAACCTTTCCCTTCTTTTCAAAACCTGCAAACTCCACTGTTATGTCAAAAACAATAAAACCAAAGTTCATTGCTATAATCATTAAAACAGAAATCATTACTTACTATCCAAGAAAAAGCTCATTGTTAAAACTTCAAATACTTTAGCTTAAAATGTCAAGTAAGCAATTCATCATTAGCAAACATAATTCAAGTACATTCTTAACCAGCATAGACCAACTGTAATTCATAATTAATTTATTATCATTTGGCTTTATACGGGTTTCCCCGTATTCCCTTTCCCTCCCCGAAATAGAAACAATCTATCCGTGAGGGCGTGCTAGTTCCCTTTCCCTTCATGGAATAGAACAAATCTATCCATAAGGGCATGCTAACGACAACTACTTCGCGACGGGAGGTACCATCCCAGTAGTTTCTGTTGACCCCCCTTCTTGCGGGTATGGTCCTTGTCCGGACATCTCTCACATTTCTTATATTCAATTCATATTTTAATTTTTTACTATTATCAGTTCATCACAAGTTGGTCTCTTTGATAAACATCATTCAAAACATGTAAAATCGTTTCAATTCTTCAACATAAAGCAGTACTTTTAACTCGACTTTAAAAATCATTTGTCAGACTATTAGTCAAAACATTTAGCATAAAAACATTTAACAGCGAAACAAAACTCATTGCTATGTACCCAAAAAAGTCCTCATGTACTCACCTCGGTAGCTAGGTATGTCTAGCTACAATAATCAACTAGCTCTTGACTCTACGTGCCTCCAAATGTCCATCAACCTCTACTGATTTATTAAGAGGTTAGAACCTCATAAACTAATACATAACTAAACACATAATATGTCTTAAATTATATATGAACTATTTCTAACATCATATAATTCCATTCTAATCATTAAGTATGATTCTTAATGTATAATTGTTGTTTTGGACACTTTTACCCTTTTTGTCCCAAAATTGACTAATTATGTATTTATTGGGTTCTAAGAATTTATTTTAATGACATTCAACTTTATTACTTCTTTATAAGTTCCCTTTAATGTTTAGATGTCATAACATCCCATACTTTACCCTTTTATATCATTTTTAGCAACACTCGACCATTAAAGTTTCCAAATATAGAAATTCTTATAAAATATATCATTTTCCATTTAGTTGACTCCAGTATATTACCAACACTCATTAAATCATTTGAATTCAATAATATGATCTATTTGTGTCGTGATTGCAAGATATCAAATATTGTCCCAAAGGGTTGGAATGCCTAATTTCATTCCAACCAACATATGCAATAAACTTCCAAACCACATTTATAAACTCCAAGAACTTATATAATTACCATATTACGTTCAAATGGTAAATTGATATAATTCCTTCTTACAAATATTTGGAACCCATTCATTACCTAGACACACAAGGTGGCATAAGGATGTTCCAAATGACAACTTCAAAGTTCTTTCATGTGTATTCATGCTGACATATTCCAATGACACAAATAATCAAGTTATAATTCCATTTTTATTGTCTAATTTGACCAAATCAAAAAAATAACCATGGTTACTATTCATCATCATCTTCACCAAGAAGGATCGTAGTATAACAACCTTAAATTTTCAATTAAAATTCATACCAATAAAGTTTCTTTGGTGTTTTTGAATCATAATCTGAAATACATCAAGAAATCAGGTTCCAATCTCACATGCATTAGAGGAAACTACCGATTTTAGAAATAAAATTAGGGCTCCAAGAGATTACCTTCAAATTTCTGTCCACAGTAGCAAAAATCGAGGGACTTATGGCTATTTCAACCTAGATTGGACCTCAAGAAACTAAATCCGACCACCACCCACCCTCCGCCGTCGCACCCTGCTTCTACCGCTGTCGGCAGCTGCTGCTTTCGCCGCTGTCTTCTTTTTCGGGTGAGAAGTTCGCAACAGCAGCAGGAGGCTGTTCCTCCGACTCCCTTCAGGCCTCTATCGAGTCTCTCTCTCCCTCCGACTACATATCTCCCTCGATTCTCTCTCCCTTGGTGTAAAAAGATCATGCACGCACACACACTTGCTGTGTGTTTCTGACTTCTTGAACACAAGAGGGAAACCCTCCTTTTTTTCTTAATTCCCGTTTTCTGGTTTACGCACATAGACAAGGAAGGGAAGGAAAGCTGATTTTGACTAGTCAACAAGAAATTTTCCAAAAATGCCCTTCCCCAATGCCTTGAGTAATTTTTCTGCACTTGCACCTAATTTTTCATCTATCTTTGCATACTCGTAACTTCCACATATGATACCCGATTTTTACAAACTTTATATCGTTAGTAAGATGGGAATGAGCTTAACAACTTTTTCCTACTAACGAAATTGTGAATCTTTATAGATTTTACGTTACAGACCCTTAAAAATGGCCCTTTAGCCATTTTTGTCACTTTTTGGTCATTTTTAACCCGTCATAACTTCTTTGTTATAACTCCAAACGACTCAAATCTTTTTCCTATAATCTTATTACATCAAAATCTACCAAAGTCTCCTTGATAACATTTTCCCAATCTCTTATAGATTTTTAGATATTAATTTTTGAAGATTTACAATTATTCTTTTCACTTTTGACCCAAGTTTCCCATTTTGCCCTCGGGCTTTCAAGACATGTTTCCAAATGAAGTAACACTTCATTACGACTTAATTAAATATATTAAAACCCAAATTTTCATATTTCTACATTCTTTGACGACTTTGCCCTTCCGTATACCTTTAAACTCTTTTGGACATCAAACCTCTTAACATGAAGATACTTAACTTAAAATTCTTATTTCATATATTAAAATTTAGGTTGTCACAAAGAAGACTGAAGACTGAAGATGAAGATAAGACAAAAGATTAGAGCTTCAAGTTATATAGAATGAAAATTTTTAGACAAACTAAGCAATGTGCAGGTTATCGATCCAAAAATCAGAACAACTATCAAAGAGGCCAGTACCGCTCAACTCAGAATCAGCACCAATCAAACCAGAACCAACAACATCCGAACACCGAGGAACATCGTCAAGAAAACCCAAAACTACTCCTGCACCAGATGCCAGTTCCAATCACATCCGTGCACCATACAAAAATGAAACGGATGTGATAAAGTGTCACAAGTGTGGCAGACTGTGGCACTATGCTACTGATTGTATAGCTCCTCAGAACTTTCATAAGGAGAAGGATGATGACAATATGAAAGCTTTTGTAGCCACCTCAAGAAATGTTGAAGTTTGGTCCTCCGGAGATGAAGCTGAATAAGCCTATGAAAACAAGCGTAAATGAGGAAAAGTTGTTGGTGAGTATATGATTGTCCAGGGAACCTTCGAAATTCCAATCCCCGGTTTGGGGAATGTCAAGCAGGTTAATGACGTTGCTGAAGCTACTTCCATGCCGAAGAATTATGCATTCATGGTCAATCACAAAACTGGAAATGGAATAAGCATCATCGAACAGGTACGTCAAATGCTTCACTCTCATCATATTTATTCTACTGATTTAGAACCTGTATTGGAAAAAATTTCTAATACTTGCGCAGATGCCTTAGTAGCTTACTAGCAGCTTCTGGAGGAAAGGGACGATGGATATGACGAAGTGATGAACTTGATACTGATTTGAAAATCGAGAAATCTTCTAGGATTTTGTTAGAAAACTCAAATCAGCTTTTGACATCACAACGAGATGTATCCCGAAGTGACAATGTACGTCTTAATCGCTTAATAGACCAGTTGTATCACGCAACTGAGGTTTTCAAATCTCCTGTAAACACTAACACTTCCGAAAATACTTTCAATTGGGGTTGGGCGAGAAAAGCTAAAAATTAAAACTACCTTGTTTATTCCAAACAAAGTCCATTCTTTAGATATCCTTCAAACGAATATGATGATAAAAATGACGAGGACCTGACCAAAAGCTTGTGCAAAACTCCTCCAGTTGAATAAGAGGCTGCAACCTCCACTTTAGCTAAAGGAGCTAAAATACCCTTCTCTTCTTTTTTGGAAATTGACACTGCTGAAAGCAGTAAATTGTCAATAACTTCGGTCCCCTGCCTGCCTTGACACTTGACCTCGGTCCCAAATGATTCTCCCTCAACTTCTCACCAACATTCATTCTTCGCAAATCTACAAAGCAACTATGTTGCTGAAGAATTCAATCCATGTCTTACTAATGTGGAAGATTCAAAAGAAGAAATTATTGATGAAGAAATTGAGATGGAGAAATGTCCAACCAAAGTTATCATCAGAAATGATTTTAATAAAATTACGATTAAAAGTCACATTGTTGATAATACATCAAAAATGACTGATGAACCATCAGGATCAGGCACCAAGTCATATGTCGATGTAACACAATATTCCAAAAACTTCAAACTCGGATAACAACATTTCTCTCGAAAAACTTAAGATTAGTCAGGAAGAGTCAAACACATTAAATGATTCTTTATCTCACTCTTCCTCGCCTAGAGAAAATTTTCAAAAAGGAAAGGGACAAAATTTAACAAAAAACGGAGTAAAGCCAATACTTAACCGAAACGATCTTTGATCTCCCCGATCCCATGCGAGAGTTGAACAGAAAAATCACTTTTACAATCAAAGAAAATCAAACTCTAAATTATCCTTCATCACTCCGAAATATACATAGAAACTCATTCCTTCGGTACCAGGCCAATATATTCACAAAGGGTTACTTCCGACCCCATGCACCAAACTTGTTCATTATCGACAAATTACAAATTGCTTAGATTATCATTTCGAATTTCCCAAAGTCATATATGTTTCGAGAACATGAAACTCTGTTTTCTCAACAACAGGAAAGCATAACACTGAATCTAGCAAACCAAGCTCTTCAAAATCAATCAATTTCTCAGACACTTCAAGTAAAACAATCTACAGCAAAATATTTTCAGAACCAGAAACGACAACTTTCAAAAAGGAAAAACTACTTCAAATTTTTAGAAAGATGAAAAATCTAACACTTTCCAAACACAAACAGTTCTGAAAATTGTAAAACGTCAACAATCCAATGCTTGCTGTCACTGTTGCAACATTTCAAAACCATCATTTGTTACTCCTTCGACCAACCATAAACCAAAGAATTACAACTATCAAAGCAAAAACCACTTTAAAAAATTCCCAAAAAGGATTGTTCAAAAATGGGTCGTAAAAATTCCAACTTCTGAACTAAAACCTTCGGACTCAACCATTCATGCTTCAGAAGTCGAAACTTCAGTGAACAAACAATTAAGAAAAAGTCTGCATCTCCCAAGTCTGGAAAAACAATTGGCCCCAAACAAGTTTGGGTGCCCAAACTAACTGTTTAATTTTCAGGCATTCAATGTAGAGGAGCTGGATGACGAATGGCTCATTAACAGTGCCTGCTCAATGCACATGACCGGGAGATTGGAATTGTTGAGGGATTATCGAGAAGTCAACAATGGAGGATATGTAACGTTTGGAAATGATGAAAATGGAATAATCAAGGGATATGGGGTTCTGACGAACGGAAACTTCAAAATTCAGAGAGTTGCCTATGTTCTTGGTCTCAAACATAATCTTGTGAGTGTTGGGCAACTCGTCTGTACTGGTCTCAGGGTATAATTTGATAATGAATTCAGCTATTTCATGACAAAGACCAGAGATAGATGTTTAGTGAGATCTCCGAGGCATCTCAACATGTTTCCCCTTGACATTTCCCTTTTCCTGGGAAGACCTCGCCTGTGCCTTTTGTCTAAGGCACACTCTGAAGTTAGCTGGCTATGGCATCAGAAGTTGGCTCATCTCAACTTTCGATACATGAATCAGCTGGTCACAGGAGAAATGGTTCGAGGAATGCTACTTCTGAAGTTCGACAATGAAAATATGTGTGCAGCGTGTGTACTGGGAAAACAGAAGAAGAAATCTCATAAGTCCATCACAGATTCAAGCATCTCTCACCATTTAGAACTCCCTCATATCGATCTTTGTGGTCCTTCGACAGTAGCTTGTCTGAATCATAAGAAATACATTTTGGTGATTGTGGATGATTTCACCCGTTTCACCTGGGTGTTTTTCTTGAGGGTAAAATCAGACACCTTCTTGGAGCTCCGAATTTTCATCACATCAATTGAGCTCAAGGTGCAACTGCCTGTCAGAAGGATTCGAAGTGAAAATGGAACTGAATTTAACAATCGGCAGATAGAAGAATTTCTTGCTTCAAAAGGAATTGAACACAACTTCTCAGCTCCTTACACACCTCAACAAAATGGGGTGGTGGAAAGGAGAAATCGAACCCTGGTTGAAGCAGCCAGATCGATGCTGCACTTTGCCAATCTTCCATTATCCTTCTAGGCAGAAGCTATAGCAACAACATGCTTTGCACAAAATCGATCAATTATTAACAAACGACTTCTGATGACTCCCTACGAAGTGTTAAATGGGAGAAAACTCAATGTTAAATTTTTCCATATTTTCGGTTGTCGTTGCTTCATCAAAAACAACAAAGATCACTTGGAAAAATTTGTCCCCAAAAGTGATGAAGCAATATTCATGGGTTATTCATCTAAATCTGTTGCTTACCATGTGCTGAACGGGAGAACACGAGTTATTGAAGAGAGCTTTGACATAGAATTTGATGACCAATACCTATGGCGAAAACCAGCACAAGGCATTCTATACGTCATGGAGGCTGATATTCCAGAAGGTCATCAACCTATTCCGAAAATTGAGATAGATTATGATCTCCTCTTCGATCCTCAAGAGACAACAACTCATGCAGAAATCATTCGCTCTCCGTAAGCTATTCAGCATATCACAACAGCTTCTGGTCCATCAACCTCTACAACTACTGAATCTACTGTTCCGACAAATTAGGTTAGAATTTCAAATATTAATGCAACATTTGAGGGGGAGCCTTCGCTCCCTTCACAAGTTTAACAGGTTCAGGGGTAGCCTTCGCTCCCAGCACATGTCCAGGGGGAGCTCCCGCTCCCAACTCATGCTGATGGAATCCCACAATCTGAGGGGGACCATCTATATTCCGGAGAAAACAGGAACAACTCCTCAGCTGATACATAAAATGATGCACAAATTTTCACATTTGATGCCGATGAGGAAATTTCTGCCGAGGAATCACACATTCAGAATATTACTCCTGAAGATCCAGAATTCATCCCGGACATAGTGCCTCCTGAGTCAGATCCAGCCCTGATTCCAAGACACCACAAGTGGACTAGGAACCACCCTCCGAATCAAATCATTGGAAACCCCTCTTCTGGAGTTCAAACCATATCTAAAAAGTCCATCCAGGATGAGTGTCACTTTGCTGCTTATATCAGCAATTTTGAACCAAAGACTATCTTCAATGCACTGGATGATGATGACTGGATCAAAGCCATGCAGGAAGAGTTAGAAGAATTCAAGAGAAACAAGGTATGGGATCTTGTGCCATGACCAGCGAATCAAACTGTTGTTGGCACAAGATGTGTGTTCCTAAACAAATTAGATGACATGAGTACCGTGGTCCGAAACAAAGTCAGACTTGTTGCAAAAGGATACAACCAGATAGAAGGATTGATTATGACGAGACATACTGACATCGCAGCGGTCGTCATGCGGTCAAAAATAGTAAAATAAACCTCACTCTCACTTAGCACAGTGGAAGTCAGGGTCGATCCACAAGAGTTACGTGGTCGAGACATGTGACAGATTACCAACTGCAGTGTCACGCTACAATCAGAGGACCTAGTTCCTAACTTTTGACTATTAATCCCAAAGAGCATAAACTAACCTAAAACTATCAACCAAACCTAGTCACTTACTGAAATCAGAAGTACATCTCTAATTCAGAAGCAAACAAAGGCAATTCAAACATCCAACACAAACAAAGCATAAACTAAACCAATAACTAAAGTCCAAATGAACAGTCACTGGCTAAGTTCAAACAAAAAAGCTAACCCTAGTTGGTCACTGAAATCAGCAAGGGAAATCAGTCCAATCAAGGTCATTCAAGCATCCAAACACAAAACAAACATTCACAATCCAACAATAAGCATAAATACCGAAAAACCAACACCTAACATAAACTGAATGATTATTATTAACCAAAACAGATTCCAAGGTTCCAAAACAGTAACAAACACTGGAAAACTAAAGCTAAAGGACTCAATGTCAATGGTTGTCACTCCCAAGGACACTAGCCACTATCACTAACTATTGAACTAAATGAAAATTAAAGATAAAAACATAGAAATACCAAAAAGTGGTTCTTGAAGCTGAATCTCGGAGTCAAAGAGCCTTGGGGGTCGACTTTACAGCAGGTCTTCGCTCGTTTTTTCTACCTAAAAGCCTCTATTTATAGTTACAAAAATCTCGAGCCCGCGCCGCGCTTTTATGGATCCCGCGTCGCGCGTAGGGGTTTATCCCCGTTTTATCGGAATTTGAATTCTTTCCACCTCCTCGTACCCGTGTCGCGCCTTTATGATTTCCGCGACGCGCGTACGTCTTTTCCTGATTTTGCCTTGATCTTCAAACTTCTTCCAAATTGCACGCTTTTAGTCCCTGTTTTCATTATTTCTTTCCAAACAAGTGCTGGCACGAAAAGTGAGAATACCACGATGTATATGATATAATTTCACTAAGAATAAGGCTCAACAACGACTAAAATATGTGATATCACTAGTTTAAACACGTAAAAACTAGTTAGAATGACGTACCTTGGTAGTAGGAATGAAATAAGCAAGAAAAAACACGAGAAAATTTTGATGATCAGAGCTCCGAGGCGTGGTGTGTGTGAATAGTATCGCGGCTTACCTTAATATCGAAGAAATCTGATCGATCAATTCCCACGGCGTGGAAATGAACGAACCGCGGCGTGCGTGCTCCCAAATCAACCCCTGTGCATCGGGTTGGTTTACGATCCCGCGGCGCATAATTTGCCTGACCAAGGCGCGGTCATCAAAAATTCAAATTTCTTCCAAACAACCCCACACTTGCCTTGGACCAATAATACCTGCAAATGACGATGATATAATTTCCTAATTACTCCTAAGAATACAGTACCTAACCTATGAAATGATGGGTTGCCTCCCAACAAGCGCTAAGTTTAACGTCTTCAGCCAGACGTGTTGTTCCTGCTACAACTACGGTGGATCGTATGCCTTCTTCCTTCGCTGATTTTCAGTCACCACCGTCCCTTTGTTGACCCACTACTCCTCAAACTTTCCTGGGTCGAATGGCTTGCCGGTTCTCCTACTGCTGCCCAGTTGCCGTCTTTCGATCATCTCCCGTGAATACTTGGAGGTAACTTTGAACCTCCAAGCTCGATCCTTCCTTCTATATTTCTTCAAGATCACTGATTTGATGTGAAGCGCGCCCAGTGCTGCTCCCAGTAGTTGTTTCTCACCTCGTTTGATAATGTCTCGTGTGCTATCTTCAATTTTCAATTTTGGCTTGCAGTACCAATAAAGATTTTCCAACCGAATGGGATCGGAAGGCAACATGTCGGGATGCTTCCATATATCCTCATCGATGGTATTGATTACATCTAATTTTCCATTCATGAATGGATCATGAGTGGTGATAAAATCATGTTTATTGTTTTCAAATATCAATTCGTCAGCATCAACTACTTGATCATCGTCCAACAGGTGGATCGGTACCAAGAGTGAGCGATTGGTTTGATCTGATGGTGGTACAAAGTCACCCATCATCAAATCCGTACTTTCAAATTTCTCAAAATTTTCAAAAATTACAGGTCGGGGGTAGTATTGTCATCTACACCCCCTTCCCCAATAGTATCAACAACCTAAACAATTTCCAGAGTTGTTGGGCTGGGGTCTGTACTGTCACTTACAGCCCCTTCCACAACATCCTTATTAATCAAATTGTCTGGTGATAGTATGGATTCACTCATTACCAGATCAACATTATCAACAAAAACATCAAAAGCTGTTGAGTCGGGGATAATACTGTCACATACCACCTCCTCCTCAACAACATTTTTGACCATCTCAGTGGTCTCTTGACTTTCCCAAGGTGTATACCCTTCCATCACATATTCAGGTGATGCAGGTTCACACACCATATCATTGGTAAAAAAATTACTTGCCTCAGGTTCCGGCGAGGGTGATGAACATTTCCAACTTTTCTCTAACTAATCTAAAGAAGCTTGCAATCTTACAAGAGCATAAGCCTGGTCCTTCTGCACTTGGTGGGTGTTATACATGAGTACCCAAAGTCAGGCCCAGATTGCAGGATTCTCAGGCTGAGATGACTCCTCGGTCCGCCATCCATTGTCATCGAATGATCCATTATAGCAATCATCCTCGTAATAGGTGTCCGCCGGATTTTCATAATACTGATCCGAGTACATGTAATCGCCCATTATGAAGACGTACACATACCAAAAATCAAAAAACTAAAATCAAACATAAAAAAATCAGAAACTAAATCCTACAGATCGCCTACTCTCAAGCTCACAACTCCCCGGCAACGGCGCTAAAATTTGACACGCCTAGGTCGTCGTGCGGTCAAAAATAGTAAGAATATCTAACACACACTAGTATAGCGGAAGTCAGGGTCGATCCACAGGAGTTACATGGTCGAGACAGGTAACAGATTACCAACTGCAGTGTCACGCTACAATCAGAGGACCTAGTTCCTAACTTTTGACTATTAATCCCAAAGAGCATAAACTAAACTAAAACTATTAACCAAACCTAGTCACTTACTGAAATCAGAAGTACATCTCCAATTCAGAAGCAAACAAAGGCAATTCAAACCTCAAACACAAACAAAGCATAAACTAAACCAATAACTAAAGTCCAAATGAACAGTCACTGGCTAAGTTAAAACAAAAAAGCTAACCTAGTTGGTCACTGAAATCAGCAAGGGAAATCAGTCTAATCAAGGTCATTCAAGCATCCAAACACAAAACAAACATTCACAATCCAATAATAAGCATAAATACTGAAAAACCAACACCTAACATAAATTGAATGATTATTATTAACCAAAACAGATTCCAAGGTTCCAAAACAGTAACAAACACTGGAAAACTAAAGATAAAAGACTCAATGTCAATGGTTGTCACTCCCAAGGACATTAGCCACTATCACTAACTATTGAACTAAATGAAAATTAAAGATAAAAACATAAAAATACCAAAAAGTGGTTCTTGAAGCTGAATCTCAGAGTCAAAGAGCCTTCGGGGTCGATTTTACACAAGGTCTTCGCTCGTTTTTTCGACCTAAAAGCCTCTATTTATAGTTGCAAAAATCTCGAGACGGCGCCGCGCTTTTATGGATCCCGCGTCACGCATAGGGGTTTATCCCCGTTTTATCGGAATTTGAATTCTTTCCACCGCCTCGTACCCGCGTCGCGCCTTTATGATTTCTGCGGGCGCGCGTACGTCTTTTCCTGATTTTGCCTTGATCTTCAAACTTCTTCCAAATTGCACGCTTTTAGTCCCTGTTTTCATTATTTCTTTCCAAACAAGTGCTGGCACGAAAAGTGAGAATACCACGATGTATATGATATAATTTCACTAAGAATAGGGCTCAACAACGACTAAAATATGTGATATTGCTAGGCGTTGTCACATACTCACCTGTGGCAAGGCTAGAAGCAATCAGAATCTTCTTAGCCTATGCTGCTCACAAGAACATTATTGTTCATCAAATGGATGTGAAAAGTGCGTTTCTGCAAGGTGATCTTCAAGAGGTTGTCTATCTTCAGCAACTTCCGGGCTTTGAAGATCTGTCTCGTCCCAATCATGTTTATCGACTGAACAAGGCGGTTTATGGATTAAAATAATCTCCAAGGGCATGGTATGAGACTCTATCAAATTTCTTAGTCAAGTCAGGATATCGAAGATGAACAATTGATCCCACATTTTTTGTACGATCACATCAAAATCATATTATGACTGTACAAGTGTATGTGGATGACATTATTTTCGGTTCAACAAATCAAACGATGGTTGATGAATTTGCCAAGATTATGACTGACAAATTTCACATGAGCATGAATAAGGAAATCAACTTCTTTTTGGGTCTTCATATTAAGCAAACAAATAGAGGAAGATTCATTCACCAAGAAAAATACATGAACGATTACTGAAAAAGTTCTCTCTTGAAAATTCCTCTACCTCGAAAGTTTCCATGTCAACCAATCACAAGATTTTTCCAGATCCAGATGGCGAACCGGTAAATCACAAAATTTACTGAGGCATGATAGGATCTCTTCTCTACTTGACAGCAAGTAGACTAGATATTATGTTGGCCACGTGTATTTGTGCCAGATATCAAGCAGCTCCGAAGTTATCACATCTGACTGCTGTGAAACAAATTTTTAAATATCTCAAAGGCATAAAGGCAATGGGTCTCTAGTATCCAGTCAGAGATAACTTTAAACTACAAGCTTTCACAGATGCAGATCATGTTAGATGTAGACTGGACAGAAGGAGCACTTCTGGAGGTTGTCAATTCCTGTGTAGAAGACTTGTCAGTTGGTCTTCAAAGAAATAAAATTGTGTTGCCTTATCATTAGCAGAAGCAGAATATGTTGCTGCTTCTACTTGTTGCTCACAGGTCCTTTGGATGAAGACTCAACTTCTGGATTACGGATATCGATTTCTTCAGGTACCAATCTACTGTGATTCCAAAAGTGCCATCGCCATTTCACACAATCCAGTTCAACATTCCATGACCAAGCATATCGACCTTCGGTATCACTTCATCAAGGATCAGATCCTCCATGGTAACATTGAACTTTATTTTATTCCTACCGAAGAACAAGTGGCTGATGTTTTTACCAAAGCATTAGACACAGTAAAATTCAACAACTTTTTAGATATGCTAGGTATGTTAAATCCAGATCCTGATTTCTTCAGAGAATAATCTCTCAATTAAACTCATGCATGTTGTTCCAAAGAACTTTCTAAAAAGTCCACTTTTTCAATCATTTCAAACAAAATCATAACTCGGAACCCCCCCTCATTTTCTCTTTCAGAACTACAAATTTCTCAAAATCTATAATCTGTTTTCGGAAACACTCAAATCTAATTTCTGAACTCTCCAACCTCCGAAGAGCCTTGTTTTACAAATAATTTTCTGAAAAATTCTCAATGTCTGAGGAACCTCTTTTCGTTTCAGACTTCTGAATTTTCAAACTTCAGAACCCCAAGATTTTCAAACTTCGGAACACCAAAATTTTCGGAATTTACTTTTAAGCCACCTCGTTTTAAAAATGAATTTCTGAACTTTTTCAAACTTCTGAGGAGCCTCGTTTAGAATCCAAATTCTGAACCCTTACCCTTTGAGGAACCTCGTTTGAAATTTAACTTCTAAAGTTTCACTTTCTGAGGAGCCTCGTTTGAAATCAAACCTCTAAACTTTCTCAAAGTTCTGAACAACCTTGTTTCTTTCTAGGCTTCTGAATTACTCAAAACTTCAGAACCTCTCAATTTTCAAACATCAGAACTTCAACCTTTTACCTTCAGAAGTCTAAAATAATTTTCGGGACTTTTTCTAAGGGAACCTCGTTTCAAACTCAACTTCTGAGTTTAGCATTTTCTAGACAATTTCATTTTCGAAGAAATCTATTTTCAAAATGTTTTCCTACGCTTCACTTCTGAAATAACATTCCTCTGAAACCTTATGTTCTCTGAATCACTCAGCAATCAAGGTACACATTCTCTCTTCTCTTAATTTTCTGTACCTCTTGCCTTCCGAACTCAGAAAAAGACCAATTTAATAAAGGAATATGTATTAAATATTGTCACATTAAATATCCAATTATTAGTAATTATTATTCAAAATATTTTTAATAAATCGGTGACTATGTCAGACGTGTCCCTCCTTGAGTGGACCATTCCGTTTAATCATATCTTGGCATTAAATGCCAAGCAAAACCTTTTTCTGACACGTCTTTTCAAACGTCCCTTCATTCCCATCCGATAGTTTTTTACGAAATTCAAAACATTATAACCGTTCCCCCCCTTCTCTCCTCCTCACTTCATTTTCTTCACTCTCTCCGTTCTCTTACTTTCTCTCAAATGTCAAAACCCTAATCTCTACACAACATCGCCGCATCAAACCACGTCATTCCCTCCGGTGAACCAGTAGATTCTACGCATCTATCACCTCTTCTACTTACTCTTTCTGACCATCTTCTTCGCTCAAGATAAGCTTTCAAGATCTTCTATCTTCATACTTTCTGCAAAAAGAAACCCTTTTTTTGTGTTCTTGAAGGATCGTCAGAAACACTAGAACACCTTGATGTTCTTGATGTTTCAACTAAAACTTGGTTAGAATAATCTCTAGCGTGTCTCTGTTATATCCAAATTGTTCATGTGTTTGGTCTAATAAAGCCTTAAGAACTGATGAAGAAATCCTTAATAACCATCACTGTTCTTCACTGATCTTGTCAAAATTCTGAACTTTTTAGTATGTTTTGCTTCTTGATCTTATTGATTTAGTGTTAACATGGCAACATCCTCGAAAAGTGGTAGTTCTATTGGTGGTGGAAACGTAACCATTGAAAAATGCTACATTCCGGCCCCAAGTGACCCATCTATTTTCAAATACTATCTACAGGTAGTGATTCACATTCTAAACAGACACCCCCTTTCACGAGCCCTCTTCGACGCTCCCCCCGCCATACTAGTACCACTCCTTGAGAAAACTATTTGCATAGCAAAGAAACAAGAAAACCAAATCCTCATCACTCTTTCAACTGGTAAAGAGGTGCCCTTGGACAGAAAAGAATTTGGAGTAGCCCTTCATCTCAGAATCCGTCAAGAACAATTTCATGAACCAACTCAAACTGAGCTTATCACAATGTTGTATTAAATGGAATACAAATACACTCTTGATAAACTTTCTTCTCTCAAAAAGAGCTGCTTGTCCCCTTTTTGGCAGTGTATCATGTACTACTGTGTTCGCAGCTTAACAGGGAAGACTGGCGATACAGACCAGATGAGCAGACGAATGCTCGAATTGTTATGGAGTCTGTACACAGGCAGACCAGTTGATTATACAGGGATCCTTTTTGAAGACTTCTTATCCTAAGTCACAGTTTCTCAGAAAACCCCCAGGCGATTACACTCAGTAAGGTATTGGGCTATGTGCATTGAGTTCTTGTACAACATCAACCAGGTTCCGATCCCAGCAGAAGATGATGAAAGGCTACTTGAAATGGAACCAAATGACCCTTACACTTCGAAAACTGACTCAATTTTCGATCCACTTCGGAGACTTCCACAAGCATTCTACAATCTCGGTGATCCCGAAAACGAAATCCTTGTCAAACACTTGTCACACATCGAAAATGTTACCCCATATCCTCCTGCACCACTGTTAAATCCTCTCCTTTAAAGAGAACAAGGGCCAAACCCCTGAAGAAAACCAAGGTACCTTTCTTAACTCCTTATATATTATTTACTTCTGATCTCTGTCAACTTTGAAAATTACTTTTCTGAACAACTTTTTCAGAATATCCTTTTCTGAACAACTTTTTTGGAACATCCTTTTCTGAACAACTTTTTCAGAACATCCTTTTCTGAACAACTTTTTTGGAACATCCTTTTTTGAACAAACATTTCCGGATCATACTTTTCTGAACCCTCACTTTCGGAATATTACCTTTCGGCACACTCTCCATCAAAACAATCTTTCTCAGTATCACAAAATCTACCAAGGGTCACCCTCACTTATTTTACATAAGTCATAACTGAATGCCCTGTTAGCAATTTATTTTTTATCGTCATTGGCATTTGGGAAATCCTAATATATATTCAGTATTGTTAGGTCTAATTGTTTTAAATTATCAAAACAATTTGCAAAACAAAAATCAATGATTTTTGGGAATCCAAAATAAGCGTTTTGGTCATGAATTTCTTATCTTTGTGATAAACTAAATTCTGCTTTCCCTGATCAGATTATCAATCGGTATGTGTTACCTTGCTTTTAAATTCCTAATATCAGAAACACTTTCAGATTTTTACTGAGTGGGAGCTCAATGACTCCAAGGAAGAGAGAGAAAAATTGAAAAAGATTAAAGAAGAAAAATCTCCCGAAAAACAGATGAGGGAGCAAGAAGAACAAGATGCCAGAAAAGAAAAGAGGCACAACAAATCAAAATTCTAGCTCTAGGTACTTTTCTCGACGCTCGTTTCCGAACGGCCGTTGGTGATCAGAAACGTTTAGTTGCTTAAATGGAGCAAAGGTTCAATGTTCGAAAGACTCGAGCCTTGCAACTAAGAGCCCTAGGTGAACCTTCTGATTTGGATACAGAAGACGTTCAGCTAAAAAGAGCTGAACTACAAACTAGGATTGACGGTATCAATAGATGGATAGAAATCGAGCTATCTCGAATATCAAGCCCTCAATTTGTTTTTAATGCAGACGAGAAGAAATGGGAAAATCTAGCCCAATATATTGTTCCTCTGACATTTGAAGTTTTCTTCAAACAACACAATGAGAAGAACAAGCCCAATATCACAAAGCCAAAATCCCCCCACGAAAATCCCCCCCCCCCCCCCACACTCAGCCGAATCTGGCTCCCGGATCATCTTTTCGGAGATTGGATAAAAAACGATGCATTTCTCCAGACCTGATGATGAGGTGAATCGTCCTCCTCACGCCAAGTTAGACATTCATGTTGAAGAATCCTCCTCTGCTTCTGATAAAGGAAATGAAACTGATGTTCCTCCCCCTCCTCCGAAAAATGATACCCCTGATGTTAACCAGAAGCTTGACTCCCTTCTAAGTATGGTCACTGCCCTCAGTTCTGCCCAATCCAATGGGGCTATACTAAAGGAACTATCTGAGCTCTGTCAGAAGGTTGAGACGCTTGAGAAAAAGGAACTCACTCTTGATGCTTCCGTCCAGAAGGCCATATCTGAGGGTCTTCAGAAGATTGACATCGATCGTCAATTGGATGCCAAGAAGTGTCTCAAGGAAGCCACCAAGTTGATGAACACGTCTGTGAATTTATTCAATGAAGTCCACACCTACAGTGCCAACACCTCTAAAAAGTTCACTACCTTGTTTGATGACACCACCAAACATATCAATGGTGTGTTTACAGAGAATAAATCTCTTAGAGATACCAACATCCTTCTGATGCGTTTTTATCTGTCACTCTGAAAAATGTTGCTGAATCGGTTCGAGCACCAGTAGGCAACCTCAATCTCGCTGCTGAGTAGATCGAGGACTTAATCGCCATACTTGATCAACTCTCAATTAAATCTTCAGATTCTATCTCCAAAGAGTTCAAGGAGATTTCTGAAAAAAAATATATTGAAAAGCTTGCAGATTTGTCAAGGCACCTGCTTGTGACCCCTACTGACGAAGGAGCCCCAGGAGGGGGAATGGTGCCAACAGGTCGTTTCGAAACTGGACATTCCGTAGCTGTAACTTCAGGAGCTGGTCTTTCAGGAACCAGATCATTCAGAGAGGACAAATCTCGTGATGATGAAAACAAAGATGGTAATGATGAAAATGAAGAAGGTAGTGACGACAATGAAGATGAAAATGATGACATGTCCATATCAGAATCAGAAGAGAAAGGAAATGATGAAAGGAACTCTCCACTAACTCCTCCGAAACAGAATACTCCACCACACTCGCCAAAAATTCATGAAGGCGATTGCAAGTACTCTCCAATCAAGGATTTTGATCCCCCTGAGGTAAAAGCTCTGAAAAACACCCACTATGATGAACTTGCAAACATATTTGCTGATCAAGTGGATGAAGAGCTCAAAGCAGAAGAGGTAGCTAAAGCAGAAAATCGTCCATTCCTGAACACCTACTTCGCCCTCCGACCGCTGATCGACAATGATTTCCGACCTGTCCATTCTTATGATACTTCGAAATCAGTTGTTCACAGCTGGGATGTACCTCTATCCCCAAATGGCGAAAAATTTTCTTACACTTTTTCAGGTCTTCCATCCTTGCACTTGAATGTGGAACTTAGAAGAAAGGTTCAAAGATTTCTTGACAGACATACTCAACCTCTCTCAATCGTCTGGTCAACAGAGCCAATCACCTCGATCTCTGGTTGGAAAAGGAGAAATTTTGAGAAATTTGACTATTATGAATATCAACTAGTCAGAGACAATGTCAAATCAACCATCGCTGAAGCCGACATCTTAAAATTAAACCCAACTGATCTATACTCAATTGTCATGCGGCTGGCTCTGAAAGTTGAGCAGAATAAAGACACCAGAGAAGCGTATGTGACTGCAAAAAATTTCTTGAAACAGCTCCTGCTAGAATTCATGTTTTATGATGGGGAATTAAACAAGCTCGTTCGCACCGAAATTCACGAGAAATTTGTAGAAAACCTAGACTTGTCCATGCCAGATGGAAGAGCTGAATGGACTCTTGGTGCAACAAAAGATCCAATCCTTGGCATTGTCTACCGATCCAAAGACAAATCCCATAAGTTATTCTTCGGGGCTTCCGAAATCAGAAGGGCTTCCAATGTAATTCTCTGGAACTTCATCGATGGAATCAAAAGTCCAGAAAGTCTGACCCAGAAGCCAAAGAGGAAATGATTAAGCAAATGGAGTGGATGATCGGTGTAAGGCACTTTTGGCCGTATGTATAGAGACAGAGAATATTAGAGAAGGCTTGAAGAAGAGAAAGGTCAAACCCCTCAGTTGGTCACCGAAGGGGGAATTGTTAAGGTCAAAATGGGTCGTTGACCAACCCCGAGTTTATATGGAGATTTGGAGAGTTTGTGTAAGGGTTTTATATGTTAGTTTATTTTGGTAGTACTTAAACAATTACTTTGATGGAATGTGTGTTTGTTGGTATGCTTGTCGATTGAATAGTCTGTTGAAAGAAAACCAATAGTCTTGGTTCTTAAATGTACATTCGGAACTAAGTTCTAAATTATCAATGAATATGTTTGCTTCTGAATGTCTTTTGTTGTAATTATTTAATGTATATGTCTGAATTATGTAATACCAAAATCCAGTCTTGGATTTCAGAACCTTGCAAAAAGGAAGTTCTCAGAATACTAAGATAGATCGAAAGATCAAACTCAGAAGACATGAAGATCAGAAGACCGACTGATTCGGAAGCCCATGTTCCGAAGTCACCATGTTCCGAAAAGTCAAGATACCGAAATCCACGCAGGATTTCAGTACAGCAACTCAAGTGAATTAGGAAGTCTACTGTGATCTATCAACATCAAAGAAGACTGAAGACTGAAGATGAAGATAAGACAAAAGATAAGAGCTTCAAGTTATATAGAATGATTAGGCTAAATTTGGCGTGTCTTTTTAGAAGCATGTTCATGTACTGATTGTATTATTATATATTCTAGCATAGCCGACCTAGTCTGACATTGTATTATTTTAATATTTAGAACCATCTTATATGACTGAAGAGAGACGTGTTGTCTGCTCTTCAGTCCTTAGGATATTGTCCAAAGGTCTTCCCTTGCATTATAAAAGGGAGACCAAGTCTTCACTTAGTCCTCATGTGTTTTGAGAGCTGATTTGTAAACACTCTTCATTGATATATATATATATATATATATATATATATATATATATATATATATATATATATATATATATATATATATATATATATATATATATATATATATTTATAAATCCTCTCATTCCATCA
This sequence comes from Cichorium intybus, assembly GCA_023525715.1. Taxonomy (NCBI): domain Eukaryota; kingdom Viridiplantae; phylum Streptophyta; class Magnoliopsida; order Asterales; family Asteraceae; genus Cichorium; species Cichorium intybus. The sequence continues at coordinate 87,258,768 of CM042009.1, forward strand.
AATCTCGTCTTGTTCATACCTGTTCTTATTTAACTTGTCTTAATTCTAGTATTTCAATCTTAATGTCCTTATCTTTATATTTTGTTAACTATTTGTGCGCTTATGTTATTGTTGAGCTTTAAGATCTAACTAAGTAAACCATCAAGTTTCCGAACTTGTCATTATTTCCGCAAACCACTCAAGTCTTCAGACTTGTCCAACCCTTCCGAACTTCCTACTTCGGAACTCACTCTTCATTCCGCAATCTCACTTATTCTGCATTTTACTTAGTTCTGGGTTCCAACACTTGTTCTTCTGGTGATCTTGGGTGTGAATCATTAGATGGATTCTGGTTTGGATCCTTAACATCCAAACAATATTTATGAATCATATTCATCTTATTGTTGATGCAAATGTTATGAACGTATGATTTTGATTATGAACATGATATGATCCTGCTAAATAATCTACTTAGTTTTGGGATTTAAACAATTTTATCTTCCGCTTCCTGATTAAATTGTGTTAATCTGTAAAAAACCCAACATTTTCAATAACACTTTTGGAAAGAAAATCAAATTGTATTGCTCTTATGTTCTTACTAGGGTAGGTTGTTTATTAACTCGCATACCTCAAGTTGAAAAACGGTTTAAAACCTAGGACTTCTAGTCACATCATGCATCCATGTCTTTAAGCATGATTCAACACCTCGACATACCAATAAGTATATACTTGTCAACTACATCATCATTACCTATCAGGGAACCCAATGATTAAATCCCTCTTTTGTCTTACTTCAGGGTTTCTCTTGCTTAGGCACCAAGGGTACAAAACATGCTACTCTTACATACACACTTAGTCTTCTAGATCTAAAGCAAGGTTACAAGGTAGATAGCTTTGGTATCACTTGAAGGGAAACACACAATGGTACTACTATGGGGAGGAAACCGATAATATCTGAGACAATTGCAGAAATCTTCAATCAGGGTCAACACTCGCAGGTTAAATTATGACTAGGTCACTAACATGAACACTAAAGGGATAACAAACAGTTGCATAAGAAGGTAAGGATAAGCAAGAAAGGTTTAAGGATCACGACAGAAGAATTTCCTTAACAACTCCAAGTCTTCGTCTACTCTCCACTTACCTAATACTATGCTCCTCATGCTTCTTGTTAGCTCAAGGTTGTGACCATGATTCCACTAGTTTCCTATTACATCTTTATCCCGTAATCGGCTCTTCAAGGTCAAGACCACCTCATAAATGTCACTACTATCATCCTTTATTCTTCAAAGGTACTTGTGAGTCTAAAGCCAAATCCTTAGCAGTCATCATCCTCAAGAAGTTGTTTCTCATGTTGCAATATGCTCATCATCCTTCAAGATCGCACTTCATATCCACATAATAAGCCTCATGTATGAATCCTTTCAACCAAGAACATTACTCATGCCAATCCAAATTCACTAACTAAACGATTAGAAACTTAAGGACAAGCAACTATTTACCACTAAGTTCTAGAGGCCAAACTACTTAAGAGGTCAAACATCCTCAAGAGCATCACAATTTAATTCTAAGAACTACTCCTAGTACCTAGTTCACTTAAACTCATGCTCTGATACCAAATTGAAGCACCCTCACTAAAGGCTATTCATAAAAACACCTTTTTAAACCCATAGTTTATCATCATTATTTATCAACCATCCTTTGTGAAACTTTCAATCTCAACATCTTCAAAAAGAGTCAATATACGTTTAAACAACGTTTTAAAATACATTGGGTTTTGTTAAGAATTTGTTTCAGATTTAAATTTCAGAATAATCATTTGGTCCCACTTTAAATAAAACATCATGGTTTGTGAAAGAGCGAGGTTGTTACAATCTGAATACCATTACACAACTTAAATGAAACCACATAACCAGTGGCCTTCTAAGAATATCTAGACCATCTAGAGTCATCCTATCTCCTTAACTTCAGTACACATCAAAATAGGTTAGGCAATGAAATACCAATTGAGCTTACCCAAGGTTGTCCCATTCAGAGTGGGCAGTGTAACCACTGCACTCGAGACAAACCCCAAAAAATATTTTTCACACACTTTAAATTTGTATAATTTATCATCTCAAAAGTTGTATAAAAACAATAGTACGTCACAAAGATCAAGTCAAAATGGATAGTTATTGTTAGGGTAAATGCCAGATGTGTTGAAGAATAAAAGACCAAAGGTGGAACTTGAACACACCAAGCTTGAAATGTGCACCGAAGGTAAACATCGAACCGAAAGTGAAGCAAATCGAGTTTGAAGTTCCTTGAATACTGAAGTAAGTAGAAAAAGAAAGAGACCGAGTGAAATAGAAGTTGCATGCATGTAAATATATATTGTGCAGTAGAATCATATTATTGAACTAGGGCCATTTCACACATCACTCGACTGAGTGATAAGTGAAATAGAAAAGGAAACCATGCGGTCCAATAGTGTGAGAAAAAAAATACAAAAAGGAAGTGCATGGTCGGTCGGGTAAGAAAGAATGAAAAGAAGAAAAGGCGTGGTCGGTCGGTAAAGTTAATGCATGCATGTGTGTATGTTTACATGCGGTCGGTATTCACAAGAAAGAAACAAAGAAAAGAAGATGTGGTCGCTCGTGGTACCAAGAAAATAAAAGAAAAGAAAGAAAGAAATATATTGATTGGTCGGTCGAGCCAAACAAAAAAGAAAAGAGTTGTGCGGTTGATCAACAAACTAGAAAGAAAGGAAACCAAAAGATTTGCTCGACCGAGTGATAACAAATAAACAATAGTGTGCGATCGAGTTGTCTAAATGTGCGACCGAGCTTGAATGTATCGAGCTTAAGCATGTACCGAGCTTCAACCATCGGACTTGAAAGATATTGTACCTAGAGGTAACCAAAGATTGGGAGGATAACCAAACCTTAAACACCGAGCTTGAGAGACCGAGTTTGAGCTAACCAATGGAACCAGATTTGGGACTTGACCACGAGTTAGTAGAACCGAAGTTGAAGAGTGTACCAAAGCTGGAAACTAGAACGGTGCTAACACCGAAGGAGAGAAGCCCTGAATCTCAAGTACCCAAGCTGAAGAGCACCGAAGCTGACCACCATCGAATATAGAGAAATGAACTTGGAGCTGGAACCGAAGTTAAGCTGGAGACTTGGAGCTGGATACAGAATTTGAGGTGGTGTCTAAGCTTCAAAGTATATCAGAATATCCAAATGAGGTGTACCAAGAACCTCCATATGAGGTGTATTAGAACCTCAAGATATAGACTATGATTAGGCTACATCAGGCATGTTCCCATAGAAGTATGGCTCTTGTATTGAATGTATTATTATATTCAAGCATGGGCCGCCTTATTCTAATATTAGTTTAATAGTTCTGTTTGTACTTCATATCTGTAGAAAATATATTCTCCTCCTATAAATAGAAGCTTTGGGTCATGAATCAGAGACTGAGACACTATCACTCCAATGTAGTATAAAAGAATTGGAGGAGTGGTTGGAGAATTCTCTCCAGCCACATAAACATCAAGAAATATTCTACCTCCTTTTCTTTTGAGTGTGTGTATGGATCTCCATGTAATTCATAAGAGATTAGAAAGAGTGTTTGTGAGCCAATGTTAAATCTATAACATCTTTCTTAATACCAATGAAATATACAAATTACATCATATTGTTTAAATTATTATTCTTTAATTTCCGCACTCATCCTTACAATTTATTTTAAAATTCCACAACTTTACATTTCAAGTCATTTATATTTTCTGCATCGTTCCTTTATATTTTAGCACTTTAATTTTATATCTTCGTTTATTGTTGAGCGAAAGATCTCAGACACAAACTTTCGAGTTTTATGTTAATTTTCAACAGTTATGAATGCAATGCAATGCATGATGCAACTATCCCAACCCATCTCCATCTTATAAAAGTCTAACTCACCTCAATGGGACCTACCTAAGTTCTCAAGCAACACGTATAAAGCATGCTACTTGATCCCTCGATAGGCCAAACTAAGACTAGTATCCATCACACTAGCCTCATAATGGTTAGCTACTCCCCGCTTGCGATTCCTTATTGGCGGGAATAATCCCACATTTTTAAGTGTGGCTATCTCATACCCTCTATGTGGGACAATCGTCTTTAAGGTGGCTATCTCAGCCAAACGACTTTAGTTATCACAAGGTTCACAAACTCAATCTCATCCTATATGCAATGCACAATGGGATGGTCAAAACTCTTTAGAACACGATATCAAAGTCTTTATATTGAAAACCTCTTTAAAATCCATTTCATGCAATGCACAATCTTCTTTACTCTTTTTTCTGTGACCCCTTTTTTCTATTTCCTATAATTTTATTTGCTTAATCTTAATATTGATATTTTAAGGAAATTTTATTAATTTACTTTTTATTTCTAGTTAATTTAAAAACCTTACTTAGATTTTTTATTGTAGTTTTTGTCATGTAATATTTGGTATAAATCCGGATGTGTCATTGATATCGACTCAATTTTAATAGCCTAATGATATAAACATTTTGTGAATCCTACATATAATAACAATGACATATTTCTAGTTTAAAATCAAATTTTATTTATAAACTTACATGACACTAGATATAAATAAGAATACGTCATTGATAGCTTCTTATTTTATTTACGTAATTATATGAATTTATGTCAATCTTACATATATTAAACACAACATATTCCTGGTCTAAACATCTGTTCTTCTTTATAACCTTATAAAGTGTGGTTTCTTTATCTATATTGTTATAAATTACTTTTTTTGTGCATGATAGCGGGACAACAAGAAAACAATAAATGATAGTGATCATTTTGCAATATTTAATTTGAGAAATTTACTGGTTACTAATTCTTATTGATAGTATCCAACTTTCCTTTTTTATATATTTTCCTAACCTTTTTTACAACTTCAATTTTTGAATATTTTGTCTATTGTATATACATAAATTTTCCGCAGCAATGTACGTGGTATGCATCCCTTAGTTATATACATTCTGCCGGTTGCAATGATTCAATACTTTTGTAAATCTAAGTGAATACCAAATATATGATCTTATAAATCATTCAAATCTATTAAGATAAATGAAAATGTCCATATCTAATGTTATTGGAACCCATTACGACGGATACATTATGGGCACTGATTAAAAAAAAAAAATGTAACACCTCCACTTTTATATAACTGAAATGTATTAATTTTTAAAACATCTTACGACATAAAGTTATATACATTCTGCTGGTTGTAATGATTCAATACTTTTGTAAATCTAAGTGAATACCAAATATGATCTTATAAATCATTCAAATCTATTAAGATAAATGAAAATGTCCATATCTAATGTTATTGGAACCCATTACGACGGATACATTATGGGCACTGATTAAAAAAAACCAGTGTAACACCTCCACTTTTATATAACTGAAATGTATTAATATTTAAAACATCTTACGACATAAAGTTATATATTTCAAAAATTAGTCCCAGCAAAAACATTTTGATTTAAAATTGGTATTTAAACTTGAGAGTTACAATTTCCATATCAATCAACCATAGAAAAGCTTTGCCATAACCAAAATTACCATTATACGCAACTTATGATTAAGCTTCGCTCCTGCTAAACCTCAACATGTCAAGTATTCTAATCTCCATGAAAAATCATGCTAGGAAAATAGGAAATTAACTCTTCTATAATATAATTTTTAACCCCAAATACATGTCATATAAGAAGGAAATACCTAAGATTTTCCTCTTTTTAGATACATAAGTCCATAAGGGTTAGACACAAAACTTTTAATTTTTTAAAACAATTTTTTTTTCAACCCAATTTGCATTTCACGCGATTTACTGTCAAAACATTTTTACAACTTAAATTATTTGTCAAATTTAACTGAAAACTTGCTCAAAACTATAAATATATATTCAAGATTTATGTATAATGCAATGCATGAATCCAAACATACAGTTTTAAAGTGTTTATCGAGATATATATATATATATATATATATATATATATATATATATATATATATATATATATATATATATATATATATATATATATATATATATATATATATATTTATTTGTATTTACTCTAGCATTGACAGTTCATACAAGAAATGTCGTTGTAGTTACTGCAAAGCCAAGATTTAGGATAAGAGACGATCACACAAAAACACATAAAGAAGTAATGATTATAGTTGATATTCGTGCCCATGCAAACGTAGCCAACATTTGTGCGTCCTTCATGACCCTACTCCAACTCCTGCAGTCCTACAGAGATTCTGCATTTACTTGCCAAGATCTATGTTGCTTCTTTTAGTAAATCGTAATAACTTCTTTTGTTTAATCGCAAAAATACCATAGGGTAAAATTGGTTAGTTCTAAAAATCTATTTCGTAATTTTTTTATGAAATAATTTTATAGAGAATTTTCATAATAAAATTATTATGTGTCCGTTAAAGTATGTCATATTTAGTAAGAAAAAACAATTTTCTTTTGAAAATGCAATGTGTAAAAAGCATGCAATATCTAGATTGTGAACTAAGTGATTGGTTTACTATACAAGTTAAAATATTGTTATTTACTCAAAATATGGTTATTTTGCTGCATTCATTTACCCCCATTTCGATATTTTTGTGATTAATCTTCATCTTCCATTTTCACCTCGTCGTTAGAGTTTTGAATCTTTGGATAATATAAGCAGTATATATATATATATATATATATATATATATATATATATATATATATATATATATATATATATATATATATATATATATATATATATATATATATATATATATATATATATATATATATATATATATATATATATATATATATATATATATATATATATATATATATATATATATATATATATATATATATATATATATATATATATATATATATATATATATATATATATATATATATATAAAATCAGGATCGGGTGACAACTCTTCTTAAAGTGAGGACTTGCGAGGACACCATAAAAAAATTGAAAAAAAATTAAATAAAAATATAAATAATAAAATGGATCATAGTACTATATCGGAGAAAAAAAAAAGATTCAAAAAAACTTTTGGATCATTATTTTTTTTATAATGAAATAATGATCCAAAATAAAAACAGAAAAATTGCATCATTACGTTTTTTTTTCAAAATTTTTTTTTGATAATGAGATAGTACTATTCTCGATTTTATGATTTGTATTTTTTTATATTTTTTTTCAATTTTTTTAAGGTGTCCTCGCGAGTCCTCACTGAAAAAAGAGTCCTCACCGGAACCGGACCCTATATATATATATATATATATATATATATATATATATATATATATATATATATATATATATATATATATATATATATATATATATATATATATATATATATATATATATATATATATATATATATATATATATATATATATATATATATATATATATATATATATTAATAGGAACATGTATCCAAGAAGGGTTATCTTTATGTAATGAAATAAAGTTAAATCATCAAATAAAAAGCCAACGTCTTAATGAAAAAAAAACAATTCGGAGAATTTTGTGAACAGTTTGGAATGGAAATGAATTTAAAAAACTCTAATAAAAAATTTAAGAATAAAAAATATTCTGAAGAAAGAAAAAATAAAAGAATTAAGAAAAAGAATTTCAGAAAACAAAAAAGAGAAGAAAATGATAAAAATTTGTTTAATAAAAAATCGTTTAGAAAAAGAAAAGATAAATGTTATAAATGTGGCAAACCTGGCCATTATGCTAATAAATGTAAAGAAAGAATAAAAAAGAAAATTAATAGCTTAGATTTAGAAGATGACACTAAACAAAAATTTATTAGTTTAATAGAAGATACAGACACTGATAGCTCAGAAAATTATTATCAAGAAGATTATTATGATGATGAGAACACTTCTTCAAATAATGAAGATGAATGTAATTGTATTATAAAAACAGAAATGGATTCAAGAATAATAACTTCGAAGCTGAAATATATTTGATTGAATCACAATTTCAAAATGATTTACAAATTAATATGATTAGTAATGATATAGCAAAATTACTAAAAGAAGTATGAAAGGTTTCAAAGAAACCTTGGACTAAGTCAAATTTTTGTCTCTTATATATATATATATATATATATATATATATATATATATATATATATATATATATATATATGTGTGTGTGTGTGTGTGTGTGGATGTGTCAACATAGTACCAAAATTATAAATAGAACCATCTTTTTGATCTTAGATCAAATTTGGGTGATAAGGGTATAAAAGTAAAATAACATTTTTATTAAAAAAGAAGCAGTATTTATTAATTATATTTCTAATTTATAGCAATTATGTTCATAGATGAACATCAACATTCATAAACTAGGTATACAGACATACACATGTTCAGAAACGAATATTAACGAACACTGACAAACATTGATCAAATATAGACACATACAACATGTTTATAAATGAACATTGACGAATATTGATAAATATACACACATACACACATGTTCAGAAATGAACATTGATAAACATTGATGAAATATATGAACATACACACATGTTGAGAAATGAATGTTGATGAACATTGACAAAATATAGTAACATACAACATGTTCACAAATGAACATTAATTAAATATAGAAACATACACAAATGTTCATATATGAACATTGACGAATATTGATAAATATACAAAGATACATACATGTTCAGAAAATGAATATTGACAAACCTTAATGAATCATGAACATACACACATGTTTAAAAATGAACGTTCATCAAACCTACTTAATATATATCCAAAAATATCCAAAACTTACCAAATTTGTATAAATCAAATTCCAAAATTATAGAAGTTTCCTAAATTACACGTATATGTTCATTCCTGAAAATCCATATATGTTCAATGATGAACATATATGTATGTTCAAGCATGAACGTAGTCTTCAAAATCCCAAAAAATAGTCTTGTTCAGAAATTGGTTATGTTCATAAGTGAACATTGCAGAATATTGTTTATGTTTACACATGTTTAATACTGAACATGTATGAATATTCATATATGTTCATAAATGTTCATAAATTTCAACCATCATGTATAAGAATAAAACTAAATCTTAATTCATGCTTATTTCGCTTCTCCAACATCAAATTACATATCTAAACATAACTGAACACGGATGAATATTTGTGCAACACCTCAAATGTTCATAACTGAACATGGATGAGCATCGACCGTTTTCTTTCTCTCTGTCTCCTTCCTCTCTGTCCCTCTGCATTGATCCCTCTATCTTGATATCTCTCTATTTCTCTTCATTGATCCAACTGTCTCGATCTCTCGATCTTTCTTTTTTTCGTTCTCGATCTCGAATGTAGCCGACGGAGATGATAAGCTCTCGATTGTAGCTGCAACCGCATCCTTTTTTCTTCATTCTCTCTTCTTCTGTAATCGAACTCGTGAGTTGCAAAAATCAATGGCGGATGAATAAAGGTGAAAGAGATGGTGGTGCTGTTCGTGGTGGCGACCAGAAAATTTAGAGAGAATGGAGATTAGGTCGATAATCAAGATAATTATGGATATTGTTGAATTTGAATTTGATTTCCTAGAATAAACAAAAATTTATATGACAATTAATTTTGATATGATTTATTTACCCCTACATCTTTTTTATAAATAAAAATAATTTTATTTAATCAAATAATCATATCCATTGATTCAATGATCCAATGGCTTAAAATATTGTTCTATGGATATACAACGGTTTTATGTTGATCCTTTCCTTATATATATATATATATATATATATATATATATATATATATATATATATATATATATATATATATATATATATATATATATATATATATATATATATATATATATATATATATATATATATATATATATATATATATATATATATATATATATATATATATATATGGGTGCGATCACATAGAACCAAAATTAGACATCGAACAATAGAACCATATGTTTAGAACTGAACATATATATGTACTATGTCGCTTATATTCAAGGCCTTTAGTAAAAAAAAATTGAAAAAAATGTGCATATGTTTACCTTAAAAAAATCAACTCTTTTTAGTTTTTTTGACAAAATGTCTTAAGTATAAGCTAGGAGTTCTCAAGTTCTCACGAATATATGAGTTTTCAAATGATCCTTACTATATATATATATATATATATATATATATATATATATATATATATATATATATATATATATATATATATATATATCTGTGTGTGTGTGTGTGTGTTATATAGAAAGAGAGATGGATCAAAGAAGAGATATTACGTTTTTTGTTACATATTATTCTATAGATTAAAAGAGAACATGGTTTCTAGAAGACCTGTGAGGTGGGTGGGGGGGGGGGGGGGTTTATCGGGCTTAGATTTTTTAGTGGGGTGATTTTGTGTCGTTGGACCATGTGTGGCGTATTCTTTGACGTGTTTCGTCTTCTGCTTCCCGAAACCTTTGCTGTCAACCCATCTCCGACAAAGTTACTCTGTTTCTTTCTTTCTCCCTTTCTTCTCGCAATCGCCGGTGGTTCTTTGGTGACCAGAAGCAATCAACCAACTTTAACTTGGAAGCACATTCTGGGTCTTGAACCCCTAAAATACGAATAAAATGACCTCTCATGGGGTAGAGAAGGGAGTTGCAGTGACGATAGAATTCACAACCACGGCACCGCGGCTCATGAAACACCCGCTGACTATTGTGGCTTTGATGCCTAAAGAAGCTGCCGTGTTCGCCGCTGGTGCAATCGCTGGTGCCGCTGCAAAGACCGTTCACTTTCCACTCTCCACACACCTTCATCACCCAAGATCTAATTCTCCACCATCACCATGACGGAGTCACCACCATCGGAATAGCCCACAACACCATCTCCATCACCGGAACAGCTCACAACACCATCTCCACCACCATCTTTTTACATACACCCACACCGTGAACCTTTCGAGCATGCCCTCATCCATTTGCAGAAACTCATCTTCATAAACGCAACACAAAACCTAACCGCTGTCATTGCCAAAGAATTCCCACACCGAATTGACGGCTAAGTATACGATCTTAGATCCGCCATTTTATCTCTTATTCTGATTCTAATATTTTATGATACTTTAACGTTTCCAGGTTTTAACAATGGAAGACTTTGAGCATCTATATTTTATAATATTTTTCAGAGAAAAGGGATCAGAAAAGATACCAATAAGCAAGAATGCTCCATTTTTTGTGAATTCAGATCCTGTCATGCCTGCTGCTTTAGTTCATGCATCACAGGTACACGATTGGATCTTACAAAATATTTCAAATTCATTTGCTGCAAAAGAAAATGGGCCAAGTAATGCTTCTGATCAAGATGTTATGATGGGTATGTTTATGGAATCACAATGAAGGACTCAAATAGTAACAAGAGTTCCAGTTTCATAGAGGGGATTTCTAAACAATCATATGTAAAACAACCATCTGAACTTAAAAGATATTTTGCAACGGTTAGTGACTTACTTCCAACGTTTCTTCCACTATACCAAACTATTGTTCTATCTTTAATTGAAATTTAAGTTCTACAGATTGTAAATTGCCATGAATATGTTATTTATATCTTGGCTCTTTTGAGATACGCCATAATATATTGATGCTCTGATGCGAGTATAGTCATTGGTGCTGTTGGAAAGGTACATATATGGTTTCAAACATTCAATCCTCCATTTGTGTAAATGACTGAAATACCCTTTTGTTTAAACACACAATACAATGTTATAGATTGAAGGATCAAAACTACCAAAAAAATGAAAGTATAATGCTTTTATTTTTTGTTTTTCATGTATTTAAAGTAAAAAATGATGAAACACACAATACATACCGACACCGTACAAACACTGCACACATACACACAGACACCAAAGCACAGTCACAGGTTGAAGGACCAAAACTGCCAAAAAAATGAAAGTATAATGCTTTTCTTTCAAAGTTAATCAAAGTAGGATGCTATAAAGCAACAAAATGAAAATACTTTTTAAAGTTTTGGTCCCTGTCTGGTTCAATTTGACACACACACACACACACACACATGATTTTCGTTTTTTTATTTTTTTGATAAGATACACATTGTACAGAAAATGCACACCGACACACAGTCACAACTCAAACACATTGACTCAAACACAGAGTATACATAAACAAAAAGGAATGCGAGTATACCTTCAATGAATATTGTAGGTGGTTCAAAAATAAACCAATAACAGCAGGGGTCGAGTATAGAATGAAAAGAAGGAGAAAAGAAAATTAAAATCAGATGCCTAGAATGAAAACATTTAAGCGTAAGTTATACATGCATTTCAAAAATGGAATGGATTTGGGATCTATCATCTTTGCATATTTTTAGGGAAGGATTGACTTTTAATTTGAACTAAATTGAAAAGCTGATTTTTAATAACTTATTTAAAGTACAATGCTATAATTGTATAAAATTAATAGTAGGATGCTATAGTATAATTCATTTTATTTGCTTGCAGTCGAGCATATGAAGACAGGACCATTCCATTGAATGTAATTGCAGAAAGGACAAAACTCATAGTTGAAGATGTTGAATACCTTCTCATGAAAAGTTTATGTCTAAGTTCAATATAAATTGTTGACTAAATTACGGTTTTGGTCCTTGTAATCAAATTACTGATTAGGAAAGTCTTTAAGGAATAAAAGCGACCCGACCCATCCCGACCCATTTAACAAGCTAGACCATCCACCGATGTGTCCCGACCCGTGCGTAACACGGATCCAAACTAGTTAGTTTTAAAAAACCCATCTAAATATTTGTAATATATTGTTTAAGAGAATTGAAAAAAAATAAATAAATAATAGACTCAAATTTTCGTGCATAAGCACATAATGCAGATTTTCATGTGCTTATGTATATCCACGTCTCAATATATATTTTTAAAGCAAAACGAATATACGTATATAATATCGATAATGATATTTTGTGAATAAAAGAACAATTTATGTTGTATATACATATTTGCATATGTACAAAGAAAATTGAGTTTTTTGAATTTTTTCGATTCTTTTAGATGCATGTAAAAGAAATTTAAATGTGTTTTTTTAAAATAAAGTATAAATAAAAAATTTTTAACTTTGGGGTTATATATATATATATATATATATATATATATATATATATATATATATATATATATATATATATATATATATATATATATATATATATATATATATATATATATATATATATATATATATATATATATATATATATATATATAATAAAAGTGAATAAATAATTAAACCATAAACTTTGGGTTGTAAATGTAATTTTATCATTTTAAACGAAGGTGAATGTTAAAACTCATAAGTGCATGAAAACGATGATTGCAAATTGGACATGGACGTCAAATGTAGGGTTTGGTATACGGAAACAATCATACATCATCTCATTTAGAACCAGAAGCCAAGTTGTGGCGAGTGCAGTAGTAGAGGAGGGGACCATGTTGAAGCAATCTCTGCGCACGCATTTGAAAAACATGCAGGCCCAGCTGAGGATCCCTAATTAGCTGATATCTGGGTCAGAATAAATGCCTGCAGCAAGACCAACTCAATACCGCATTTGCTCGGAAACAACTAAAACTCATTCACCAACTAAGGGATCTCCATTCTCCACCCATGAAATGTCGACTAGCCAGATGAAGTGGGATGAAGAAGTAACGGAGAGCCGACACCATATATAGAATGACATAAGATGACATAATCATAGTACACTAATAAATAACATCATTAAATTACCCAAGTAGGATAATTTGGGAATCTCTCATTTCATTTTGAACCGACGCACTAGAGTTGCGTTCCTCCAGTATACCTCAAAATCAGGCGTTCAAAATGCTTTCAAATAGTTGGATGCTTTATGTCTCATTTTGTCTTGTGTTGATTGATTTGAGGCATTATATGTATTTTCCAAGAGAACCGGAAGAGCTTATAGATTAAGACTCAAAACAAGTAGGGAATAAATAGTGTTTGCACCTAGGAATCTAAAAATAATATTTTGTTTTGAACGACAAACAAATAAGACAAGGCCATCACGCCAAGAAGAATATGAGGAGGGACCGCATGCCGAAAGTGTAGCGCCCCATGTGGGGGAGGAGAGTCAAAGGAGACCGAGCTCTATGTCATAGGGGCTCACATCAATTGACTAGAAGGAGGACCGGCCTGCCTGAAATGCAGCGCCCCATATGACTGGGAAAAGATGATAGAAGGCATTCACTGTTTGAAATGCAGCGCCCCATTTGAATGGGGGAGAATGGTACTAGAAAATTTCTCCATCAAAGAACCTTGACTCTAACACCAAGATGAATAAGAGGAGGGGCAGCTTGCCAAATTGCAACACCCCACATTCGTGAGGAATCAATTATATAAAGGGAAACCTAAATATTAACATTAAGAAAATGAAAACCCTAATTAGTGAAAAATGTAGTATAGCGTTAAGTCCTATAAATAATCCTAAATTTGTAGCCCAAATGTATCCATAGCTGCCCTTAGTCATCCGCTCCTTCAGAAAAGACTCATCCCGAGTCTTATTTAATGTCATAACTTGAATTTGATCCAAGGTAGACTCCTAATCGATCTTAAAACGATAAATCGTATAAAGTAGAGAATCTTACAATCCTCATGCTCGTCTTTTTTGGACAATCTAACAAAGGAACCGTGTAATTTTAAGGATCAAACTTGATTGCCCAAAAAGCTCGTAAATAATTTGGATAGAAAACGATAGGAAAGGACATGTAATCTGGTGGATTGTTTAGTTGGAGACCCATGTTGATCTTGTGATGTGGTTATCATCTTTGAATAGTAATTGCTCTCCATTTCCTGAACTTTAAATCCTTGTCTGCTTGGGTTCAGTTACGCCTTCATGAAATATGAAATCAACTTGAATTTCTAGAGTTTATAATTTGTGTCACATATTGTTTTTCATGTAATGGTTGTGATTGATACTGTAAGCGGTATTAATAGGATTTGAGTCACATATGGGTTCGATGTTGTAGATGGAATATGAATCGTAGAAAACACTAGTACCATGGATGAAATCTAAACAACAAAGGTTATACGAGAGGCGTGTACAAGGAAGGTATCCAAGCAGGGAAAGAATGCACAAAACTTGCTATGTTAAAGCAAGAAGATAGTTTGATCCAGAGCGAGGAGTGCATAGTAGGATTACAAGCAACATCCAGGGTAGTCTATGAAAACATCATGCAACAGTCATAACTAGCACGTCCATCATCAAAATACATATGTGCCAATGTCATCAAATTACATATGTGTCAATGTATGGCCCCACACCCGTTTTATAGGAAGAGGACCGACTTGCCAAAGTGCAGCACCCTATATGAATAGGGAAGAGCGATACTCAGTGGTCCTCACACCAATCGAAAGAAGGAAGACCAGCTTGCCAAGAGTGTAACACCTCATGTGAATGAGGTAGGCTTATAGAACAAAAGACTAGGCCCTCACGCAAAGAAGAATATAAGGAGGAACTACATGCCAAAAATGTATCACCCCATGTGAGTAGGAGAGGAGATTCAAAGGAGACCGAGCTCTATGTCAGAGGGCCTCACATTAGTTGAATAAAAGGAGGATTGGCCTGCCTGAAATGTGGTGCCCCATATGACTAGGAGAAGATGATAGAAGGCATTAATTGTATGAAATGCATCGTGAATGGTGGAGAATGCTATTAGAATCTTTCTCGATCAAATAACCTTGACTCCTACACCAAGATGAATAGGAGTAGGGGCTGCCTGCCAAATTGCAGCACCCTAGATTCGTGAGGAATGAATTATACAAAAGGGACAATTAAATATTAACATTAAGAAAATGATAACTCTAATTAGTGAAAAATGTAGTATAATGGTAACCTTTATAAATTATCCGAAATTTGTAGCCCAAACGTATCCAGAGCTGCCCTTAGTCATCAGCTCCTTCAAAAATGACTCATCCCGAGTCTTATTTAATATCATTATTGTAGATACTCAAATTCGACTCAATTTGTTTGATAAATTGAATTTGATCCAAGGTAGACTCCTAACCAATCCTTTATGATAAATTGTATAAAGTAGAGAATCTAACAATCCTCATGCTTGTATTCTTTTTAACAATCTAACAAAGGAACCGTGTAATTTAAAGGATCAAACTGGGTTGTTGGGTTAGAGACCCATGTTTATATTGTGATGTAGTTATCATCTTTGAATTATGATTGCCCTCCCTTTCCTGAACTCTAAACCCTTGTCTGCTCGGGTTCAGTTACGCCATTATGTAACACGAGGTCAACTTGAATTTCTAGAATTTATAATTTGCGTCACAAATTATTTTGCTTGTTATGGTTGTGATTGATATCGTATGTGGTATGAATATGATTTGAGTCATATATGGGTTCGATGTTGTAGATGGGATATGAATCGTAGAGAACACTAGTACCATGGATGAAATCTAAAACGTAGGGGTCTGGTCTTAATTATGAAACCTTCATCAATATGTATTGCCTTGTTTTATTTAAAACACTTTCATGTGTATCAAAAAATTCGAAATTAACGGGTTTATATTTATGATGTTAAATAGATATATTACTTTCCCATTTTTTTAAACTAATATTTCATGGGGATTATCATGATAATGATAACAAAGATGGTGATAATCATGCCAATAATAATCAAGGTAGTTATAATAATTGTAAAATTAATCAAGATAATGACTGAGGTCCTCTCGGCTTGCCACCAAATGCATTGACACCCTTAATATTCCTATTATGTATGTGCCATTTGGATGTATGTTTCTGGTTATTGGATATTGTTGGATCTTATGCTTACACACTCGTCACATAAGTTCTCGACCACCTATGAAGGGAAGTATGTGGATGGCATTGTGGAGAAGTTCGGGTTCAAAGATGCGAAAGTTGCTAATACTCCGATGGCTGAGCGACCTCTGCTGACCTCAAATCCAGATGGCGAATCTGTTGATCAAACTATGTATAGATCAATGATTGGCTCTCTAATGTATCTGAAAGCTAGCAGACCGGATATCTTCTTCGCAGTCTGCCAATGTGCTCGACATCAGGCTAATCCTAAAGTTTCTCACTTGATTACTGTTAAACGTATTTTTCGATAGCTTAAAGGGAGACAAAAATTGGGTCTCTGGTATCCTAAGAACCGTGAATTTGATTTATATGCTTTATGTGACAGCAATTATGGAGGATGCGATATTGACAGGAAATCCACAAGTGCTGGCTGTCAAGTTTTGGGAGATAGGCTGATTTCATGGCAGTGTAAGAAACAGCAGACTGTCTCAACTTCCACAGCCGAAGCTGAATACGTTGCTCCATCGGCTTGCTATTCTCAAGTCATTTGGATGCAACATCAACTACTTGATTATGGTTTGAACTTTCTTGACACTCCCATATTTTGTGACAATGATGCAGCTATCCAAACTATTAAAAACCCTGTTCAGCATTCTAAAACCAAGCACATCGACATCAAAGTTCATTTTATACGAGATTGCTACGAGCGAAAACTTATTCATTTGGAACAGATCCACACAGATAACAATGTGGTGGGTTTGTTTACAAAACCTTTTGCAAAAGCTCGGTTTGATGTGCTTGTTGGTTTTCTCAAAATGATTCGTTTTGATGACTGACAAATCAGTTTTGTATATATTGTAATTTTTGTTAGTTAAATTTGTTCATGTTTTTACTTTCTCTAATCTCTTCCATGCAAAAATTTAGGGGGAGAATTAAAAACAACAAAAAAATTATAAAATTAAAAAATCCAAAAAAAAAATGTTTTTCATTTATGACTTTCTTTTTCAAAAGTAAAATTAAAAAATCCAAAAATATTTTTTAATTACACAATTTGCACGATCGTCAATGTTCCTGATCAATACCAATCAGGAATACAGATCCAAATCTCTCATGTCAAAGATGTGTTTCACTATTACCGTGATTCACTAAGACGTTCTTTACCCGTCGACGACGCACTGAGCTATACCACTCACTGCTGAGACAAAAATATCATGTGCTGATGATTCTCATTGGTACACCACAATGAGTATGAAGCAATAACAACCTTTCTTAACCTAACCTCAAATATTTTAAAACTCAACTTCTAGACACATTAAGTTAAGCCACTCAGAGTCGAGAGTTAAAAATTTTGTGCAGATAGTTAGATTGCATACCGTAGTCTATCACACGCACCAATCCATTCTTACCCACCTTATCTTTCTGATGCAAGAAATAGACGATTCATCATTTTAAACCAAATGTTGATGATATTTCGAAACTCTATGCCAGTGATCTTTGCTACAACACCAGTAGTAAATATGAGGCATCGACAACCATTCTTACCTACAAATCTTCTAATTTAAGAGTTGGATGATTCAGTGTACTATACAATACATTGATGACAATTCGCAAGTCTAGTCAATGGGTATATCTCGCACCAAGATATATTACACGCCCATACCATTCTTAATCCATATTTTCTTCTAATAAAGATGTTCGTGTTTCAATGTGGCTTTACCTCGCATTGATGAAACATCGAAACTCTAGGTCAGTGATCACTGTTGATTACCATAATAGCTGTGAGACCCTGACACTTTGCCAGAACCTTAATTGGCACTAGGATAGTACACTCCGCAGAGTTTTGGATACCATTGAACGTCTTGCCAAGAGCCAAGTTAACTTATTAACTACATTGAGATCTTTGATCAAGGATACGCAGGGGCCAAAATCAAGACGGCCATGAGTAGTTCTCCGATACTCAAAAAATCGCAGTGTGTTCCTCCGGTTTCACATAGATACTGCGAGTAGTCTCGTCCTGAGCCAAAGCTGGGTCCTTGAACAACTGTGGCAGTAAAGGCTGTTATGACTCTGTGACCCACAGGATTTTTGGGTCATCGTTCATTTCATGAAGCGCCAGTAAAAGATAATTCAAGATTATCGAGTGATGGATCGTGAAGTGAAGTTCAAGAGTTACAACAAAAACTTTTTCCCGAAAGAAAGGTGAAGCGTATCTTTATGCGACAAGCTGCATTGAATTCCTCCTCAAACAGTTTTTGTTGCTACATTTGCACCTTATGTGATCAAGAAGCAAAGAAGATGAATCATACTCCAAGTACCTGTCAAAGTCAAATTCAAACTTAGATGTGCTGACTTCAAGACCTATGCAAAAGCCTTTACACTAGATGTGCATTCAAAATAAAATCTAAAGATAGTCAAACTGCATCTCGTAGCCAAGTCATGATCGAGGAAAGAGCTGAAAGTCTATATCTAAAGAGAGCCTGAAGATCCATGAAAGCATTAAACCAAGGGGGATATTGTTAGGACATATTTTATTGGTTTAATCTTTGCATTTAAAGTGTTCCTTTTGAAATTATTTGGGCAAAATGGAGTTTTCCGTTAAGGGTCGAAACCCTTGGTTCTCGGTCATATCTGGACCAAAATCCAATGGATTTCGGTTGGGCTGGGCTTGTTTTCTCGGCACGCTTTAATTGTGTTTGGGCATAGGTTTTGTCTTAGGTATAAAAGTTATTTGTAGCTGTCATTAGTTGGTTGATCGATTTTGGAGAACCGTGCACAAGATTAGAGAGATTTATTGTTCATCGATCAAGCAATCTTATGTACCCGACTATTTGAATACAGTGTGCATTGAAGATTAATCCATTCTTGTTCTTGATTCATATTGTGTTTTAGATTGATTACTTGATTGGGATTCCGCACCAATCGAGTGTTTGTGATTGATACCTTGTTAGATCTAGTTTGTTTGGGACTTACATAGCTAATGGATAGCTTAGAATCATGAAGGGTGAAGTTCTAGCCATCTATGATTTTGATGAAATTGATGGTTCATAATTAGCATTTTGGATGAAAGGAACCATTATTGGTTGTTCCTTGATGACTCCAATCAATTTTCATAGTGATTTTTAAAGACAGGTGAAAAGCGCACTTTCCTTGGTGCTATCAGATTTTTTATGATAACAAATTGTTGCTGTATTGTAAAATTCATATAAAATTATTAGAGAATCATATCAGTATGGGATTGGTGTCTTTGAAAAGCTAAAAGAGTCTAGTTTATTTCCCTTTTGTAAATCAGAAGGTGACTGTAGGTATAAAGAGGGTGAAAATGTGTTTGAATAAGGGGATGTATAGAAAACGTAAAAAGGAGTAAATGGTGTTGTGTGTTGACAGATTTGGGAATGGGAAAGAAGACTAATGGAACTAAGTACTTGGAATTCCTTTCACATCATGAACCTCAAGGTGAGTAACCAAGCCTTCATCGAGTTGATTGATGTTGCGTCTAGTATTGTAAATATTATGGTTGTGTTGAAAGAAGACTAATGGAACTAAACACATTGCTTATGCTTAATGTGACATCCCGGAAATTTATACCTAGAACTATAAACAGTTAATTCACCGCAAACATCTTTATAACCAAACCTTTTGAGCTTCAATGCATACTTTGGAAAATATAGTGTTATTACGATCAAAATAAGATACGAGATAAAATCTTAATTCCTATAATGGAATATCTCAAGCACAAACTGAAACCCTAGTTAATACGTCTGAAACACTGAAAATAAGTATTAACCATTTGTGAAACAAAACAAGCAATCTAACCTTAGAGTACATGTTTCCCTGATTCCGGAAATATAAATAACATTCAAAACGGAGCTCATATGCAAAAGTTACGACTGTTATAAGAAAACAAGCCAAAACAAACCAGTGTAACACTGATTTTATTTAACTACATAAATCGTTTCGATCCGTTGAGGTACTTGCGCACCTCATATGGAAATTTCGAGAACATTATTGGACTCAGACTATGGTCTATAATTGGATTCCATACTCGAAATATTTTTAGCAAAAATATTTATAAAAGTCAAACGCTGGATGCTACGGATAATCGAACGCACATATTTAAACACGTTTTCCCAGTGTTCTACAACTCGAAAAATAAATCCGTTTGGGTTTCTGAAACCGGTGCACTCGGCTCGACAATTATCCGGTCTCGAAAAAATTATTATACATCGGGATCTTGCGCACGAATTATGTCATCCACGACATCACTTTCACCAACCCCAACTACTCCATGAGACTATAAATAAAAGGCTTTGCATCTCATTTTTCTTCACCAATTCACCAAAGCTTCTAGCTTTTTCTTTCTTTCTCCAATTGCTCTCCTTTTGGCCAAGAACACAACCACCATTGGCCATCGCTCCACTACCGTCGCACCATCACTTCGCCGCACAAAACCTTGTTGTTTTGTGGTGTTATTTTGCGGTGCTTCTCAAACACGATCGTTCTTATATCTAAACTGAATTCACGCTTCAAATGTGAGTGTTACGGCCCCTTTGTCTATGTTTTTATATATTATGGGAGAGAATACATGTGCAATATAAATATTTACCAATTTCATATCAAGTTTTATAAATGTTATTATAGCTTTATAAAATGTTTTCAATAAGCGAATATTGTACACTATTACGTATATACTTATCAAGATACTTGGCTTTTATAACAAAAACCATTTTGGGATTAGACTTGTCTATCCTACATTTATCAATGGCTTAGATAGTGAGACACTATTCATAACTAAGTAGAAATACTTAGACCCCACACTACTATAACCGTTAATCAAGCAGAGCGAGATACATATGTATAGATCTATACGGGTTGACACCCCCACCTATGGTTGCTAGCTACAACTTCGACTTGCAAATCGATGTAGGTGATATTTATCTTTTTCATTACTACAACGTCCATGAAGCGTTGTAGGGGGGTACATTTCAGTCGCACAGCCCGGTATGTTCCGCCGCCTCGGTCGGGGGTGTGACAGAATGGTATCAGAGCTAAATTGGCTATAGAGAACTCGTATCCTCGAAAGAGGAATACAACTATAGCAACAGGCTTCTAATAAAAGTATTATTATTTATTACACTACTTCTCGACTACTTACGGGTGAGGTGTCTAGTTTGAACTATCGCTTGGGTTTTGGATTCAGAACAGCTTTAATGCCAAAATGATCCTGCCCACCGGTACTTCTCATCTGGCCAATCCTTATTTGATAGTCTTGAGGTACAAAACAAAAACTAATAATACTGCAAACCCCACCAACAATATATATAGGAGTTATATATATACTCTGACCCGCGATGAGAACACTATATACAACTATAAATACAATGAGACTAAAAGTATACTTTTAACATACAATGATATTTTTATAAAGTATAAGTACATACATAGTATAACAGTGTCATAATCAGAACGATACAAAAGTAATAAGATGAGTTGAACACTACGAGTAGGCCTATGTAATTATGTAATTATACCTAGGATAGATAGAGCCTGATCAACTATATTGGTCCAATGTGTGACTAACATGTACTTAGGAATAATCGTAGTGAACAACAAGTCTAAAAACTTACGAAGATTCATATACAAAGAAACTCTAAAATAGAATATGAAGCTAATATACTATAGGAATATTTTATAATACTATAGAACCATATATTTAGACACTTTATCTGCCCCTATCCTTGCACAGTCAACATGATATTTTGATAATACCTGACCAATAACTATTATCGAAAACCTACCATCATTCCTACCAACAGTTCCATTAAACTAATATTGGTAGAAATTCAATCTGAAAGCCGAAGGCGGGCTATGTCATCTGCCAAGTCTTCTGGGTTCTCTTCACTTATGGTCTTGAGAAAATCATGGTTAAAACCACTCATAGCAGAAACAGAAGGCAGAGATTGCTGCTGTGTATGGGTCCCTGATGAAGCTTCTTCTCTCTTCTGAACCTTTCTTTTCTTGTAAACAGCCTTAAAGGCAGCTTGTCTCAATCTCTTTGTGGTATCAGTTATCTTCGAACTGGAACCCTCGACTATTGCTCTTTTCTCGTTCTCTAGACCAAGTATTACGTCTACTCTACTAGGATTATTATCTAATTCATATTGCATAAATACTTTCAGTCATTACAATCTCATGGTATTAAAATTGTGGAGAAAGAAATACAATTTTTAACCTGAGTATGGTTAATAAGAGTTTGTAGACTCTTAATCTGTCGTTGAGGCCAACTTTTGATGCCTAACTTCCTACAGCGTTGCTTCAACTGTGTTGATCCAACGTTGAGTTCCCTTGTAGCTTCCAAAATGGGCTTGTCAAAATGCATGGATATTGTTTCCTTACTCAACGCATGTCTAGAACCACTTCCACTGCCAATTACTGTGGTTCTTTGACTCAAAGAATTAAATGTGGTTGTACTATTATAATTCGGGATCATTTGAGCATGATCCTGATTTGCTGATCCAAAGATAAACTTTGGTTCAGTAAAATTAGTACTTGTTGTCGGTAGTAATGGTTGATTTTCAACCATGAACCCAGGATTTTTAAATCCCTCTAGATTCATTTGAATCATCTGAAGGTGATCCTGATATTGAAAACCACCCTTAAACTCAGGATTCGCTGAAGCGAACCCGATAGTGTCATCATGGATCGACTGTATTTGATCCTGATTTTGAATGTGAGTTAGAAACCCCTGATTTGTTAGATGTACTCCACTATGCAGTATGGGCACGTTCATGCTTAGATTATCATTAGTAAGATCATCTACGAATGGATCTCTGTATAACTTATGTTAGATAATCAAGCAAAACAAACATAAAGCTTAACAAAATGACTTAACCTGGAAGTATATATTGAGATTGCCCAAGAGCAATGTTTTCATTTAAAGGCAGTGGATCTTCAGGGAGAATACCCATCAGAGGAAAAACTTTAGGATCATCTTGAAGTTGATCTAGCGGTAATATATCTGGAAAATCTATACCTCACATAATTTAAAACAAAAATCAAAACGCTAGAGAAAGGAATAAGAAATAAAAAGGAGTTTAGGATACTATAATTACCAAACTCCAGTGGAGGTATCTGATTAAACGATAGGGAGGTACCCTCTTCCCTTAAGAAATTTAACTCAGTGTCTGAAAAATTTTCCATAGGAGATCTGTTTTCCATACCTCGATTTGGAAATCTGAGATTATATAAGAATAAACTAGTAGTAAAAAAAATGAGACTGTAAAGAATCTTAGATACAAATGATGATACATACCCGTTTATATAATATCTTATAGCTAGAACTGAAAGGACAACCCCCATTATTACTACCGAAATTCAAAACATCTATAATAGGTGCGGCATTTCCATTACCCTAAGTGCCATTTTTTTCAACATTCGCTGCTTAAATCCGATAAGGACAAGATAATGAAAAGACTTTTTTTTAATAAAAAAATGTATATCTCTTGATAGCGGAAATAGTTCAAAGAATTTTCAGTACTTATTTAAAAATGTGAATTTTGATGTGAAAGGTGGATTTCTTAGGACACGGAGTCAGCAAGGAAGGGATACATGTGGATCCCTCCATGTAACTCCCATTTTCCTATCTCCAAATTACACCAACAATTACTCTAATAACCAAAGGTGTTTAATAATGTAATCAAAGTTAAGAAAAAAAAGCACAAGCAGTTATCATAAACACGATTACTTAATACAAATATGTCCCAAAACTAGGTTACAAAAGACCATTTTTTACAAAACTATACAAAAGAGCATGCCATAGTTCACAAAAAGTCCAAAAGTCGTGCCCCAAGTTAAGTCATTCATCCCTTTGCAATCTTCTTGCCCCTGTCACCCATAATACATACAACATAACCATTTTTATGAGCTAACTAAGCTCAATGAGAAAATAATTAAGACTTAGTAAATCATTTCATCATTTCTCAACGACTACTAAAACAAAACATCATTGATCTCAATCTCTTTAATTATCCCAGTCACTTAGAGTTCTCAATCACACCAAGTACTCGTTTATGATAGGAAATTCTCAACCTTGTATAACTCGTACAAATTGATTATCTTAATCAATTAAGATTTACAGTTAATTCAATTATATCATAATATAATCATAAATAATGAATTAGAACTACTCACCTGGCATAGGTGCATCTCGTGGTCCACCTGTATCTTACGTACTTCTTTCCATCCTACGAGTATCAACTGTAAAATGAAATCACATATCATATCTTAAACATCCTCAGGCATTTCCAGAATACTTAACTCAAATGATTAAGAAATAAATAGCTAATACAAATCACAATTAGTGAATATGATATACTATCAAACTGAAACCCCCAATTTCACAGTTTTACCAAATCAACCGTTAAAACATCACAATATTCGCAACGAGGACTCAATACAATATATATTAGCAATCCACTAACCACACATGAGATGAATCGAAGCATACTTTCAGATTTGGACATCTAGAGTTTGAAACCCTAAAACTCAAAATAACTAACCTTGTGAATTAAGAACTAGAGAACGCATTTTTGGTGTTAAATCCAACCTCCACAAACTCTTACTACACAAAATCCTTGATCAAAATGACCAAATTTCGCACCTTTTGCTATGAAAATAACCTAGGAGGATTTTGGTTCGTAAATGGGGTAAATAAGGAAAGCTGTCCAAATAACCCCACTGAAGCAGGTTAGCGACACTAACCTTTAAAGTTAGCATCGTTAACTTTTAAAAATCTGACCCGTGCTCTGAAACCCGACCCGTGTAAGTATACTTGATGCTACTGGATGCTATAGTAACTAGAACACGACCCGTGTGACTTCTACACGATCGAGCAGAAGTGTTATGTTACGAAATAATTTCGGGACGAAATTCCTTTAACGGGGAGGTAATGTGACATCCCGGAAATTTATACCTACAACTATAAACAGTTAATTCACCGCAAACCTCTTTATAACCAAACCTTTTGAGCTTCAATGCATACTTTGGAAAATATAGTGTTATTACGATTAAAATAAGATACGAGATAAAATCTTACTTCCTATAATGGAATATCTCAAGCACAAACTGAAACCCTAGTTAATACGTCTGAAAAACTGAAAATAAGTATTAACCATTTGTGAAACAAAACAAGCAATCTAACCTCAGAGTACATGTTTCCCTGATTCCGGAAATATAAATAACATTCAAAACGGAGCTCATATGCAAAAGTTACGACTGTTATAAGAAAACAAGCCAAAACAAACCAGTGTAACACTGATTTTATTTAACTACATAAATCGTTTCGATCCGTTGAGGTACTTGCGCACCTCATATGGAAATTTCGAGAACATTATTGGACTCAGACTATGGTCTATTATTGGATTCCATACTCGAAATATTTTTAGCAAAAATATTTATAAAAGTCAAACGCTGGATGCTACGGATAATTGAACGCACATATTTAAACACGTTTTCCCAGTGTTCTACAACTCGAAAAATAAATCCGTTTGGGTTTCTGAAACCGGTGCACTCGGCTCGACAATTCTCCGGTCTCGAAAAAATTATTATACATCGGGATCTTGCGCACGAATTATGTCATCCACGACATCACTTTCACCAACCCCAACTACTCCATGAGACTATAAATAAGAGGCTTTGCATCTCGTTTTTCTTCACCAATTCACCAAAGCTTCTAGCTTTTTTTTCTTTCTCCAATTGCTCTCCTTTTGGCCAAGAACACAACCACCATTGGCCATCGCTCCACTACCGTCGCACCATCACTTCGCCGCACAAAACCTTGTTGTTTTGTGGTGTTATTTTGCGGTGCTTCTCAAACACGATCGTTCTTATATCTAAACTGAATTCACGCTTCAAATGTGAGTGTTACGGCCCCTTTGTCTATGTTTTTATATATTATGGGGGAGAATACATGTGCAATATAAACATTTACCAATTTCATATCAAGTTTTATAAATGTTATTATAGCTTTATAAAATGTTTTCAATAAGCGAGTATTGTACACTATTACGTATATACTTATCAAGATACTTGGCTTTTATAACAAAAACCATTTTGGGATTAGACTTGTCTATCCTACATTTATCAATGGCTTAGATAGTGAGACACTATTCATAACAAAGTAGAAATACTTAGACCCCACACTACTATAACCGTTAATCAAGCAGAGCGAGATACATATGTATAGATCTATACGGGTTGACACCCCCACCTATGGTTGCTAGCTACAACTTCGACTTGCAAATCGATGTAGGTGATACTTATCTTTTTCATTACTACAACGTCCATGAAGCGTTGTAGGGGGGTACATTTCAGTCGAATAGCTCGGTTATAGGACTCATCTATAAGTATTGATGGTTTTCTCATAAACGTACATATCATTTATAAGTATGGTATTACTTATGGTTTTCAAAAACTCTATACAATTCATTTATAAGTATGGTATTACTTACGATTTTCAGCAACTCTTTACAAACTCATTTACAATTATGATTATACTTACAAAAGGAATACTTTTAGTTATTTTAAAAGTATCAGTGCTGTGTTTAGCAGAAAACCTGTAACTCTCACCAACCTTGTGTTGACCCTCAAAACTACATGTATTCTTAGGAAATCAATGAGACTTTCAGAAGATGGAAATCTTCACGGATTTCAGGCAACCTAGTTTTGTTATATCTGTTAAGGCATTTTATGTACTCTACTATTATTATTTGTAAGAACCATGTATTCAAACTTCAAGATGAAATACAACTATCCTTTGGTTTATTGTTGTACTTGTACTGTATATTCAATTGCCTGTGATCCAAGAACTTAGTCGCACAGCCCGGCATGTTCCGCCGCCTCGGTCGGGGGTGTGACACTTAAGTAGTTTATGATAACTTTAATTGCCTTAGTTGCTCGTTATTGTACATGACTCGTTAGTTGCCTATGTGGTATTTCTTATGATGCATTTCCTATGTGGCATTGCTTATGTGGCATTGCTTATATGACTTGTCATCTGCCTTAGTGGCTTGATATTGCCTTGGTGGCATGATATTTCCTTGGTGGATTGATATTGCCTTAGTGGCTTGATATTGCCTTGGTGGCGTGATATTGCCTTCGTGGCTTGATATTGCCTTAGTGCCTTGATATTGCCTTAGTAGCTTGATATTGTCGTAGTGGCTTGATGAATTGCCTTGATGGCTTAATCAACTGCCCAATTGGCTTGTTCTGCCTAAGTTGCTTGTAAATGTTTATGTGACATGATATTTTCCTTATGATTCGTTACCGCTTATGTGGCTTAAATACTACTTTGGTGTTATGGTGAATTGTTAGTGTATCCGAGTATATCCTAGTGGCCATATGGTGCTTGTACACTTGAATGTTGCTTAATGACTAAATAGTGCTAGTGCATTTGAATATTGCTAGTGGAAGTATTAATGATTGGGTGACGAGGATAGTGCATATGTGGTAAGTTAATAACTATGTGTCAAGGATAATGCTTAAGTTTCGAGGTCAGTGCTTATGTAGCAGGGATTGGATGCCTTTGTGATTGATTCATGTTTGTATGGCTAGAAGTGGTTCATCAGGCCCGGCCCATGGGGAGTTCAAGAAGTTCCACTGAACAGGGCCCATCAAATTTTAGGGGCCCAAAAATTATGTAGCAGTGGACTAGTCTATTAGGTTTAAAAGTTGAGTTACAGAAAAAACAAACGGCGTACAGTTTCTATCGATGAACAACTTCGCTGCAACAACTTTGCTCGGGAAACAGAATCATCAAAGCTCTAAATCGTTTTGTTCTTCTTGTTGATTACCGATTCAACCATGATTAAAAACCCGCATACAATTATGATGGCAACAACGATTTCTTTTGCTGCATTCAAAAGTAGAGTTCCAAACGATTTTCTAATTCTATTCTTTAGTTTTTCTTCTCCGTTCACCGTTCTTGAAAATCAGAACCAAATAACACTAAAATTTTCTCCGAAAATCAGAACCAAATAACACTAAAATTTTCTCCGAAAATCAGAACCAAAGGTCCAAATCATTGAAGTTCTCGGTTCTCCCTTCTTTGTTCTCAGAATTTGGAAATTAGATACAAACCATGGTTTTCAGATTTTATTACTTAAACTCTTCACTCCTGCTGTCCCGAAAATTAGCAACATTGAAACAAGCTATGCTTGAGTTTTGAAATCACTAAATCAGATTCAATTAAGAATGTATTCAAATTTTTAATCTTTTTAATGTGTTTAGATTTCACAATTTCTCATATTTTTTAGATTTCATATCAGAACCAAACTAGAAATCTCTATGAATCAAATCAGAAATTAGAGAACAAATGTATAAGAGTTAATATTTTTTTCTTTTACATTTTTTGATCTTTTTTATTCATTTCTAATTTTTATTTTGAACCGTTTTTGGTTTTTGTAGACTTTTGAGAGGGCTAGAGGACTGAAGGCTTATCGTTTCCTAATTCAGTTTCAAGTAGAAGCAAATTTTTGTGTATTACTTTTAAATGAATAGTTTAAGTATATTGCGATTAAAAATGAAAAAAATTGAATTGTTTTGTTTATATTATTTTTCTTTCAAGTTTCGGGGCCTATTTTTTTATAGATTGCACAGGGCCTTCCAGATCTCGTGACCGGCCCTGTGGTTCATGTGATTAGATAATGACCGGTTGTTTTCTCTAAGAGAAAGCATGATAAACATTCCTTGATATATTGGGTAGGTATGATTCCAAAACCCATGGAAAGTGTAGGGTGGTCGATATAATATACACCTATTATTGTAATCATATTTTGAAAAACTGTTCATGTAAATATGTTTTGGAAATGAAAAATTTTGGGTGTACTTTGTAGGCAGACCGGGTGTTACAAGTTAGTATACGAGTCGTTGTTTAAGGGAACTAGGTTTCTTAGGTTAGATTTCTTGAGTTGAACCATATTAGATAGAGGAATACATAATTTTTCGGGTATTGAACTGGTTAAAGGCCTCACACGGGTCGCGTGAGGGATGCAGTTTCAATCTGGTAACCTCACACGGCTCGTGTGGGATCACACGGGTTGTGTGAGGGATGCAGTTTCAATTTTTGAAGTCTGACACGGCTCGTGTGGGAGGAAACCTTTAAATTTTAAAGTCTTAAGGCCGATTTGACTCCAAGATCCAATTGTTCACCCTTAATTATGAATATATATGTATGAGGTATGCATTGTGGTATGGTTGTTGAATTTGTTATCCTTCATTTTACAATTTTAAGATAGTGAATTTAAGAAAACACTTGGAGTTTTGGTAAGGCAAGAAGTGTTCGACTTAGACTTGGAGATTGAATTATTGGTGATGGAACGAAGAGTATCTGAATCACCAAAATTCTCTTGTGTGGAGGTGATTGGGGAGGATGTCATGTTACTGTGTCGAGTAGATTCTTTGGGTATTCATAAATGAATTTTGTGATGGTATAGGGACAATCAATATTTCATTGGAGAGAATCAACTAGTGAACATGTGTTGACCATGGTGGAAAGTGAATTAATAAAGCTAACTATAGATGAAAATGGTTCGGACTACTTAGTAAGTCTATGGTGGTAAGAAAACAAAGTGTAGTTGTGTGTGATGGATATGCTAGTTGACATAATTGGATAATGTATTGGGGACAAAGGAAAAATGAGTAGAAACTAACGATGAGATTATTGCTGATAACTTTGTAGTACTATATAGCATGGCATGAGAATTACGTAGGACAACCATGTATGGTCGAGTGA
Organism: Cichorium intybus; assembly: GCA_023525715.1. Classification (NCBI taxonomy): domain Eukaryota; kingdom Viridiplantae; phylum Streptophyta; class Magnoliopsida; order Asterales; family Asteraceae; genus Cichorium; species Cichorium intybus. The sequence goes on from CM042009.1 coordinate 87,289,486, forward strand.
TTGTAAGCATAAAATTGTGGTTGAGTAGTTGAATATTAAATATGCAACCACAACTTATTTTCTCCGGATGCCTGATAGTTTTATCTAGATGATGTAGTCCTTATGCTAGCAGTGCTAAAGCCTTTAAGACTCGTGTGCTAGTAAATGTAGTGGGAATGTGGAAGGCCTAGTATAATATTAAGGAAGAGGTGAGAATTGTAATATATTGGATCTTAAAATTATTGTAAAGAATGGTTGTAGACAGTGTATAATCTGATTAGCTAGGTGAGTTGTCCCAATTGTTATCGATGTACCCTAATAGAGAATGATACTTTCGAGATGGATGATGTGTTGTTGCAGATGTACTCGAAAGAGTGGTTTTAACCCGAAAGATTTCAATGTTGGGTTATGTAGCTGTAGTGATTGAGCCTAGGTAACTAGGTTGTTGGTTTTTGTAGATAACTATCATTAACAATGCTTACCATTGTGTAAGTGTAATCAAGCTTGACTCGTGTCCCTAATTGCTAGGTCTATGTTGATTGAGTACTATTAATGAACATGCTAATGGATTTACGTGGTCATTGTTGTCTGGTTAAGGGTAAGGGTTCGATGAGCCTTTCTAGTTTAATGTTGTGAGAATTATTGCGGAAAATGGGTTAGACATATAGCTTGAATTTCCTAGTTAAGTTTAAGTTATATAGTGCATACCCAGATTAACTAATATTGTTTTAACAGTTTGTGTAAGGGCATGGCGAGTTGTGTACACTTGTTCCATGCTTGAATGGTTTATGTATATTGAATGGTTGAAAAGTGGGCTTATGGGATGCTTGAATGGTCGATTATAGTCAAAAAAACCAAAGAAAATATGAATGATGAATGATGGAGATCAATGATTATAACATATTACCATGGAGTGGTAGTTGTGGTGAGTCTAAATTGTTTTATGAAAAGAGACGGAAGTAAACATACCTGATGAGATAGTGTAAGATTGATGGGGATGTATAGTTGTGCCATAGATAATTGGTGAGTAATCCTTGGTACTTAAATGGAATTGATTCTCATTTCCATAGTTATGTTATGCGAAAGTGAGTAATGATGGAATTGAATTATTCCATCTTATATAGTTGGGGGAGTAGGTATGTCGGTCCCGGTTAATGTAACTAGAAATGCAGAGTGGAATTTTTTGGATTATTATGACTAAGTTGTCAAATGGTAGACGTATGTGGCTATTAGGTAAGACATAATGGGTAACGGATTATGATTGACGTTTAGGGCAGCGATGGAAACCTAGCCGATCACCTCTAGAGATATATTTAGTTAGTGGGTTGACCTTCCCTGAGTATTAGAAACTGATGGATTGCACGTGTGTGTGTGATTGATATTTGTGTAGGCTTAAGTGTCAGAATATATGATCGTTGAATCAATGTTGCGTGTTGGTGGCTGAGTTGTAGCCTTGGTGGCTGAGTTGCAGCCTTGGTGGCTGAGTTATGGCCTTAGTGGCCGAGTTGTGACCTTAATGGGTAAGTCATAGCTTAGCGGCGGAATTATAGCTTTAATAGCTGAGATTGAATTACTATTATTTGAGTTAGTGCACTTTATTCTTTATCACACTATAACAAGATGTGCTATGCTTTTTAGATATATGTTGTAGTTTATATGCTAAATGACAAGGGAGAATTGGATAAGATCTTAAAGGATAAAAATGACATTTAGATTTAAAAAGGGTAATGATGTGATAAATTAGTGTATCAATCATGTAAGAGGGTGGGTGCAGTACCTACTCGACAAATTGAATGACTAGTACATATGCGGATAGAATTTGGTTAATGATGATGGTGCTTGATTTGCTTCATCATGCTGTTATAAATTGGGAATCATGTGTAGGTTTGTGCCTAGCAAGAACATCCCTACATTATTTTGGGAGCTCATTCCTGGTATGTCGCATTGCTGATAGGATGGTGACGTGAGTGTTTCTAGATCTATATGTTGGGTGTTACATATGTATGAGGTATAAGAAATTTTATATAAATTGGTTGACGTGGTTGACCAATTATGAAAGTGAATTTAGGTTGTGATTGATAGGACCATTCTTCTTAGCAATCCAACCAATCACTACCTAGGGTGAACGATGTTATAGATGAGACCTAAAGATTTTAGTAGAATCAAAATTGTGGTTGAAAGATGATGTGTGAGTTGTTACAGAATTCATAATGTGATGCTTTATTTTTACTAAGATATTCCGAGGGCGGAATCTTTTATAGGGGGAAGAATTTGTAACACCACTTTTGAATTGGTATGTATCAGTTAATTCCCTTTGATTTTTAAAATATAGGTTTAATGTATCGTGGTATTGGTGTGCTGGATTTGGTGGAAAAGGACCTAGATGTAAGAAATTTTGTTAGAAGGGCCTTTTTTGTCAAAATGGCGAAACGATGGACTAAGGATGCGTTAATCAGGGACTTAATTGAAGAGTAAGTTATAAGTGGATTAAAACTCAAAAACTTAAGACTTTCTATAAAACTAGTAAGTTTTGGGGTTGTTTTGAAAGAATGGAGACTTAAGGGACCAAACTTGCCACATGTTGAAATACGGCTTAATTTAGTTGGACTTCTCTCATTTTCAGCTAGAGAACACGATTTTGAGAGGGAGAGGGCAGAAATATGGTGATTGCATGAGGGCTTTGAAGGTTTAGATTGCTTTTGAAGATTTGACAAAAGGATTGATGAATTCTAGCAATTTAAGGTATGAATTTCCCTTAGTTCTTCCTTGTAAAGCCGTTTTTAGGTTATGGGTGGTGTGTATTCTGAAGTTATGAGTTGGGGGGATTGTCCCTATGATCCTAAGTGATTAATTCTTGTTGGTAAGCATCATACGATAATTATCTTGCTAATGGATAGCTTAGAATCATGAAGGGTAAAGGTCTAGCCATATGAACTCTAGAAATTGAGGGTTTTGTGTAATCTATGGTTTTGATGATATTGATGGTTCATAATTAGTGTTTTGGATGAAAGTAACCACTATTGGTTGTTCCTTGATTACTCCAATCATTTTCCATAGAGATTTTTAAAGACAGGTGAAAAGCACACTTTCATTGGTGTTCTCAAATTGTTTATGACAACACATTGTTGCTCCATTATAAACTTCATATAAAATTATTGGAGAATCATATCAGTATGTGATTGTTGTGTTTGAAAATCTACAAGAGTCTAGTTTATTTCACTTTTGTAAATCAAAACGTGATTCTAGGTATAAAGAGGGTGAAAATGTGTTTCAATAAAGGGCTGTACAGAAAATGTAAAACAGAGTAAATGTTGTTATGTCTTGACAAATTTGGGAACGAGAAAGAAGACTAATGGAACTAAGTACTTGGAACTCATTTCACATCAAGAACCTCAAGGTGAGTAACCAATCCTTTCTCGAGATGATTGATGTTGAATGTAGTATTGTAAAAATTATGGTTGTGTTGAATAAACATTTTGCTTATGCTTAAGTAGTTTATGATAAGTTTAATTTTATAGGTTGTTCATTATTTGTACACGACTTGTTAGTTGCCTATGTGGTATTGCCTATGTGGCATTGCTTATGTGACTTGTCATCTGCCTTAGTGGCTTGATATTGCTTTGGTGGCGTGATATTGCCTTGGTGGCTTGATATTGCCTTAGTAGCTTGATAATGCCTTGGTGGCATGATATTGCGATAATGGCTTGATATTGCCTTAGTGGCTTGATATTGCCTTAGTTGCTTGATGAATGGCCTTGATGGCTTAATAAACTGCCCAAGTGGCTTGTTCTGCCTAAGTGGCTTGTAAATGTCTATGTGACATGATATTTGCCTTGTGGTTCGTTACTATTTTTGTGGCTTAAATACTACTCTGGTGTTATGATGATTTGTTAGTGTATCCGAGTATATCCTAGTGGCCATATGGTGCTTGTACATTTGAATGTTGCTTAATGACTAAATAGTGTCAGTGCGTTTGAATATTGCTAGTGGGAATATTAGTGATTGGGTGATGAGGATAGTGCCTATGTGGTGAGGTTAATGACTATGTGTCAAGGATAATGCGTAAGAGGCGAGGTCGGTGCATATGTAGCAGGGATTTGGATGCCTATGTGACTTATTCATGTTTGTATGGCTAGAAGTGGTTCATGTGATTAGATAATGACCGATGGTTTTCCCTAAGAGAAAGCATGATAAACATTGCTTGATATATTGGGTAGGTATGATTGCCAAACCCATGGAAAGTATAAGGGATGAGTATGTTTAGAGAGATTAAAGAACATTATGGTAAGTCTACGTGGCTAATTTGTTACCAATGGGGGTGACAGTATCCTTAGGATTTTGGGTAACATATAAAAGGATCTAGAATTGGATAGCATTGATTGGATGATGCTTAAATAGCTACTGCAGTGTTGTGCAATTATTTTATGTTATGTCATTAATTAGGTTACTCATTGACCTTTCAAAGCTCATAGTTATTGCATGGTTTTGTTTTGCAGGTCTAATGTAGTAGCGCCCGACTTAGATCCGAGGGTTCGGTTCATGAAGATATCTATTTGTAGTCGTGGTCGATATAATGTACACCTAATATTGTAATCATATTTTGAAAAATTGTTCATGTAAATATGATTTGGAAATGAAAATTTTGGGGTGTACTTTGTATGCGAACCGGGCGTTACATAAATAAAAATTTATCACTTATAAATGTGATATTTATGATGAAACAAGATATCAATGAACAATAAAATGCAGAATTATATGATGAACAAAAGATGCAAATATTAATGTTGAAGCACTTTGATTAATCTAAGACCGTTTACAAAAGAAAGCTCATTTGATTAAGTATCAAGAGCTATTACAAAAAGTGTAATCTATCTAATGAAATACACCATATATATACTTAAAAGGGTCAGTATAGTACAAACTAATCATAACACTACACGTAGAAATAACTTTAAGCACTAGATCCTTCTCACACTAACATACGCATACGGTTAGGAGCACTTATTCCACATATACAAAATACACAAACTACTGAAGGAGCTTTCATAGCTCTACCAATTTTGGTAACAAAAAAACTACTTAGGTAGACGTGCTCTTCGATATAGTTGACTTCAGTAGACTTCTTCAACATAGGACATTGTTGATAACGCACTTTGATATTACATATTTTACGCATTATTGGACTGGATTTTAGTTGTTTATCGTTATAAAAGAACTAATAATACACACTTTTTGTGCAAAGTGTATTGTGTGGACTCCTATGTAACACACATGGTTTTAAGTGTAAATTTGATGAAGATAAGTAGAAAGAAATGAGGATAACGATCAAGAGAGACTCCCGATGCGGGACTATGCTCTTCGTGTCGCCGGGAACAGAATAAAAACATGATATGACTTTGACTTAAAACTCAAAACACGAGGAATCGGGATAAGGCATGACTTGCGACGCAAAAGCCAATGGTCTGCAGCACGAGCCTCCAAATTCCACAACTATAAATAGAGGTTCTTAGGTCGCATTTAGGGGAGCGAATACTGATCCATCGAGTGAATCTCTGGCATCTTTGACTCAATTTCGGTGCTGTTCAGTTTTACAAGTATTAGCTGATTAGTTTTACTTTTATTTAGAACAATTCGGTTTGTAATCTCTCTTGTGCTACGAGTATTCCGCATTCAGGAATTTCTCTAACCAAGGAGATTTGGGTTTCTGTTTAGGAGTAATCATTAGGCTCCTATTTTAGTTTGGTTTTGAGAATGATTATGGGTTTGAGATTATTTTATAAAAGTTTTGGTTTTTGATAATATCGGTGTTTGAATCTATAGTTCGTGTATAGATCTAGTTTGGTTTATGGTTTATAATTTTTTGATTTGGATTTTTGGGTCAAGTGCAGTAACATATGCTGCTATAGAGTGACACTATAGTACAATTTTGTTATCGACACAACAGTGCCAACCACGAAATCCTTGGTTCGACCGTTACTTACCCTAGTTATTGGATATTAAGGTTTTATCTTTGACTTTTGACCGCATCAACAATTACAACGTGTCAAATTTTGGCGCCGTTGCCGGGGAGTTGTGCGCTTGACACTCTGTGTTAGTCAATTTTTAGTTTTTTAGTTTTCTTGTTTTCTTACGTGTGCGCACTTTGTGCATGCTTACACGTCGAGGTGAGTAACCTCACCTGTGCTTTTTGATCCTAAAATCGAAAGGACCGTGAGAAAAAATCGAGTTGTTCGACGTCCTTTCAATATACGGCCTAACGATGTTTTTATTGAGGATGTTACAAGATGAGCTTCAAAGCAAGGTAATATGGGGAAAACTAACTGTTCCCCATGTTCCAGTCAATACGAAGGGAGCATCAAGTAGTACTAGCGGTGGTAATGCATGGCCACCCCCTATACAAGTTCCACCACCTGTGCAACCAGCGATACAACCACCACCCAATCTCCATGGACCCAATAGAGGGACCAAACCATCTTAGGGATTGCACAATAATGGCGTGCGACGTCAACGCCAACTGCAACAACCTCAACAACAACCGACACAACCACAAGTACATCAGCAGCATAACCAAGCTCAGCTAGGAGACTTGGAATACGAAGATGGAAATAATCGCTGGATGCCAAATTACTACCAAGGCAATCAGTAGACTCAAGGTCAAGGACCTCGACCCAATCAAAGTTAAAATTGGTAGGGACAATGGTATTACAATAACAGTTTATATGACGGTAATTTCGTTTCTCTTTTGTATTTTCAACAACCAATCGGGCAATCCGTTGCCTCTCATTTCCAACCAAGGGAATATGATGATTCGGCATCCATATTCTTTGCGGAGGTAAATGTGCATCAGGCTGATATTCGACCTCAGTTATTGGGCGTTTTGCCGGAGTTTAGGGGTTATAAGCAAAATGACCCCTATAAGCATTTGTATGAGTTCTTGGCAATTGCCAACACGAACATCCCACATAGTGCTAATTGCGATTCATTTAGACTTCGTTTATTTCTAGTCACCTTAAAAGATAAATCAAAGCACTTTAAAAGATAAATCAAAGCACTGGTTCACATCGCTGCCTCCCAATAGTATCACTACTTGAGAGCAACTTAAAACAAAGTTTTTGCTTGAGTGTTATCCAGCCAGTAAGACATCAGAAGTATGCAGGGCAATCCACAATTTTCAGCAAAAGTCGGGAGAAGGGTTTCATAATGCCTTCGAATGCCTGAAAGAGTTGCTACGTTCGTGCCCACATCAGGAGTTTCCTCGGTGACAATTAGGCAAAATTTTCTTTGATGGGGTGAATAGCATGAGCCAGAAGATGATTAATGCCTCATGTGGAGGCACAATCACGATGCAAGACAATGACACTACATGGAGATTCTTGGAGCAAGACAGTGACACTACATGAGTCCAAGACTAACTACTCTGTGAAGAAACGAGACACCACTATATTTGTAGCGGTGGTTGGAATCGATAATTTCTGGAAAAAGGAGGTCAAGGTCAGGATCAGGCCCTTAAGTCAGAAGTTTGATATGTTGCTAGCTACTGTCAACATAGGTCCAAGCAACCATCAACAACAATGTCACCAAGGTCATCGACAACAAGAAGCGAAACAAGTATATGGCTAGGGTCAGTACAACAAAAACAACACCTATAACAACCGTCAAGGCAATTACCAAGGATGGTCGAATCATAGCGGTAATTACAATACCAAAAACTACAACAACCGTTATCGCAATTACCTAGGCCAGAATTAGAACTAATAGCAACAATATCAACCTATCAACAACAACAACAATAACAACAACGATCCTCCGGTGCAAGAGACTCAAGCGCAGAAGCCCGATCGAGTATTGGATTTTGCGACAAAGGCACATCAGCAGACTCAAGCCAACACAAAGTCCATATTCAATATGGAGAGGCAGATTGCCCAGTTAGTTGATGAAGTGGGGAAAAGAGACAACATAAAATTATCAAGCAACAAAAAAGTTAATGGTAACCACACACAACAACCTAGGAAGGATCATGTTAATGTCGTGAAAAGGGAAAATGAAGCCTCGACCAGTGAACCAACCCTTGAGGTGACTAATACCGAGTTTGGGGGGGGAGGGAGTGGTCAGAGACAGTGAAAATAGAAGACCCCAAGGTTCAGGAAGGAAAAGGATGAAGATACAACGTGGAAGTCTCGCCAGCCAGCGATTGCAACCATTAAGAGATGGTTGCAAGGTCAAAAAAGTTATGGACAACACTGAGGGAGGCCACGATCAACCGGTTACTCTTGGATCAATTAGAACAAGCACCAGCCGAGTCAATATTCTCAAGGAAATATGTGATGAGAAGGAGAACACATAATCACCTTTTCCTGATAAAATTCTCCTCACAATAAAGGCGACCGTGGCATTGCTTGGTACACTCCCTTCAAACGAAAAACACCTTGGGACTCATTTCTCGAAGGTTACCCTCGGCGACATTACCATTAGACAGTCCTTGCTATATCTTGGGGCTAGTGTAAATATCCTCCCTGGATATTTATATGATCAGTATGAATATGAAGTGCTGGAACCGACGACGACGGTGTTACAACTTGTTGATCAATCGACTATGTTTTCCCACGGTTGATTGAAAAATGTGTTCATCGAGGAGGGGGAATTATTTTATCTGGTTCATTTCCTGGTGATGGACTATGTTGAAGTCATTTTTGTGCTGAAGTGTATCTGACCATGCGAAGGACCATGCGAAGCGAAGTGTCTAGTTTTGGTGTGAAGGTCTTGTGCTAGAGGATCCGAAGACATGCGTAACAAACCTTATCCCTATAGCATGTTTTGAGTGTCAGACTCCGTGTCACACGTTTCTGCTTTCTAATTGGCTAGTACTAAAGTAGAATATACGTTATTTACTATTGAATCTTTTGTACTATTGATATCCCGATCAAGTATAAATATGAGGATATCGTGTCTGGGTCGGGTGTGCTTGATAATCACCATCATTGTAAAACCTCTCAAGATATATCAAATCATTCGACACCTTGTTTCCTTTATTCATCTGTTCTTCATTAATATTGTTTGTATGTTCGTTGTTTGAATCATTCTTAGCATTCTATAATCTTATACCATTGATCGAATATCTTACTGAACACGTGGTATCAGAGCGGGATCAGCTCAAAAACTTGTTATAGAAATTTTGTTCTTCTTCATACAATTTCTAGATCTAGATTGATTCCTAGATCTAGGTTTCTGCAAGTTGTATTCGAAATTTCTTATTAGTTTTTCTGAAAAGATCCGTTCAAAGAATTCCATCACAATGGCATATTCAACATCAACATATGCTAACATGCTCAACTATGCAAATCTCATTGGTTCCTCAACCAAAGCACCTATTCTTGTTTCAGACTACTATGATTACTGGGCTGATCGTATGGAAGACTATCTTACTGGTTTGGATGAAGATCTATGGATTTCCATAACCGATGGGCCTCATGTTGATATAGGTGCTCGTTTTGTTCTTGCTGAAGGTGAAAACGTTGAAGTTGTTACGGCTGCAAATTAATTTAAAGAAAATTGGAAACTATCAAAGAGCCATGAGGGAACTACGAAGTGGCTTAGGCCATGATGTCAGACATCATATCCAAGGATCTAAATTTGGCAAAGAAATATGAGATCGTTTGGCAATAAGATTTGCTGGTGACACTACTCTTCAATCCAGTATAGTCACTGAAGTTCTTGCAGTTTCGGAAGCATCCAACAACTAGAGAATGAATATCTCGAACAAGCTTCTCAACGTTATTGTAAAATGGTTTATACTCTCGAGAAGCATGGTGAACTTCGAAGTCGGCAAGAAGTAAACATCAAATTTATGTAGAGTCTAAGGAAAGAATGGCGACCAATCATGTTAACGGTCAAGTCACATGAGAATGTCAAGACATACAAACCTGCTCATCTGTACAACTTATTGAAATCTCATGAACCAGACATTGTGGAAAGACGTAATGAAGTTGCAAGTGCTGGATCCTTAGCACTTTTGTCAAATGTTGAAGATGAAGAAACCAAAGACGAACCTGTTGGCTACATGGTCGATGATGCTGGTGAAACGGTTGCTTTGTATGCTGCAAACAATCGTAGGTTTAAGAAACCCTTTGAAAACATGCAAGGATCAGGAAAACCATTTGTAAAGAATTAGAAACCTTGGTTTATTCCTAAACCCAAACCAGAAATCTATACAAATTCCATTTCAAAAGTAGAGAACTCTTCAGCTCCGAAGCCTTTAGATCCGAAGGCTTTAAATAATAAACAAGCCAAAACAGTAAATAGTGAGGAGAAGGCGGTAGGAGATTCTGATTATGACTGCAACTACTACCATGTGAAAAATCAACATGCAAATAATTTCATTCTCCGAAAGAAGAATGAAAAGAAATCCCAAGTAAAAGACGAAGCCTATTACGCCATGAAATTGAACGAAGTGAAAGAAAAAACAAAAGATATTGCACTGATGGCTTCGAAAGGCAGTCTAGGAACTTATCAAGTATGGTCTTCTGATTCAGATGATGATGAAGTAAGAAAGCCAACTCATAGCGCATTCGTAGTTGTTGATGATGGTAAGAGCTTTCTAAAAAGTACTTCAGCAGGTGATGACGATGAGGAAGATGAAGGATGAATTGGAATATGGTGAAGAATTTGGACAACGCTTCAGATGAAACTACGGATGTAGATGAAACTAGGGATGCTCGTCCAACCATACTCGAATAGGTATCAAATCTACTTTATTCTTTTAAAATTCCTGCATCTAAATTCTCCTTTGATATTGCTGAAATTACATGTGATTTCTCTATGATTAAAATGCTAATTGATGCTAATACTAGGGAAAATCTCAGTGAGGAGGAGATTCTTCAATTGAGGGGGAGAGCTGAGACTTTGAAGTTGTCCTTAGAAAAGGCCAATCTTAGAATCTCAGTGTTAGAGGAGTGTAGGGAGAAATAATTAAACTCTGGTGATGTAATTTTAAAACAGAGAAACATCTTTTGTGAAACTGCTAAACGTTCGCACTCTCATATCACTAGGATTTATCATTCTGTTGATGTTTGCACTGATCAACATAGAAAATTGTTGCCTTTCATTGAATTTGATCTGAAAACTGTTGATGATATTTCTTATGAATGCGAATCTATAATTTCTAAATCTGAGGTACCTCCTAAGACTTCGTATAATCATGGATTCGTCATTGTAGAAAAATTCTTGACTACAAATGATTTGTTAAAATTGTTACCAAACGAAGTGCCAATTCTTAAGAGAACAATCCCTCCAATTGAAAATACAAAAGAAAATGTTGATGAAACCGAATCTGATATTGATTCGGATATGGAAGAAATTGATTGCTCCTCTTTGACTAATTTAAAGTCTTCCTCCGTATCCGCATCACCCTCCGAAGGTATCTCACAACTACCTTCGGATGATAAAGGCAAAAGAAAAATTATTTCTAATTGTGAAATAACCGAGTCTTTAAAAACAAAAACCAAAATTCAAGTTTCAGATGAATGTGCTGAATATCAGGATTATCTCAAGGACAGTTCAAAGAAACTGGTAAATGTGGCTTGTGTCTATCCGAAAGTTTCCTACTTCAAAAATTTGATTTTAGTACGACCAGGTGCTTCGCTTCTTGTTGACAATAATTTGGTAAAGATCATTGAAGAGGATAATTCCATAGTAACTACGAAAGGATTCTTTTCATCTTCGAAAATCGTAGAAAACAGTATAAATAAACTCTGTAAGTGAAAATAAATGTAAGAAACAAGATTTGTATGGTCATAACATATACAATTGGTTATGTTATGAACAAAACAAAATTCCAAAACATTTGAAACATCTTCTAAATGGCAAAAATAACGTTCAAACTGAAAGGAATTATAAACATATACAAATCTTGAAGGAGACTGTACAAACAAAGATGGGTGTGTTTGAAATACTTGAAACAAACGAATGTGCACCACTTGTCAAAACTATTGATAAAGAGACTTCAAAATCAAAAATCACAATTTCGAAGCCAATGGTACAAAAACCATCATTCTTGAAAAAATCATCAAAGCATAGCATCCACTTCTAATTCAAAACCAACTGTCGTGATTTCGAAACCAAAATCAAAAGTTGCAATTTCAAAAGATAAACAGCCAACTTTCCTTTCCAAACCGAAAGCTATAAATGTTGATATGAAGGCTTCAGCCTCCGAAACAAATCAATTTTCAAAACAAACCTTCGTCAACAAAACCCAATTTTCCAAATCCGAAGTATCAAAAACCTTCAACAACAAGCTTTAAAAAAGGAAACAACCTGATTGATACATTCCATGTTTGGTTGGATAAAAACTTGGATATGTTCAAGATTAAAAATCTTTCACTAAATGATTTTAAGCTGGCATACGAAGAGTACTTGTGTACATCTACATTTTGTAGCTCATTGTCCAGGAAATCAACAACTGAAAAATCAAATTGGAAAAGAAATGACTTGAAGAATAATCTCACTTTAAAATCAAAAGAATCATCAAAACATGAGATATCTTCAAAGTCATCAAAATCTTTAAAAACTAAAAATCCAAGAAAACTTCAAAAACTGATAATTCCAAAACAAAAAAACAAATTTGGGTTCCGAAGGTCTTGAACATTGCAAATTCTAATTCTTCAAATTCCTCAATGATAGCCAAAAGTTCATCTGATTCAACTTGTTCTTCAAATGAAATTTTAGAAAACATGATAACCTTGTCAACAAATGAAATATCCGAAGAGGCAATTGAAAAATGGATTGAAGAATCTTTCACTTACCCCGAGGACCTACGATTGATTGGGTACCAACTTCTCATTGATTAATTGCAGGTTATGTCGAATGAACAGTATGACACATAATGGTACATGGATAGAGGTTGTTCAAGACATATGACAGGGAAGAAAGAATATTTAAGAGACTATCGAATCTTAGACGATGCTGGAAATGTTCGCTTCGGAAATAATGAAACCTGTCCAATCCGAGGCTATGACAAAGTCACAAATGGGCAGTTCACAATAAATCGTGTTGCATATGTGGAAGTTTTAAAACACAATTTGGTAAGTATTTCTCAACAGGTTGTTGGAACTGGAAATGTTGTTACATTCAACAATCAGGGGAGTATATTATCAAAGAAGAAACAAAAGAAGTACTGTTGAAATAAAAAAGGAAGGGATCGATGTTTCCATTGGATCTAAAGCCTATGACTGGTAGGCCTTCGTTTTGCTTATTATCAAAAGCCAATTCAGATATTAGTTGGCTTTGGCACCGACGACTTGCTCATGTAAACTTCAAAGGAATCAACAAGTTAGTGGCTATGGATCTGGTTCGGGGGATGTCGACACTTAAATTTGACAATGATACTCTTTGTTCTTCCTGTGAACACGAAAAACAAACAAAGCGGAAGCATCCAACACTAATCAATCCGAAGATCACCGAACCTCTTTCGCTTCTATACATGGATCTTTGTGGTCCATCAGCAGTTGAGTCACTAGGGAAGAAGAAATACATTCTGGTTATTGTTGATGACTTTTCTCGCTTCACTTGGGTGATATTTCTAAGATATAAATCTGATGCTGCAAGTGAAATCAAAAACTTTATCAAAAACATGGAAGTGATGCTGCAAAAGATCGTCCGAATGGTACATAGTGATAATGGGACTGTGTTCAAGAACCAGACCTTGGATGGATTTATGAAGAACAAGGGTACTACACACACAACTTCTCTGCACCTTACACTCCACAACAAAATGGTGTAGTTGAACGTCATAATTTCTCCTTGTGCGAAGCTGCTAGAACCATGTTGAACTTCGCCAACTTACCAAAGTATTTCTGGGCCAAAGCTATTTCAACAACATGCTTCACTCAAAATCGATCCTACATCCATAAGCAATTCAACATCACTCCTTATGAAGTACTCAACCGAAGAAAACCCAATGCCAAATTTCTTCATATATTCGAATGTCGTTGCTTCATATTAAATCTGAAAGATCATGTGACAAACTGAATTTTTGTATATGATAAAAAGTTTAATGTCTACGTATATCGAAAGTATGATACAAAAGGGCAAAATGGCCAAAGGAGGTAAAAAATGGGAATGTATGTTTTAAGACATTTTATTTAGTCATAATGAGGTGTTACTTCAATTGGAATCATGTCTTGAAAGCCCAAGGGCAAAATGGGAAAACTTGGGGACAAAAGTGAAAAGATTAATTGTTAAACTTTAAAAATTAATATCTAAAAATGTATAAGGATTTGGGAAAAGTTCATCAAGGAGACTTTTATAGATTTTAATGTAATAAGAATATAGGAAAAAGATTCGGGTCGTTTGGAGTTAGAACGAAAAAGTTATGATGGGTTAAAGATGGCCCAAAAGTGACAAAAATGACCAAAGGGTCATGTTTGAGGGTCTGTATCATATAATATATAGAGATTCAGACTTAAGTCAGTAGAATAAAGTTGTAAAGCTCGTTCCCACCTTTTTAAAGGTGTAAATTTTGTGAAATTCTGATGTCGTATGAAGAAGTTATGGTATCATAAAGTTCAAGAAAAATATATTACAAAATGCCGAAAATTCATCTAACACTGGGTCGGGGATATTTTTGGAAAATTTTTACATTTAACCCAAATAAAGATCAGAACCCGGTTTTGTATTTTCGGTGTTCCCATCTGGACTAGGGGTGGCAAATCGGGCAGTCGTTTCGTGTATTTGTCTAACACGACACGACACGAATTTGTTTTTCTTAACCCGAACACGACACGACACGATGTTGTGTTTATTTTTGCTAACACGAACACGACTAAATTAAAACACGAAAAAACCCGAAAACACGACAATAAACACAAAATAGCCATTTGCATAATATCATCCATAAATTAATACACGACAAAATGAAAAACACAAAAACACGATGAAAAACACGACAACACGATAAGCATAACATAGAATGGTACTAGAATGCTTCAAAATAATAACATCAAAAAATTCTGTAAATAATTATCGTGTTATTATCGTGTGTGATTTTGAACACGAACACGACATGACACGAAGTCGGGTTTTTTATTCATGACACGAACACGACACGAACACGAATTCCAATTTCGATTTCGTCCCAATTTCGTTTCGTGTCGTGTATTTTGTCGTGTCGTGTCGCCTTTTGCCACCCCTAATCTGGACTCTTAATTTCCTAAATCAGAAAACGTGAGAGGAGCAAGAACACGACCACGTCTCCTAACCTCACTAATGTGTGCGTGATTTCGATTTATCCGTAGCGAATCCGAGAGACAGATGCGACGAGACCGGGGGAAATCAAGCAGAACGTTCAGGTTGAGGGAGAAATCGAGCAGAGTGGGTGACGAGGAGCAGGAACCACTGCTGTGGGGGAGTTTTCCGGTGGCATTGTCGTTTTCGGCGACTGTTAGGGCTGGTGGACGGCGGCAGAATGTTGGTGGTGGTTAGGGTGATGGAATTTCTTCACCAACAACTTCAAAAAAACCTAAATCTCCTCTGATTTGACAGAATTTGAAGGTATATTGCTTAACCTAATTTCAAACTATGAAATTGAACTGAGATTTCTGAATGCATGTCAATTGCTTTTAGAAATTTGAAGAATGCTTAGTACGAATCAGAAACTTGATGTATACATGAATTTGTTTAGTCTAGAAAGTTGGAATTTTGGAATTTGGTGGTATGTAAAGGAAATGGTGTTGATTATTGACTCTAAATGCATAGTTAAAAACATGATATCTCTAAAAGAATCTGAGTTTGTGATTAATCAGATTTAGTGGTTCTCTAATGATCAAATTTTGATGAAACCTCATCTCATGAGATTGAAAAGATGGAATTTTGATATTGAATTCATGTGTTGTGTTAGGTTCCTAGACTCTTAAAGTCAAGTTATTTTCTGGAAAATTCATGAAGTACAAGCTGGAATTTCTGAATTTGGTATTAGATTATCTTTTTATGTTTTAGGGACAACTATGAACATGAAAAGTGAATTAAAATGAAATGGAATAATGCTTGGCATGGAATGTGTTGAATACGTTGATTGAAACGGTTTATCCCCTAATGGGACAAAGAAATGAAACTAAGGATACATTCGTCAATAGATGAATGAAATGAGATTTGGTCTTTACGGTAAATTGTAATTGTCTTGTTTTTGAAGATAGTCATGCTAATGGGACAAAAGAATAGAAAAATTGGTAATTGGATTGGAATCATGAATTCCAACTTTAATGGGACAAAACCTTGGAAAACTAGATTTATCAAGGCATGTATGGTACATGATTATGATTGAAAAGAAATATTACTAGTTTTACTTTATATGTTAGAAAGGAAATGGAATTGTGAATTCCACCTTCATGGGACAATTTTAGTTATGCAAGTATAACATGAAAGAAAAGATATGACTTGACTAAATGGAATTTATGAAATGTTGGGAACGTATATGTGTTATAAGAACGAAAAATGTTATGTTTTATAATGGTTTCTATATTTAGAAACTTTATTGTTTGTATTTGTCAAAATGACGTAAAAAGGGTAACCTAAAAGATGTTATGACATCTAATCATCTAAGTGAACTTATAAAGAGGTAATAAAGTTGAATGTCATTAAAATAACTTGGTATAACGCAAGAAATACATAATTAGCCAAATTGAGACAAAAAGGGGTAAAAATGTACATAAATGATTGTTATGCTTTAAAGAACATACTTAATCCTTGGAATGGAATTAAATGATGTTTAGAAAGAGTCCATGTATGTTATGGTAAAGAGTATGTGTTTAGTCGTGTAGTATGTACTAACCTCTTATTAAATCAATAAAGGTTGATAGATGATTGGAAGCGAGTAGAGTCAAGAGCTAGTGGATCTTTGTAGCTAGACATACCTAGCTACTGAGGTGAGTACATGAGGATTTTTACTGGGTACATAGCAAAAAGTTTTTAATATTGAATGTTTTATATTAAATGTTATGCCAAATATTCTATGAATAATGATCTCTCCAAATGACTTTTAAAGCTTGAATTAGCAAGTATTTACAAAGTTTTATGTGGCTTTTTAATGTGAGTCTATACGCAAGTTTTACCATCCATGATATGCTTATGAAAGTTTACCGTTATGTATTGAAAGTATGATTCGATATTAAGCTGAAAATGATTTGAAAAGTATGTTTTGGCATTAAGCCCTAACGATTTGAAAATTGTATTTTGACACAAAGTCATAACGATTTGAAAGCAAGTTTTGGGCATTAAGCCACAATGATTTGAAAGTACGTTTTGGCAATAAGCCATATTGTTATGAAAGAAAGTTTTGGGCATCTAGCCTCAATGTGTTTTAATGGACTGGTATTATGATATGAAATGCACAACAATATGAAGTAATGGAAATGTTCTTGTACCCGGGGGATGACGTTCCCGCAAGGGAATCCAGAGGAGTCTACTAGGGTGGTACCAACCCCTTCGCGAAGTAGATTTCCTAAAACTATATGACGCTAGGGGGGACTGACTATGTTCTTTCCCTCCTAGTCCAGACTTGGGGTTAATACCCTAAGTATAAAAAGCACGCATGTTGAGATACCAGTCAAAGCATGTGATATGACGCTGAGATGGTTTGATTATGTTCTCACCATCTCAGTCCAGACTTGGGGTATCACCAAGAGTGATTAAGGACCTAAGTATAAAAATACTATCATGTTCAAATGCCAGTCAAACTAAGGGAAAGAAAAAGAAAAGCATTGCATTATTAGCTTATTTACTTGATTGTTTAAAAGATTTTGAAAGCAAAATACTTTTACACGACGTACGAAACCTTTTGACAACTAGTGTCATTATATGAAAACTGATCATAATGGTTTGAACACCAGTCAAGTTTAAGTAATGAAAGTTTATGTTGATAAGATTGTTATTTATTTTATTATGAAAAGGCTTACAAGCAAATGATAATATGTTTCAATTATAAAAGTTTTGGATGACAAGTATTAAAATATGATTTGTTTATGAACCCTCTAACAGAAAGTATCTTTACATGATTTGATTACAAAGGGTTTGAAAATGATATATGTTATGTTTATAAATTCTTTGAGTCTAAAACCCATGTATCTCACGAGACATATTTGTCTTACGTATTTTTGTTTTAAATGTTATGTACTCAGGAATAGGAAGATTGACATCGGATGATAGAAAGAAAGGACTTAGAAGCTCTCATGTGGACATAGATAGAAAAGAAGATCAGAAGATAGAGTTACTTTTATTACGGTATAGTTATGTCATGTATTCGAGTGATACCATGTTTATGGTTAGAGTAACCCTTGTAGTTATATTGTAATGTTTTCTATGTCCCGTAATGCTTTTGGGCTATTTTGATTTTGAGTCTAGTCGGTATGGATTTTATCCGTGTAGCCCAAAGGTCATGCCGAATTTTCGGCAGAATTGTTACGTAATTACGGGATATTAGCTTGAGATGTCTTGTTGCTTCTCTATGGTAATGATATGAGTTTTGTAACCCCCAAATGTCGTTTAAATATTGTTTTAAACTTATCTGTTTTGTTGGGACCGGAAACTTAAGGCATGACACCAGGTCATGAGAAACATTTTGTTTGTAAAGAAACACACTTTTTGAAATATGAGATTTTTCAGCTACTACGCTTTTGATGTTATTGTATATAAAAAAAATTTGAGAAATTTGGGGCGTTACATATCACTTGTCCAAATTCAATGACAAAACAGACGAAGGCATATTTTGGGATATTCTTCAAATTCAAAGGCTTATGGGGCCATGAACAAAGGAACAATAAAAATTGAAGAAACTTTCAATCTTTCGTTCGATGACTACTACATAAATAAGTCTCAAACTTCCTTTCCAATGTCATCTATCTTTCCTGAATCTTCTTCGGATGCATTACCACTCATATAATTCGATGTTGATTTTCATCTTCTCTTTGATCCACCTGTGGGAGCGGCGGACGCTGAAATGAACGCAACAAACAATCAAGTGTCTGAACTATCCATATTCTTTGATGTTCCAGAAGTTTTTCCGTCAAGCAGTATTCGCAAACCCTCTTCGGTTGAGGGGGAGTCTTCCAATGGGTCAGCAGATAATCTAGTTTCAAGGGGGAGCTCAACAATAAGAATATAAACAACCCTTCGCATGAAATTTCCCATATCATGTCCCTGTATTCTACTATCCAAGGGGAGCCAGAAGCATTAACTCCAAATTCATCTCCTCATGGAAGAAATCACTCCCCAAATGCTACAATCGAGGGGGAGTATCTTTTAAATTCTACTCCTAATTCTTCTCACTTAAATATACTCGAAACAAATGCAAGAAACATAATAAATGATGATTCTCCGTTCACCTCGGGTTATCCTTCAGACACTAAGGATGTGAATGCTGAAGGACCACATGAGTTCGATTCGAACTTTACACCTTTGGAAAAATGGAGGAAGAATCATCCTCAATCACAAGTCATTGGAAACGTTCATGACAGGGTTATGACACGTGCACAACTTCACCAAAAACAACAAAATTTAAACAATAACTCTGAATTGTGCATGTTCAATGTTTTCATTTCAAATATCGAACCCAAGAACGTTAAAGATGCTTTTGATCACCCTGACTAGATTGAAGCTATGCAAATAGAATTAAAAGAATTTGAATGAAACAAAGTTTGGAGACTTATTCCAAAACCAGCAAATGCTTCGATTGTCGGTCTAAATGGGTATATCGGAATAAACTTAACACCGAAGGTAACCTTGTCATAAGTAAGACTAGGTTAGTTGGTAAAGGCTGCTATGAACAGGAAGGAATTGATTACGAGGAAACATTCGCTCCTGTTGCCAGACTCGAGTCAGTTTGGATTTTCCTGGCTTATGCCGCACATAAAAACTTTGATGTCTATCAAATGGATGTCAAATGTGCTTTATTAAATGAAGATCTCGAGGAAAAAGTCTTCGTTGAACAACCACCTGGCTTTATTTATAAAGATCGTCCAAATCATTGTTACGTTCTTGATAAGGCTGTCTATGGTTAAAACAAGCTCCTCGAGCTTGGTATGAAACCTTGACAAAATTTTTGAAACAATCAAACTTGAAGCAATGTTCAGTGGATCCAACCATTTTTCGAAAGAAAGTTGGACTACATCTGATGTTAGTTCAAATTTATGTACATGATATCATCTTCGGATCCACTTACCCAAATTTAACAAAATAATTTTAAAATTTGATGAAAAGCAAATTTCATATAAGCATGATGGGGAAAATTACTTTTTTTATTGGATTGCAAGTCAAACAATCTAAAGAAGGGATCTTTATCAATAAACAAAAATACACCCGAAGCCTTCTTGAATGCTTCAGAATGACTAAATGTTCCAATGCCAAGGTTCCAATAGCTGCAAGTACTAGGTTGAATCCTTCGTTGGACAAACCGAAGGTTGATCTTCAGAATTACAGAAGTATGATTGATCTTTACTCTATCTCACAGCTAGTTGTCCAAATATAATGTTCGCCATGTAACATTGTGCTCGTTATGAATCTGATACACGAGAACCACATCTGGCAGCTGTGAAGACAATTTTTCGATATCTACATCATACACCTGCATATGGCCTTTGGTATTGCGAACTCAGGCTTCTACATTCAAGCTTACTCTGATTCGGATCTGGGTGGATGTTCTAATGATCACAAGAGTACATGCAGAGGCTGTCAGTTTTTGGATGGTAAACTCATCAGTTGGCAATCAAAGAAACAAACATGTGTATCCATATCAACTGCTGAATCTGAATATGTAGCTGCTGCTGCCTGCACTTCACAAATCATCTGGATTCAAAGTTAACTGAAGGATTATGCAATTAACATGAGAAAAATTTCTTTATTTAGTGACTCACAAAGTGCAATATGCGTTTGTCACAATCCTGCTCAACTCTCCAAGACGAAGCATACAACTCTTCGCTATCACTTCATCAAAAGTCATGTTGAGGAGGGGAATATTTAAATCCACTTTGTGAATACCACATAACAATTGGCTGATATCTTTACAAAGGCCTTAAACGAAGCATCATTCTCAAGAATTGTTCATGGACTAGGGATGATCGATGGATCTACTCTAACCTAATATCAGATTTGCATATTCTTTCTCTTTCAATTTTTTTCAAATAAACACAATTCTCTTGTCCGAAGCCATCCGAACCTTCGAATACATTCAGAACAAGAGAATTTCCAATAAACTATCATAAATGTAAAAAATTATTTCAAGAAACAAATGTTTTCAAATCACGCGAAGATAATCTTACAACTACTGACATTTTGAAGTAGTAATCTCTTTATGTTGCAATCCAAATATATCAAAAACATGATTCAACTCCTTACTTAAGCAAGAACATTCTAAAATTTGTTTTCAAAGTATGCAAATGACAAAATTGACCTTCTTCCTTGAAAAATCATGATAAAGGACAAAACTTTGATTTTAGATTCTGTTGATCATATCTTATTGCACTAAAAGATATTTGATAATCGAATTGCAACAAAGGTAAACAAGCAGACTTCATAGTGAGGTCAAGGCTATTTTACAAACTGAGGATATGTGTGATTTTAATATCTTTAACATATTGTTTATCACTATGCACCCTGTTAAATCCAACGCGCTTCCTCATTTCATTATTTAAGAAGCTCGACACTTCTCACGATACATACATGTTCCGAAGCTTTCTTCATTAATGATACTTGCAATGACTAATAACAAAATTAATAATTATTTTTACTTTTGTTATGAAATTGAGCTATACGAAGTTTAGGAAATGTTTACACAAAGTTTCAAAAGAACCAACAAGTGTGTTGTATGTTGAATGTTCAAAAAGTATAACCTTCGGATATGAAATCCGAACAATAGAAAAACAAAATTCCAAAAAGGAAAAACGCAAAATCAAAAGCAACAAATGAAGTTGAGAAGTGCAAAGAAAAAGTATGAAACAAAATATGCACTCAAAGGCATACTACTCTTTCTTAAATGAAGATACAAGGAGCTCCTATGACATAGTCGAGTACCTTCTAGAGAGTATGAACATATCAAGTAGTCTGTCTTCAATGACAAGGTTGAAGTAGTGTACGAATCCCAAAGGGGCTTGTCATCTCAAGTAGTATGTCTTCAATGACAAGGTTGAAAAATGGACTTCCAACATGATCCGAATGCATCTGAATATTAAAATGCTAAATCTCTGTTTTATACAAATTTAAAGGGAAAAGAGTTCATGGTCTTGATGCTTTTTATAGAAAAATTCTTATATTGCTTAAGTGAGTATCTTTAATTATTTATTGATTGTCTTTACAATCATCCAAAGGATTGCATCACACATGAGAATGCACTTCATCCTGTCAAATGTTTTCACACAACTCTTCATTGATCCGAAGGCATTTAATGATAAATGATTGGTGGCATTTATGATAAATATAATTAAAAGATAAACATTCTTTCAAATAAATGACCGTCCAGTTGAAATAGAATTATGGTTCCTTAAATTACGCAAAATCCTAACAAAAAGATATTTGAAAATGGCGAGTCATTTTTTAAATTTAGTCTCATCATGACTGATACAGTGTCGTTTCCATTTTTGTAGGGGTAGTGGAACTTTACATCGCTGATGTGGCAACTTATTAGTGGACCTTCCAACACGCGCATTTAATGCTCTTGGGACCACAAACCGTATATATACCACAATTTCACACCGTTTCATTCTTTACGCGATCATAACATTCTCATTCTCTCTGCAAAACCTTTCACTGTTCATCATCGTCTTCTTTCAAATCTTCAACAATGGCTGCTGCTCGTGATGCATCATCCCAAAGTCTAGAAGAAGCTCTGTCCGTTACGGTTTTGAAATCTCAATCCTCCAACTATCTTATCAGATCCGATTCAAAACTCTACCCAAAACCTTATGATGCATTGGTGGAATGCTTGAAGAACTCTGTTCTTGGTTACGCCATGACTGCTAGCTCAGTTGTTCCGGCTACGCTTGTGTACAAGGCACACTACACCGCCATTGTTATCAACAATGTTGATAATGTGGCTGAATCAGTTACTTATGAAGCGGTCCAGCTAGATAAAACTACCAAACGTCTTAATTTGACCAAGACACGTTTTTCCAGAGCTATTCAAATCCCCGTCCCTATTGCTCCTGTTGTTCCTTCTACTGAACAAATTCTGGAGATGTTCAATTCTATGGGATACGCACCAGAACTCCAGACCATAGGCACCTTTAAGAAGAATAACCTTCTTGAGTTATGGATGTTCTTCTTTGGCATTTTCCTCATATGCTTTTCTGGTAGAACTTCGGGTCTGGATTCGGCTAGCCTGAGTTTCATGGGATTGCTCTATGTCATCTACTATAATGAAGATGTGAACTTCTGTAAGACCCGTTCCGCCGAGGCGCGGCCCGGATGGATCTGCGGCACGGCTTGGGGAGATTTTGGATTCGCACAGGATTTGTACGCGCGGCGCGGCTCGGGAGAATCTGCGGCGCGGTGCGCCGCAGTTATGAAAAAGCCTAATTCGGATTTAAACGGCTATATAAAGGGTCCTAGCCCTAGGGTTCGTGTTTTTGGAAGTTTCCTGGAGTAGCGTCGACTGGTTTAAGCAAAGGCTCTTCAGTTTCAAGGCTTTGGAGGCTTTGGGAGATTGGAAGAAGGAGATACAACATGAGTGAAGGCTTGTAACGGATCGTGTGCACCACTCCGTTTTTCAGAAGTAAGGTAAGAAGATCTACTCTTCTGACTTTACTTTTCTTCCCGTTATATAAGTGTTATCCTTTGATTAGTAGTCTTGATGACTTGTAACACTTAGGGTTTTGGAACATGGACATGTATGGACTTGCATGTCCATACGAGAGTGACCTTAGGGTAGTTTCTGATCCCGGGGAGGGTGTAGAGAGGAACCCTAACCGATGGCTGTGCTGGTTAAGGGGCAGAAAGGGATTTCGGACCATTACAACTCCGCGGCACGGACAGGCTATGTCGGAGATGCGGGTTCAGGTAGATCCCGTAAGTGTACAATGATAAGTCCATGATGCGTAAGGGAAAGGCCGCGCCGCGGCGAGCGACTGTTTGACCCAAAAGTTTATTTTCGACCAATGTTGGTTAGCAAACGTTGGGTCTGACCTTTAGGCAGGTATATAGGAGTTTGGTCAGTGTTTGATATGTTGTGTATGTGGGATTTAGGTGTGTGGACGAGCTAAGTGGGGATATTAGAGAATATCTACACGGTCACGAATCAGGTGAGTATCCTCACCTTACTATATGATGTTGCATGTTAGTCATCTTGTATGTTATTTACAGTATATGATTTGTTCTATATCTGTGATTAATTGTTGTTGGGCTCAGTACTGATGCGTGTCCCCTCGTAGCTGTTGTATGGCGAGTTGGACTATTGCCTTGTCCCATAGCTGTTGTATGATGGGATGGGCCATAACCGGGAACCCATAGCTGTTGTATGATGGGTAGAACCGCCCCGTGTCCATAGCTGTTGTATGATGGACGCCTGTAGCTGTTGTATAGTGGGTAGGGTCGGATCGTTCTTGAGGACGGGTTGTTTAATTATGGGCATGTATGGTAATTTGTGGACTCACTAAGCTTTAAGCTTACCCGTTGATTTTATAACATTTCAGGTATTTCAAATGACAAAGGGAAGGGCAAGGCTTGACGGCAGCGCATCGCATACAAGAGATTTATTTTAATGAACTATGTTATGATTTCAAATGTTTCCGCTGTTGGTTTAATAAATATGTCGAACAATATTATTTTATTTTTTTAATAAAGATTTTGTTGGAACCTTGGTATCAGAGCCTTGGTTTGAGGGATTTAGATGAACTGTATTGGGAATCCAAACTCAAACTTAGGGCTGAGCGATTTTGTTAAGAAAATGTTTTTGGAAAGCTAAAAATAAATAAAAGAAGATGCGACGCGAACAGTCAACCGAGCCCAAGTAAGTTTGTGATTCCCAATTACCCATGCCAACTTTGTGCTATGTATTATGCTAGGATGTAGAATTGCCTGGATAATATACTCTATGGACTGTTTTGTGCAATATGTGCTGCTTTGGAATTTTATGTTAGTGTCGTTAGGTTGCTTAGTGAATGCTGGTAGGTTATATACAATTAGGGTAAGATAGCCTAAGAATTCTTGGTCTGGCCTTACTGGCTGTTCCTTGTTTGGTTGTGACTTTAAGGTAGGATCAGTTATTCAAACAACTATCTTATTCCCGATTATGTACGGCTGTGCGTCCGTGAGGCGACTCCACGACGTTAACAGTAGTTCTCTTAGGCACGTGTGGGAGGGAGAATTAGGTCAATGATTAGGCACCACGGTGCATGATCACAGGATTCATAGGAAGTAGTTTTAGCGTATGTGCGACAATTTAGGGGGATGGTTGATAAACTTGGAACAAGGACGAATAGGTGTGGAAGGTAGTACCAGGCCAGTATTATCGAAAGCACAGGATTCACGCTTGAGTCAAGAGCAGTCAACCAAAGTCCTAGAAAGTCGAGTAGTTGGGTAAATGGGTGTAACCTGAGTATTAATAATCGGATTTTGCGATTCAGAATGGCGATCACCCGAAGTAATGGTGGACCAGGTGCGGGTACCTCGAGTGGGGATAATTCAGTTGATGATAACCTTCGCGACTTGATCGCTGCAGAGGTTTCACGAGAAGTGGTGGCAGCAGTATCTCAATTCTTTGGCGCCACAAAGACTAAACTGATGGCAATGCTCGAGGAGCGACTGGCTGCACAGGGTTCATCACGGGCCAGGGATGCAAGCTATAAGGACTTTTCGGCTTGTTCGCCTCCGATGTTCGATGGGGGCAGGGATTCGATTGTCAGTATGCGGTAGTTTTCCACGGTAGAGGGTGCCTTCCGCACCTGTTCATGTCCTGAGAACTCCAAGGTAACATTTGCGGTGAATCTCCTGAGAGAGGGTGTGAAAGATTGGTGGGAAATACGAACGAAAGATCTCACCCCTGAGACGGTGACGCGGATCACCAAAACCAGTGAGACGGTGACGCAGATCACCAAAAATTTTAATGAGCGAGCACTCTTCTGTCCAGAGTTTGCGGCAACTGAGTGCATGAGGATGACACAATATTTGGCGATGCTTCGCACAGACATTCGAGAATTTGTGTCTGCTGCTAGGCACCAAACTCTTACTGATATGATCACAGCCGCTCGGGCCCGAGAGTTGGAATTAGAAACCCAACAAAGGCAGAAGCGTCCGGCGCCTACTTAGACTCAGCAGGCGTGAAAGAAGTTTCGAGGGGCAGATCAGGGAAAGCAAGGGCAAAGGAGCCTGGGTAAGTGTAATAAGTGTGGGAAGAATCATGAAGGGCGTTACTGGGTACTAATATGTCATAAGTGTGGAAAGGAAGGCCACTATGCCAAGGATTGCCGACAGGAGGTCAAGATTTGTTTTAATTGTAATCAGGTGGGCCACTTCAAGGCCAGTGTCCCCTTCTAACTCGAGGGACGGCCCAAAATCCAGCGCCCACTATTCTCCGAATTACTGATGGTAGGCAGGGGAAAGGGGAAACCCCTAAGACCAAGGGTCGAGCATTCGTCATGACCGCCGAGGAGGCACAGGATGCACCCGACGTCGTTACGGGTACTCTTCTTTTACTTGCCTCATGCTTTGGTGTACGAATTTAATGTATTTATTATGCTTGATTAGGAACTTTCTTAGTCAACTCTATGCCTACTTTTGTATTGTTCGATTCGGGTGCTAGTCATTCTTTTGTGTCTGCCGTTCTGGTAAAGAATTTTGGTGTTGCAATAGGGACTCTTCATCGTCCATTAGAAGTACAAATTGCGGATGATAAAACCGTGCAAGCGACTAGTTTTTATCGGGAATGTGAAGTAGTGATTTAAGGAATAAAGTTCCCGATCGATCTCATTCCTATACCGTTGAGTGACACTCGTGTTATTATTGGTACGGATTGGTTGGGTCAGCACGAGTCATGGATTGACTGTAAGAACAAGCGAGTGTGGATTCAAACACAAAGTGGGGGAGAGCTAGTAGTACAGGGAGAAAGGAGGAATCAGGGTGCGGTCTTCTGCTCAACTGCCAGGGCACGTAGACATTTTCATCATGGAGGTTCGGGATTTGTGGCATATGTTTTAGACGCTCGAGAAAAGAAGTCACAGCAGAAAGCAGATGATGTACCGGTGGTCCGGGATTTTCCTGATGTTTTTCCCGAGGACCTGCCTGGCGTACCACCAGAGAGACAGGTGGATTTAAGATCGACTTAACTCCTGGTGTGGCTCCGATAGCTAAAGCACCGTATCGTCTTGTGCCTCCAGAGATGCTGGAGTTGTTTATTCAACTTCGAGAACTGCTGGATAAGGGATTTATTCGACCAAGTTGCTTGTCGTGGGGAGTACCCATTCTATTTGTTAAGAAGAAGGACGGTTCAAATAGAATGTGCATTGACTATCGCGAGCTGAACAAGCTTACGGTGAAGAATCGACATCCATTACCTCGCATCGACGACTTATTCGATCAACTGCAGGGCGCTTCACGGTTTTCGAAAATTGATTTGCGGTCAGGATACCATCAAATGCGAGTACAAGAGGTTGACATCCCGAAAACGGCTTTTCGGACGAGGTACGGCCACTTCAAATTTGTAGTGATGCCGTTTGGACTGACCAATGCCCCTGCAGCTTTTGTGGATTTAATGAATCGGGTATGTCGACCGATGTTGGATCGGTTGGTTATAATTTTCATTGACGACATCTTAGTCTATTTTCGGAGCAGGGAGCAACACGAACAGCATTTAAGGGAGGTATTGGAGACCTTAAGGAATGAGAAGCTTTATGCAAAATTATCCAAGTGCGACTTTTGGCTGCGGGAGGTCCAGTTTTTTGGTCACATCGTCAACGAGCAAGGAATTATGGTAGGCCCGGCTAAAGTGGAGGCCGTGATGCGGTGGGAGGTTCCGAAGACTCCCTCAGAGATTTGAAGTTTCTTGGGTCTAGCTGGTTATTATCTTCGTTTCATCCAAGACTTCTCAAAGGTTGTTGTACCTTTGACTCGACTAACTAAGAAAAACGCTGCATTTCGGTGGGGTGAGGAGCAGCAGCAAGCTTTTGATACTTTGCGGCAGAAGTTATGTGAAGCTCCAGTTCTGACCCTACCTGAAGGGATGGAAGATATGGTAGTTTATTGTGATGCATCTATCTCCGGGTTGGGAGCAGTCTTGATGCAGCGATGCAGGGTAATTGCTTACGCCTCGCGACAGCTGAAGCCCCATGAGGCTAACTATCCCA
The DNA here is from genome assembly GCA_023525715.1 of Cichorium intybus. Classification (NCBI taxonomy): domain Eukaryota; kingdom Viridiplantae; phylum Streptophyta; class Magnoliopsida; order Asterales; family Asteraceae; genus Cichorium; species Cichorium intybus. The sequence goes on from CM042009.1 coordinate 87,317,775, forward strand.
CTCATGACTTGGAATTAGGAGCGGTGGTCTTTGCTCTCAAGATTTGGAGACATTATTTGTATGGAGTGAAGTGTACCATCTACACGGACCACAAGAGTTTGAAGTATCTGATGGACCAGGCAAATCTTAATATGAGATAGAGAAGATGGTTAGATGTATTGAAGGACTATGATTGTGAGATTCACTATCACCCTGGAAAAGCCAATGTAGTGGCGGATGCTCTAAGTCGTAAGGTTATGGGTGCGCCCCTTCGGGGCATTTGTCTTAAAATGACGGTTGTGGAACCACTACTCGAGCTGATAAGGGAAGCTCAGGTGGAAGCAAGCAAGAGCGACAATCAGAAAGGTGAGAGAATTGTGGGACAGTTGTCAACTATGGTCAAGGATAGCAGAGGCTTGTTAACTCGCTATGAGAGAATTTGGGTACCTAAATTTGGTGGGTTCGTCAAACTCTATTGGAGGAGGCACATAAGTCCAAGTTCTCTATCCACCTCGGGGCGACAAAAATGTACAGGGATCTACGTGATTATTATTGGTGGCCCGACATGAAGAGGGGAGTAGCTTGGTTTGTCGAAAGATGCATGACCTGTTGTAGGGTCAAGGCCGAGCATCAACGGCCTCATGGTAGACTACAGCCTCTTGAGATCCCAGAATGGAAATGGGAGCATATCACAATGGATTTCATCACGAAGTTGCCAAGAACCCCTCGACATATGGACACCATTTGAGTTATCGTGGATAGGTTGACTAACAGTGCTCATTTCCTCCCCATCCAAGAGACCTTCTCTACAAGGGAATTGGCTAAGGTCTACGTAGACGAGATTATCTCTCGGCATGGTATACCGGTCTCGGTGATATCTGACCGAGATGTCCAATTTACGTCTAGGTTTTGGAAGAAGTTTCATGAGGAATTAGGCACTCGCCTTCGTTTCAGCAAAGCATATCACCCTCAAACGGATGGGCAGAGTGAAAGGACGATTCAAACGCTGGAGGATATGCTTAGGGCATGCGTTATCGATTTCGGTGGGAATTGGGATTCCCATCTCCCTTTAGCTGAGTTCTCCTATAATAACAGTTATCATGCGAGCATCGACAGGGCTCCCTTCGAGATGTTGTATGGAAGGAAATGTCGGACTCTTGTTTGCTGGGGCGAGGTTGGCCAGCGGGTGTTGGGTAGTACTGAGGTAGTACTCAAGACTACTGAGCTAATCCAGAAGGTTCGAGAGAGGTTGTTAATGGCTCAAAGTCGACAGAAAAGTTATGCTGATAGACGGCGGTCCGATCTTGAGTTTCAGGTTGGGGATTATGTCCTTCTAAAGGTGTCGCCTTGGAAAGGAGTTATTCATTTCAGGAAGCGGGGACAGCTTGGCCCTAGGTACATTAGACCATATCGAATCATCGAACGAGTAGGTAAGGTAGCTTATCGGTTGGAGCTGCCCGAGCAGCTTAGCCAGATTCATGACACGTTCCACGTTTCGCAACTCAGGAAGTGCATTACCGAGGAAACTACAATTGTGCCTTTGGAAGATATTCAACTAGACGAACGCCTAAATTATGTGGAGCGACCGATTGCCATCAATGAAAGGAAAATAAAGACTTTACGAAATATAACGATAAGATTAGTTAAGGTTCAGTGGCAACATCGTAAAGTGTCCGAGTGGACTTGGGAACCGGAGGAGGAAATGCGGAGGCATTACCTAGAATTGTTTACAGGCATGGATTTCGGGGACGAAATCCAGTTAAGTTGGGGAGAATTGTAAGACCCGTTCCGCCGAGGCGCGGCCCGGATGGATCCGCGGCGCGACTTGGGGAGATTCTGGATTCGCGCAGGATTTGTACGCGCGGTGCGGCTCCGGAGAGTCCGCGACGCGGTGCGCCGCAATTATGAAAACCTCTAATTTGGATTTAAACTCCTATATAAAGGGTCCTAGCCCTAGGGTTCGTGTTTTTGGAAGTTTCCTGGAGTAGAGTCGACTGGTTTCAGCAGAGGCTCTTCAATTTCAAGGCTTTGGAGGTTTTGGGAGATTGGAAAAAGGAGATACAACATGAGTGAAGGCTTGTAACGGATCGTGTGCACCACTCCGTTTTTCAGAAGTAAGGTAAGAATATCTACTCTTCTGACTTTACTTTTCTTCCCGTTATATAAGTGTTATCCTTTGATTAGTAGTCTTGATGACTTGTAACACTTAGGGTTTTGGACCATGGACATGTATGGACTTGCATGTCCATACGATAGTGACCTTAGGGTAGTTTCTGATCCCGGGGAGGGTGTAGAGAGGAACCTTAACCGATGGTTGTACTGGTTCAGGGGCAGAAAGGGATTTTGGACCATTACGAGTCCGCGGCGCGGATAGGCTATGTCGGCGACGCGGGTTTGGGTAGATCCCGTAAGTGTACAATGATAAGTCCGCGACGTGTAAGGTAAAGGCCGCGCCGCGGCGAGCGACTGTTTGACCTAAAAGTTTATTTTCGACCAATGTTGGTTAACAAACGTTGGGTCTGACCTTTAGGCAAGTATATAGGAGTTTGGTCAGTGCTTGATATGTTGTGTATGTGGGATTTAGGTGTGTGGACGAGCTAAGTGGGGATATTAGAGAATATCTACACGATCACGAATCAGGTGAGTATCCTCACCTTACTATATGATGTTGCATGTTAGGCATCTTGTATGTTATTTACAACTATATGATTTATTCTATATCTATGATTAATTGTTGTTGGGCTCAGTACTGATGCGTGTCCCCTCGTAGCTGTTGTATGGTGAGTTGGACTATTGCCTTGTCCCATAGCTATTGTATGACGGGCTGGGCCATAACCGGGAACTCATAGCTGTTGTATGATGGGTAGAACCGCCCCGTGTCGATAGCTGTTGTATGATGGACGCCCGTAGCTGTTGTATGGCGGGTAGGGTCGGGTCGTTCTCGAGGACGGGTTGTTTAATATGTGGGCATGTATGGTAATTTGGGGACTCACTAAGCTTTAAGGTTACCCGTTGATTTTATAACATTTCACATATTTCAAATGACAAAGGGAAGGGCAAGGCTTGACGGCAGCGCATCGCATACAAGTGATTTATTTTAATGAACTATGTTATGATTTCAAATGTTTGCGCTGTTGGTTTAATAAATATGTCGAACAGTATTATTATTATTATTATTTTAATAAAGATTTTGTTGGAACCTTGGTAATAAATGAAATTTTATAATTGTGAAATTGGAGTGTTACAACTTCGCATCCATATTATGGGCTGATTTATGCTCCCATGTTAATCACTCAAAACGGGGGATAGAAATATCTAATGCTAGATTATGGGAGATCATTGTTCACGACGCCTATCAAAGGTTAGCCATTCCATAAGACTCTAACCTTCCTCTTATGTCTTATGGCAATATTGGGATTCCACCTATTTAGGAGAATCAAACAGGCTCCTATGCCCAAATTCCACCATCCATGATTTCAAAAGTCCCATTGCCCAACTCTGTCATAGAAATGTACCAGACAACTCATATCCTTCCTTACCATGTTTGAGACTTGGCTACTGAACGCCAAGTCGAAGTGGCTTCACGCCCGAAGGGTAAGAAGAAGACAACTGGTGGTCGTAGTGGTCCGAAAGTAACCAAGAAGAGAAAAACATCCGAACATAACCCACCAAAGCGAACTCAACCTAGAAGAACCAAACAAAAGGTGTTTCTGGATGAATCTTCAGTTTCTGACCGAACCATCTCTCAAGAAATACCAACAAGAGACATTCCTCAATCCTCACCTGTTCATGAAAATAGAATTCCTTCACCCCCACCAACTACAGCTCCAATATCATCTACCATCCCAACACCACCTACATATGAACCTACCTCAGATCCAATAACTTCTGAAACCCCTACATCGGAAGCCATACCATCAGAACCAATGACATCCAAACCCATTGCTTCCAAACCTATTACTACTTCAACTCCTACTTTCCACAACAATTCTAACTTCATCTTCGGATGTACCACCCATCTCAACTACTTCGGAAACAACTACTTCGGAAACAAAAATAACCTCCACCACTCAAACATCTGAATCCATCATTACAGAAGCTATAACCACCTCCACGCCTACAATCTCAGAAACAAATTTTGAAACTTTTGATCCTTTGTTCTCTTCATTCTCCACTTCTGGCATTGATACATCTTTGCCGTAATTCAAAATTCAAGAAGGATTTGGGATAACCGCAAGCTCATCACGTCAAGGACCCCCAACTTTGGATGAAGAATATGATGCTTATCAGATGGATCCAATCTTATTAGATGATTCGGATGACAGGAACTTAAACGATGAGGATTTTGTATTAATGAAACAATACAAAGCTCGATGTTCTTCTTAAAACACAAACAGGGTATGATCCGGAGCAGCCAACTGAAGTGGATGTGATGACTAAGGTTGAAGAAGTAAGAACAAACATCCCCGAACAAGTAATACTCATGATTCTGCAATCAGAGAAGAGGGTTTTGGATCAACAACTGCTCTTAAGCAAAAACTGTCCGCTACTTTGAGTGAAGTTGAAGCTAGATGTAAATCACTCCAGGAGTCGATTGAAAAGACGATTGCAGAGGCTGTGGCAAAATTTGAGTCATCGAATGCAGATGTGAAGAAGGCACTTGAGGATCTTTGGACTGAGGCTCAATCACTCAATGAATAGTACAAATATCACTTTGAAAAAGAACTGCAAGCTACAAATGTCAAAATTCCAGAACTGACTGATGCTCTCTCTACCACTTCGGTTCAACGATTTGCGACAAAGATCCGAGCCACAAATTCTGTAATCACCAACAATATTTTCAATGACTTGAAGAATGTTCTTGAACCTCTTCTTCTTGTTGCTAATCACATGCCACGTTCTCAACTTGCCCAAACCGGACCCCGAGTATCTGCTCAACTTGAATCTACAGTTCATCCTTCGCAAGGGGGGAGAAGCTAGTGGTTCAAGGTCCCATGGCTCTACCGCTACGATGACAACGACAACAACAGTATCAACAACAACAACGACAACAACAACAACAACAACACTAATGGCAACAACTTTTGCCACTTTATCATCAATCACACCAACTCCTACCTTCAGGGGACCTCCACTGCAAAATCCTAATGTCTGAAAGGGTATTGTCATCAACACAACCGCTTTGGGTCCAACCTTCTCCACAATCACTTTTACATTCGGACCTTCTGGTTCAGGATTTTCGGGTGTCAGTGCTTCGGGCTCGAAACCTGCTGGTGACGGGGGGAAAGGTGTGTTGATAGAACTCACTAATGAGGAGACTCAAAAGCAAAGGGAAGACGAGTTAACCCGAATGCTGGTGATCAACTCCTTGGCTCGAGTCCAATCGACAAGACATGGAATGCTGAGCAAATTATGGAACACGGTTTTGGCGATTAAGAAGTTTTTAACCGCCTTCCCTTGGAGGATTATTCAATAGAAAAAATTGTGGATCATCAACTTGACATTCCATATAATCCGAAGTCTTTCTAGTTCTTTCTGTTTGTTAGAGCTATAAAAGAAAATCAGATGGAATATTTCCGAACGAGAAAGATACGCTTCCATGCCACCTACATTCAAGAACCATAGGCTGATTGGAGCAATAAATGGATTGTCAAGTTGATCTCGATCAAAGAAGGAGAACTTTTTGTGGCTACTTTCAAAATTATGAATTCTTTGTCCTTCGAGGATCCGAAGAAATTGAATCAATATTCTCTGTAGCATATTTTCCAATAATGAATCCTCACGACTTTATTGTTATGATGGATCTATTGAAGGAAGCTCATGTCTATGTCGCACCAACAATTCCCATTCGTACTAAGGCCAAAGAACATGTTTCTGGATTTCTTCATCACTATATGAAATGCCTTGCGGAATATGATATTGATGTGGCTAAGTGTTTCGGTAAGTCCCTTGCTCCCCCAGTCTGTACAGTCGAAAATTTTGATACAATCGAAGATGGAGAAATACTTGACAATCCTTAGGGAGTCATTTATAAGGGCACGACACGTGATAGGAGAACAATAAGGAAGTTTCTTGAGGTTGACTTCAAGGGTTTATACCCAACTGAAGTAATAAAGAACGTTGTTGGTCGGGCATATGCATGTAGGATTAACACTGTTGTAGAAATGAAGAAGTTTAAGGAACACCTTGATTGGTGGATGGCAGTAAGACACAACATGGTTAAAGCCTTTAAGCGTCATTTCAGCTAAAGCTTAGGATGCCACTTCACACAAAGGGGGAGATTGTTGAAGTCATTTTTGTGCTGAAGTGCATCTGACCATCCGAAGGACCATGCGAAGCGAAGTGTCTAGTCTTGGTCTGAAGGTACGAAGGTCTTGTGATGGAGGATCTGAAGACATGCGTTACAAACCTTATCACTGCAGCACGTTTTGAGTGTCACACTCTGTGTCACACGTTGAGGCTTTCTAATTGGCTAGTACTAAAGTAGAATATACCGTTATATACTATTTAATCTTTTTGTACTATTGATATCCTAATCAAGTATAAATATCAGGATATCGTGTCTAGGTCGGGTGTGCTTGATAATCACCATCATTGTAAAACCTCTCAAGATATATCAAATCATTCGACACCTTGTTTCCTTTATTCATATGTTCTTCATTAATATTGTTTGTATGTTCGTTGTGTGAATCATTCTTCGTATTCTATAATCTTATACCCTTGATTGAATATCTTACTCAACAGACTACGAGAATATCCTGAAGGAATCTCCTCCCGCTCTTATCCTGGGGCGACCCTTTTTGGTCACCGTAAGTGCGATCATAAATTGTCGAACCAGAGATATCGACCTCTCATTTGGCAAGAGAACGTATCGATTAAACATCTTTCGTTATCCCATTGGTACTTTTCCTAAACCCAAAGAGTCAGAAGAAGCGAAAGGCCCCCTTCACCCCAGAACCAGCAATTGGGACCGAAAGACGAACTGGCAAATCAACACTCTTGTGAGAAGGAAAATGCAGATAAGCACCAACAGTGGGAAAGTATAGTACAATCTTCGATACTTACTTGTGAACAAGCTTTGGCATGTGCCATGGAAATAATGGAAGGAAAAAATCAAGTGCTTGCCAAAGACCTCAGACACCATGAAGCCAATATGATCATGGTATGGGAGGAATAACAAAAGATGATAAGCAACATGGAGGATCCAATTGGCCGCTTAACTACTTTGATGGCAACAATGGTGCACGATCTTCTTCCTAAGAAGGACCAACTCATGTCCGACGCCGGTTGAGGGCAGTTAACGTCTGGCTAAAGACGTTAAAGTTGGAACTTGTTGGGAAGCAACCCAATCGTAGGCGTAATTATTTATTTCAGTCTTTACTTTATTTTCATGAAACTTTTAATTTTTTTTCTTTTGTGCTGTCAATAGTTGATAGGGAATGGTTTAACTCATGTGTGGGGTAACATGAAGGATTAGAGGGGAAAAACAAAAGATAAGAAACCACTCAAGTTCACACCGCTGAAGCGTCCAAACCGGGACACAAGACGAGGGGAGACTCGATGTGCAGAGGTCTTTCCATGCAAACTCGCGCCACCATGTAATGTAAACTGTGTTCCTTTTTGGTAAGTGTTAATGTGCTAATCTTGGTGTGATTAAGATTAATTACATTGTTATATGTGTTAGTGTGGTTAGAAACCCTTTTGGAAGGAGTTTAACCTTGAAAATGCTAAAAGGAGGTCACACGGGTCGTCTAAAAGTCACAAGGCTCGTGTTAGGAAAGCATAAACTTATCCAGGCTCACAGAGGTCGTGTGGACTCACACGGGTCGTTTAGACTCACACGGGTCGTTAGAAATGCGTTGGGGGAAAGCATTGGGCTACACACGGGTCGCGTAAGGCAAAATACGGCATATTGGCAGGATAGCGTCCTATTCATCATAGCATCGCTATTTGTGTCCTATTCAAACCCTCTCAAAACCTTAGAAAACCCACAGGAACTACAAAGATCGAATTGAAGCTTAAGATATCAAGGAATTGAATTGCGAGTTGATATCTTGCATCTAAGAGGCATGATTTTATGATCCTAGCTTTAAAGTGATTGTTTGAGTTGCTTGGGAAGGTTGGTTCCAGGTGGTATTGTTAACCCACCTGCAACAAATGAGATTGGAGTGAGTAATTCGTGATTTGGATGTGTAGTAGGGTTGTGATTGAAACCCGAAGCATGCTATAAGAAATGATTGAGTGAATATAGCTATTGTAGAGTAAATACATGGTATTTACATATATGTGGTGTATTTGGTATGGTATAGGTGCTGAAAGTGAAGAGAAGACACTTTAGCTTACCAATTGTACCATTTGGAATTGTGTGAAGCTACTAGATCCAGGTGAGTAAATCTACCTAGCATGTTAGTTGTAACATGTTATGTGTGCTTAATTGTTGGTAATACATGTAATAGAATATGTGTATACTTTATAGACACATTAAGAATCAATTGTGATTACATGTGTTAGAGAATTGTAGTTATAGTGTTTAGTGACCGGTATAGAGACGAGTATCTCGTGTCCACTTGAGGTAAGGTTTACATATCACATAATGAGTGCTTAGAAACCATGGAGTAGGAGTGTGTACAATGAGTATATATGGTGAAATATATATAAAGTATGATATTGTGTGTATATAGTGCTTGTTGTTTCACTGGTGCGCACAAATTATTGTGCACGAGTACTACGTGGTCTGGGGGTAACAAGTATATAGATGACTTGTTATTAGAGGTGAACTTTGTTTTATGTATGAGTTAATATTCTAAAGGTAAGTGGATGCAAAACGAGTACCTTGCATACCACCTGGAGTAGGTTGAATGATCACATGATAAGTGTCATGCGATTACGTGTCAGTGTGCAGAGAGGTATGTATTTAGAAGTGTCAGGAATTGTAGTATGACTGTATAATGAGCACCTTACAGTCATGATACAGGCCTTAGTGGTCGAGGGAGAACTCACATAAACATGTACTGCGCGGTTCATGCAGGCCTTAGTAGTCAAGGGAGAACTTGTACGGTTCATATATACCTTTGTGGCCAGGAGATTGGGTTTAATCACCTGGTATATTATAGGAACCTTTATGGTTCATATCGACCGTATTGGCCAAGAGATTGGGTTTAATCATCTGATATGGTGTAGGAACCTTTGTGGTTCATATCGGCCTTAGTGGCCAGGAGGTTGGGTTTAATCGCCCAACTTATGTGGTTAGAGCCTTTGTGCTCATACAACAACAGTACGAGTGACAGTGAGTCTATGTGGCTTGAGGCCGTGCTCATACTACGGAGGGGGTGCGGTGAGTCTTAGTGAGTCGAGATCGTGGGGGTGGAGGAGGAGACATATATAAAGCCTTTGTGGCTTACGACCGAAGAGGTATTAGAGTGCAGGAATCTGTGTTGTAAGTGGGTGTGACGGAGTACCGTGTAGTGGTACAAATTTATTAATTATGTATATGCTTGTGTTACTTGTTATACACCGTGCTTATTCATTGAGTTAGCTTAGGTGTCGAGGACACGTGTTGACTACATAACGAGTATCTTGTAGTCATTTGGAGTGAGTATGACTTTCCTGTATGCTAATATTAATGAGTACTTATAGGTTTTTGAAGGGAATTGCGACAGCCATGAGTTGGGTGATGTGTTGCGTTGTGAATAAGTTTTTCTATGTTGTTGTAGTGTTTCTTAGGAAGCCTTGTATCTTACATGTGTGTGTTATGTTGTATGCAGGTTAAGAGATTCTAGCCAGGGCCGGCCCAAGCTCAGGGCGAGCTAGGCCATGGCCCAGGGCACCAACTTTTAATGGGAAATCAGTTTTGTGGGACATGTTATGGTGATATGTTATTTGGGCCACATATCTTGATCCGTTGTAAGATCTAGTCTGCTTAGAAAGGGCAGCGTGCATTCATGCTTTCGTGAAACCTAAAGTGGCAATTGAAAATTAATTGGGCACCAGACTTCACATAATCCTAAGCATAATCAAGATGAAGAAGAAGTCAAGGCGTGTGGTGAAGAACATTCAAATAAGCATCAATCTTAAACGACAATCAAACTCACATTCTTTCACTCTCGGTCCTCATCTCATCATCTGTTATCTCTTTCTTTCTAAATATCTAATTATTTCTCAATTCTCATAATCGGTCCTCGTAAATCCTAATAAGTATCCATGGATTATGCTATCGATTATGCTATTCTTCACTTTCTAATCGGTTTGCTGAAGTGAGGTTGAGGTTAGGTGATTGAATGAACCGGTTCTCCTAATCGGTTCTGTTAAATTGCTGAAGGCATCCTTGCCTTACCTCATTGGTATGTTGTTACTAACGATCGTAAATTCTCTCATAATCTATCAAAAAAATTATTATCTAATAGTGTTTAAATTCCTAAAGTTTCAGATTTCTCATATATCTTGTATAAGGCTAAAGTCAAGTTGTCCAATAAAATATCTGAGGTAATTGTTTTTTTATTCTGATTAATCTGATAATGATTTCTGAACAATCCGATTCTGATTTTTTATTTTTAAAATATGATATGCGATTTCTGATTTTTGATTAATCTGATTCTGATTTCTGATAAGCATTTCAAGTTTTGATTTGTAATTATTTTGCATATTGATTAATTTGATTCTGAATAATTTGATTCTGATTTTTGATAAGCATTTCAAGTTCTGATTTCTGGTTTTTGATTAATCTTATTTCTAATTTCTAATTCTGAATTCTGATTAATCTGATTTCTAGTTTATAATTCTAAATTCTGATTAAACCAATTTTAATTTCTGATAAGCATTTCAAATTCTAATATTAATTTATGTTTTGTACAGGCTGTGGTTTGACTCCGGTATTAATGAAGCTAAAGACTATGGAGTTGCACGTACTGTTACGAGATGAAGCATGCAAATGTGAACTTCCATGGACAAGTATTCAGATTATGGAGTTTGCAAAGAAAATCGACATATTTCCATTTGTTGACATTATCAGTTCAACAGAAAGAAAATTTCTAAATTCAAGTTATAGAAATCGTAACCACGAAAAACTAAACGGATTAACAATTTTGATTATCGATAGTCAATTTCAACAAAGACTTTAAAATTTGTTTCAGTTTTGCTGCATAATATTTTTATATATAAATAGGCATTAATTTAACATTTCGCCATGGGCATTGAAAACCATAGACTGGTGTGACAACTGAAAATTTGATATAAAGTAAGAAATAAAACAAAAGTAAATTTATCGTGATGATTGACATTATTAAAGGTATGATGCAATGGTGAAATGGTCAAGGAAAGCAGAAATATGGAATCTTATGTTTTAAGACCCTTAATTAAGTCAATGTGAGATATTACTTCATGTAGAAATGGGTCTTAATGACATGAAGGCAAAATTGGGAATAAAGGATTAAAAGTGAATTATTTATTGCCAAATCTTTAAAAATTAATATCTCTAAATCTAAAATGAATTGGGCAAAAGTCATGAAGATAACTTTTGTAATATGTGAGATAAAAAAAACTATAGGAAAAAGATTGGTGTTATTTCGAGTTGTAACAAAGGAGTTATGATGGAATTAAAATGGCCTAAAAGTGACAAAAACGACCAAAGGGTCATTTTCAAGTGTTAAAAGCAGAAAACTCATTAAGATTCAGACTTAAGTCAGTAAGGGGAAATTTTACAGCTCATTCCCATCTTTCTAAAGACATAACGTTTGTAGAGTTTAGATAACATACAAAAAAGTTCTGACCACGTAAAGTTCATGAAAAATAATGAACAAAGGCTGAAATATTCTTCCAAGGCATGGGAGGAAGGGAAATTTCGGTATTTTCTGATTTTAACCTATTCAAAACCAGTGAATTGATACCAGACGCGTTTTCAACCTGTGGGCATATTCAACATACGCAAATCAAGAAAAAGAAAAGACAGAAAAGGAAATCGGGATGAGGAAGGGGAAGCTTTGAGATCTTATTCAAATCAAACACCCCCATACACACACATCGATGACAAGTGTGTGTGCATGTTTATGGATTGCAGCAGCGTGAAAGGGTGAGAACAGGGCAGAGAGACAAACTCGATGAAGAGGATAAGCATGCTAACACAACACGTACCCACACATCAAGTGTGTGCCTTTGTGAGATTCAAGAGAAAACGACAGACAGGGGTGTTGTCGCCAAATATCCTAAGTAAATGCGGAAAGTAAAGTTGCGGAATGTAAGGTTCTGAAATTGGAAGTTTTGGAGGTGGACAAGTCCGAAGACTTGAAGTGGATGCGGAATGATAATGTAGAAGTAATACTTAGAATAGATCTTAATAGCTCAACAATAAATAATATGAATCAACAGTTATGTAAAGACAGAAAGATAAGATTGCTAGAATAGTAAAGACAATAAGAAATGCAGATAAGAACATGAGAGTTGATGAAATGAGAGATGATATTGATAATGAAAGGAGTGTTACAAAAGATCTCTCAAATTCATGAGGACTGAAGATAGACATGGTCTCCCTTTTATAGAATAAGGGAGGACCTTCGGACAAAGACCTATGGACTGAAGAGGAGACAACACGTCTCTCTTCAGTCAGACAATAAGGATAAAACTAATAAAATAATACAATGTTAGACTAGGGTGGCTTATCTAGAATAAGATAATACTCTTAAGTACAACCGACATGCTACTAAAAGGTCACGCCTGATCTAGTCTAATTATATCCTATACGTTGAAGTGCTTATCCTTTGCCTTATCTTTACGATGATCTTCAGATCTTCAGTCTTCTTTATAGAATGATTCAGTATAGAAGTTCAGATTGATTGATCATATTGATAGTCCAAAATCCTGAGTGGATTTCGGAGTCCTGGCATTCCGAATCAGAGTATCTTAGAATATGATCTTTGCTAATCTTGAATGGTCTTCTAAGTTAGTTCGAAGCATAGACTTCCGAACAACTTCTGAACTGTGTCTTCCGAGAAGTGTATCTTCTGACTTTGATGTAATTTGAGGTTCCGAAATACAAGACTGGATTTCAGAGGGCATTCAGAATATTACTCATAAATGGTAATAATAGAAGATGTAACTTATCGCATAATGAAGATAAAACTACTTGTTTATAACTTAGATCATTCAAACAAAACATTTGTCTATCATTTCATCAAAATAAAGAGATTGACATTATATCAGAACATGCCAAATGACGAGTTGGTCAACGAGTTTGAATTTTAGCACTAACAATTCCCCCTTCAGTGACCAATTGAGGAGTTTGATTCAGCTTCTTCAAATTTTGTCCATTACACCTTGTTTTGCAGCATATCCCCAGAATTTTCTGATCTCCAGTAGCCATTGCATTCTGAGAAGTATTTCTTTCTTAGCTTCTAGGTCTGATGAGGTTGATTTCTTCACGGCCTTGATGTATTCTTTCAGCATTGCACTAGAAACTCTTATGATCTGATCAGTACGAAGAAAAAGGAAGGATCCTTTTTCTGCAAGGTTCTTGTATACCAGTCCGAGTACTGGATCGAAGGTGGCACCTCTTTTCCAGTTGTCTCGGTTGTCTGGCATAGATAGATTAACTTTGTGTGTGAACTGCTGATCTGGATGATTCTTGATGATTTTGTACATTTCTGCATCTGTAAAGCAGAATTCTTCTACGAGGCCATGTAGAAATCTTCTGGCTGCAACATAGGCTTCTCTGGCGTCTTGTTTTTCTTTGTTGGACAGCTTCATAACAATTGTGAAGATGTCAGCTGGGTTCATTTTTCGGAAGTCGGCTTCTATTATCAGAATCTTTTTTTCGTAGTTGTAGTTTCTGACCATCTCATATTCGAAGAATTCTGATTTCTGAAACTTTCTTCTTTTGACACTTAGAACGGAAGTTATGACTTTGTCTGACCATGTATCAACTTGAGGTTTGGTCCATGTCTTGAAGAATTGCTGATTTTTGTAGTAAGCAGCTAGTTCTTTGTTGGCTCCTGATTCTCCTGTGAAATTGAGAGTGTAACGGTACTTCTCTCTGTTTGGAGTCAACGGTATGTCCCAGTTGTGTTTGGATGTGGGGGGAGGATTGTATTACTTGAAGGGTTTGTAATCAGCATCGGTCAATGGTCGGAACCTGAGGAAGTTTGAAAATTTGGGTCTGCTGGGACCAGTTGGATCAACTTGGTTTGGGTCAGGATCTGACTCGATAGTAAAGTCCTCAGCATGTTTAAGAGCTTGGGAATCGAAGAATTTCGATTTTTTGTTCTTGACCTCTGGGGATCGGATTCCTTGATAGGCGAGTATACAAGAATCTCGTCTTCTGATGGAACTTCATCTGTGGGAGTCTGAATTTTCAGAGGAGAGAGATGAGGTGTAGATTCATCTATTGGAGTTTTTGTTGGAGATTCTTTTGAAGTTTCTTTAGAAATCTCCTTCCGAATTGTTTCCTCCTCTGTTGACTTTTTCTCAGCAGATAGTTCTTTTTCTGATTCTTCATTGCTGACTCGTGCGTGTTCCTGATTGGTTCTTTCTTTGTGTTGATGTTGATATCTTGTTGTGTCTTCCATGGTTTCTTCATTATTCTCTTTGGTCCCACTTGGACCTTTGTATCTACTAACATGTCATCGGTTAGAGTCTCTTTGGATTTATCCGCCTCTCCCCCTCCTGGGGCACCTGCAGGAACTGAAGGGGGCACAGGCAGGCGGCCAAAATGGAGTCGAGTTTGGCAGAGACATTATCAACTTCCTTTTTGATACAGTCAGGAAGTGGTGTAGCTGACATTGTTTGGAGGTACTTGGCCATATGGTCCATTGTGGCGGTGAGCTTGGTTTGCACGATGTTAACGAGTTCAAGAACTTGCTTTTAACATTTTTCAACCTCGTCAAGCATCTTTTGGGCTGTTTTCATCATGTTTGCTGCATCAGATTCCCGTTGAGCATCAATTGTTGCGAGACCAACTTGGATGATTTTTTCAGCTTGACTGTCGCAATGTAGAAGAATGTCTCTTTTCTCTAGTGCAGCGACTCAATTTTTAAGTTCGACAAGTTCTTTGATCAAACCCTCCTGATTTTGTGAGGTTTTTAAATCAGTCAGGAGGGTGGTTAAAGCGTCAACCTTCTGATGGAGAGAGTCATCTTTAAGTAGGGAGGTGACTGATTGAGGGGGAATTTGTGTGGCAGCTTTATCGGAGGATGAATTGGTATCACTGAGGTCGACCAGATGCATTTGGGATGAAGAAGGTTTGTCAACCTCTTGATCAGCACCAAAGAGGGAGGTTCCGATAGACACTGATTGAGTTTCAGAGATGATCAGTCTGGAGCCTGACTCAGTGGGTTGTTCGACTGTATTCTTCAGCATTGTCCTTTTCTGAAGATCTAGAGCTCGAAATTTGTCCCAAGTGAGAGGGACGATTTCTGAGGCAATCTTCGACCAATCGATTTCAGTGGTATCAAAAAGATAGACAGGGGTGTCTACCAGTTTGTCGAGAGAGGAACTCAGAAAGGAATCAATCTGGAGAGTGAGGGCATTGATTCGCTTTCGTTCGGATTTGATAGTTTCTGAGTCAGTGTCAGATGGTGGTCCAAATGTCGAGAGAGTTTGAAGTTCCTTTTGTTTAAGCTCAAATTGCTGTTGAAGACGGTCAACTAATGACTTCTGTTCATGAACTGCGCTCTGGAATCTCCATTTGTCAAATTCGGATGCATCAGTTGGAGGTTGAGTGAGATCTGGGATAAGGGTATCAGTAGGGTTGTCTTCTGTGACTGGTTCTTTCCCTTTATATTTTAGAGGTGAGTTCTGTTTTTCCACCATAATTATATCTTCCTGAGTATCTTTCGAGTCTGGAGAGTTCTGTCTTTCCTCCAAATTTTCTGACTCGGACACTTTAGAAGATGGTTCAGATGTCTAACAAGAAAGAACACAAGTTAGATGGTAAAGACGTATGGCAGATGTAACACATACCTGAGGGAAATCAATCTTAATGTATCATTGAAAAAGTGATGCTTGGATCAAAAGTGATTTGGATACTCAATATTGTAGATTTATGATTTCCATTTTGTTAAAACTGTAAAGTTAGAACAAAGTAACCAAGCAATGGGATACTTGGATTTCTTAAGTGCCAATGATCAGAAGACTTGGTTTTTGAAAGTGAGTCTAATTGTTGTTTTTAAATGAGCATAGTTATAAGTTAGGAAGGTTGGAGATAAACAGAGAGAGACTAGATAAGAAAATATCAGAAATTGGAAAATTTCAGAAATCAGGAATCAGAAGGTGGTCAGAAATAATAGATTTCTAAAGATTTGGAAAGGGGATTCAGAAGTAAGAAACTTCTGAAATGTCAAAAAGAGGGTTCAGAGGTAAGAAACTTCTGAAAAATCGGAAAGGGGGTTCAGAAGTAAGAAACTTCTGAAGAATCAGAAAGGGGGTTCAGAAGTAAGAAACTTTTGAAAAATCATAAAGGGGAAAGAAAGTGGTACCGTTTTGCTTTTTCGTTGCTTCTTTTTAGGAGGTTGTTTGGATGGTGAGGACTCGGAAGCTTTCTTCTTGGGTTTCTTGGGTGCCACACATTCTTTGAGAGAGTGAGGGGGTAATCGGGTACTCCCTTTGTTGTACTGAGGTGGAAAGTGACAGCAGGCTCTGTCTAATCGGCTAAGTTCAGAAGCGGGTCAGGTAATCTATGGATTTTTCCAAAAATGGAGTCTGTTTTTGGGGCATAAGGTTTGGCTTTAGGCATGATTAATTTGTCTTCGTCTGATCAATGTGTAGGGATTGAGATCTGAAGAGTTTGATAGATGTATTCGATGCACATGGCCCAAAAACGTGGTGAGTGAATTTGACCTTTTGGTTTCTGAGAGGTGGGTATATAGGAAAGAAAATCGTCAAATAGAATTGCTGCATGATCGTTTTCGTAACCAAAATAGAGGCTCCAAAGAAGTTCCATGAGGCGTTTGCTTAACTGGTCTGTACCGCCCATTTTGTCGGTTAAGCACTTAATGATGTAGTGAATCAGACATTGCCATAAGGGTGAGATGTGTCCTTTAGACATTTGAAACAGTTTAGGCAAGTCGTACATGTATCCCATCTTGTAGATCATGGATTCAAGTTGGGCATTGGTTGGGTGGTCAAAGGTGGATTCGTGGTATGGAAGTTGCAGTGCCGTGGCAAATATTTTCTTGTCGAGGGTGATGTTTCGACCGTCGTGTAGGGTTATGGTATAACCGGTTGGACATTTGGTGGCA
This sequence comes from Cichorium intybus, assembly GCA_023525715.1. NCBI lineage: Eukaryota > Viridiplantae > Streptophyta > Magnoliopsida > Asterales > Asteraceae > Cichorium > Cichorium intybus. The sequence continues at coordinate 87,334,976 of CM042009.1, forward strand.
GAGGAGATAATATCTTGAAGTAAAGAGACTGGTCTAGCAGGGGGTGGATGAAAGAAAGCTCTAACCAGTTTGTGTCTGGACAATATGTGAATGAGTACGCGTAGATGTTGCTTGTAAACGTTGAGATCTTTTGAGAGATAGAGATTGGTGATGGCAACAAGTATTGTGTCATTGTCGCTTTTTGATTGTAAAGCCATTGAAGAGGTATGATGTGAGAGACGAAGAGTAATGGAAGTTTTAGATATTTAGGGTTGAGAGATTGGAGACGGCGGCGTGAGAGAGTTATGATGATAGAGAGGGAAATTTGGAAGAGATGAAAGAGTGTGTGAGATTAGAATAAGAGGGAACGGTTATAACAATTTTGAAATCGTGTAAGAAACCGTCGGCTTAAGAGAATGAAGGGACGTGTGAACAGTTGTGTCAGAAAAGCGTATGCTTGGCATTAAATGCTGTGTAATGATGACAGGGAATGGTGCATTAAAGGACGGACATGTGTGGCAGAGAGTATATCCGTCGTGGAAATGCCGATTGTATTGTTTTCAATTATTGGAAATTAAATGTGGTTTGTATTTAATTTTCATTCTTACATTAAATTTGTCCTATTGAGATGTCTGAGCTACGATTTGAAATGAATGCAGGTGTTCTGAGTGTAGTTAGAAATACGGGGGTTCTGAGATACGGGAATGTGTCAGAAAGATTGATTCAGAGAGAGAGAAGGTGGAGTTCTGAATTTTGAGGTTCGGAGAAGGGAGTAGTATTTCTAAGGGCTATTGATCAGAAGTGGTATAGGCGTGAAGGTTCTGATTGTAGTTCGGAGAGGAAAAATCGGGAGCTGCCTTCTGAGGATGTCAGTTTAATGGATAACTTAAAAGTTGTCATGTCAATTCTGTAGAGATAATCAATGGCGCCGACTGTTTAAGCTAAACGGTCAAATCATGTAGCGCATCTCTATATTACTGATCTCGAAGTGATAAGGTGTCGTGAAGTGGTGAAGGGAGAGTAGTAATTTGTGTGCCTATAAGAGAGGGTTGCTCTTAATCGTTGATGTCACATTGAGAAATTAAGATGGCAGCAAGACGGCCTTTCAATCGGGATGAGAAGGTGGAGGTAAGAATGCAAGAAGGGGAATACGCAGGAGCTGTTTATGGAGGGGTGATCAAGAAGGGGAATACACATGAGTTGTTTGCGAAAAGAAAAGTTTTTCCGTATATGGGATATAAAGAAGGATGGAGATAGGATTAGGTGTGGATGCGACATTTATGGGATGGCGAGAAATCTGCATTGATGCAGGAGCGGTTATCGATTACGCGGGTAGAGTTGCCGAACTGTCTAATCAACCGTTTAGGCCATGATGCTGATGTGACGGATGCATTAACTGCCCACTAGGGTCATTATGTCCTCTAAGGCATTGATTTAGGGAAGATCAACAGACTTGTGGATGGCTTATAAAAAGGGGTTTTGGCTAATCAGTTAACAATCCGTACCAATAGTAAGGTTTCACAATGGCTCGCTATTTCTTCAAATGCTTGGATGAGGTTAAGGTGAAGTTCATTGAAGGTGATTTCGCTGGGGGATTCTATGAAGGGGTGATCACCAAGACTTGGAAGTGGAGATATGAGGTTCTTCTTCGTTGTCTTCCAGACAACACAACAGGTGAGATGATGATTGTGAAGGTGAAGTATGGTCTCCTTCGTCCTATTCCTCTTACGGTGATTGTGGATTACAAGGTGGGGGATTATGTAGATGCTTAGGATCGTCAAGGCTGGTGGTGTGGTGTGCTTGACAACGTGATAGGAGATGACGAGTTTGATGTGGTGCTGTTGGATGGGAAGACTGTTCGTGTGTGTGATTTGTCTGTGCGAATCACACAAACCTTCACTTATGGCAATCCTCCAAAGTGGCACTACAACAAGCACTAGGATGATGGGGATGAAGGTTTTGCTGTTTTGAATGTTTTCCCTTTTTAGAAACTTAACTCATAGAATTTTTGATCTTTTCTTGATGTACCAACTATGACTTAATGGATATAGACTATGTATTCACCTTCTATCTTAATGAATGTGCGTTTTTGTTTTCTTTTGGTGAATGAATGGTGTGATAACCTTATTTTGAGTATTTTTCTTAAGAGATCTTTGGAGAATATAGTAGGTGTAGTAACTAGGTGAGTCCGAAGTCTTGTACTTCTGAGGGACAAGTCAGAGATTGTTTCAAACAGAACTTTTTGGAGTAGATGATAATCAGAAACTGATTATCATTCTTTGAAGAAATGCGAGTCAGGATTTAACATACCCAGTTTATCCAAAAAATTCTTGAATTTTGTTGAGTCTAAAGCTTTTGTGAAAACATCAGCGACCTGTTCTTCAGTAGGAATAAAGTAGAGCTCAATGTTACCTTGTAAGATCGGATCCTTGATAAAGTGATACCTAAGATCAACGTGCTTCGTCATAGAGTGCTGAATAGGATTATGAGAGATGGCTATGGCACTCTTAGAGTCACAATAAATAGGAACTTGAAGAAATCGGTAACCATAATCCATGATTTGAGTTTTCATCCAAAGAACTTGTGAACAGCAGGTAGATGCAGCCACGTATTCGGCTTCTGCTGATGACAAGGCGACACAATTTTGTTTCTTTAAGGACCAGCTGACTAACCTTCCACCTAGAAATTGACATCCTCCGGAGGTGCTCTTCCGATCCAATTTGCATCCAGCATGATCCGAGTCAGTAAATGCTTGAAGTTTAAAGTTGTCTCCGACTGGATACCATAGGCCCATTGCCTTGGTACCTTTAAGATATTTGAAAATTTGTTTTACGGCTGTCAGATGTGACAGTTTCGGAGCAGCTTGATATCTAGCACACAGGAAAGTTGAAAACATAATGTCGGGTCTACTTGCGGTTAAGTACAAGAGTGAACCGATCATTCCTCGATACAACTTGTGATCTATGGGTTCGCCTTTGGGGTCTGCAAAGATTTTGTGGTTGGTAGATATCAGAACTTTGGCGGTAGAACAGTTTTCAAGAGATAATTTCTTTAGAAGTTCATTTGTATATTTTTCTTGATGAATGAAAATTCCTCTTTTGGTTTGTTTGATCTGGAGGCCTAAGAAGAAATTTATTTCTCTGTTCATACTCATGTGGAATTTTTCTGTCATTACTTTTGCAAATTCATCAACCATCGATTGATTCTTTGATCCGAAAATGATATCATCTACATAGACTTGTACGATCATAATGTGATTTTGATGTGATCGGACAAAGAATGTAGGATCAATGACTCCTCTTCTATATCCGGATGATACTAAAAAGGTTGACAATGTTTCATACCAAGCTCTGGGTGATTGTTTTAAACTGTATACTGCCTTATTCAGACGATACACGTGGTTGGGTCGAGATAGATCTTCAAAACCAGGAGGTTGTTGAAGATAGACTACTTCTTGAAGATCACCTTAAAGGAATGCACTTTTCATATCCATTTGATGTACAATAATGTTCTTGTGTGCTGCATAGGCCAGAAAGATCCGAATGGCTTCTAGCATTGCTACTAGTGCATAAGTCTCATCATAGTCAAGTCCTTCGATTTGACTATAGCCTTTTGCTACTAATCTGGCTTTGTTTCTGACTACTGTTCCCATGTCGTCTAGCTTGTTTCGAAAGACCCATCTAGTGCCGATTACTCTGTGATTGGATGGTCTCGGAACAAGATCCCATACGTTGTTTCTTTTGAATTCGGCTAGTTCTTCTTGCATGGCTTTGATCCAGTCATCGTCGTCTAGAGCATCTAGAACTGTTTTTGGCTCAATTTTGCTGATATACACAGCAAAGTGGCATTCGTCTTTAATAGATTTCTTGGATCTTGTCTGAACTCTGGTAGATGGATTTCCGATGATTTGGTTCGGAGGATGGTTCCGAGTCCACTTATGTAGTCTCGGAAGTAGAGTTGGATCGGAGACAGGAGGAGGTACATCTTGAATGAAATCGTTGTAATCAGGCGAAAAGTTTTGATTTTGAGATTCTTCAGCGGAAGTGTCTTCATCGACTTCAAAGGTGAAGACAGGTGCATTATTGAATGCAACATCAGAAGAATTGATTAAGATGTCTCCTGATGGAACATCTGCTGACACAGCATCTTCTGAGGGTTTACGGTCCCCCTCGTATTGAGATATCCCATTAAAATGAGTAGGGAGTAAGGGCTCCCCCTCAGCAGTTGCCGGGTGTGAGGGTTCCTTTTGAACCTGATGAATTTGTGAAGGAGACGAAGACTCCCCCTCAAGTGTGGATGCATTGGTTGATGGTTCTGCCTGATTTTCGGATGACGTGGGTTCCGACTAATTGGATGGTCCTGAGGTTGAGATAATTTGTTGAATTGCGTCAGGCGAGTGGACAACTTCGGCATCTTTTGCAGTTTCTGGAGGATCAAAGAGTAAGTCGTAATCAATTTCAACTGTATGAATGGGTCGATGTCCCACTGGAACATCTATTTCCGTTACATATAGAATATCTTGATTTTTCTTTCTCCATTGATATTGATCGTCGAATTCTATGTCGAAGCTTTCTTCAATAACTCGAGTTCTCCTGTTTAGAGCACGATAAGCAACTGATTTTGGTGAATAACCCATGAAGATTGCTTCATCACTTTTGGGTACAAATTTTCCCAAATGATCTTTGTTATTTTTAATGAAGCATCTGCAGCCAAAAATATGGAAAAATTTGACATTGGGTTTTTTCCTGTTTAAGATTTCATAAGGTGTCTTCTGAAGTCGTTTGTTGATGATGGATCGATTCTGAACGAAGCATGCTATTGCGATGGCTTCTGCCCAGAACGTTAGAGGTAGGTTTGCAAAGGTTAGCATTGATCGAGCGGCTTTTACTAATGTTCTGTTTCTTCTTTCTACTACACCGTTCTGTTGAGGTGTATATGGTGCTGAGAAGTTGTGCTCTATCCCTTTAGATGCTAGAAATTCTTCAATTTGTCCATTGTTGAACTCAGTACCATTGTCACTTCGGATTCTTCTAACGGGTAGTTGCACTTTGAGCTCTATTGAAGTAATGAAATTTCGGAGCTCAAGGAAGGTATCTGATTTTAATCTTAAGAAGAATACCCAGGTAAAGCGAGAGTAATCATCCACAATAACCAGAATATATTTCTTATGATTCAGACTGGCAACGGTTGATGGACCACAGAGATCCATGTGAAGAAGTTCTAGTGGATGAGTGATGCTCGAGTCGGTGATTGACTTGTGAGGTTTCTTCTTTTGCTTGCCTAATGCACATGCTGCACACAGGTTCTCGTTATCGAACTTCAGAAGGGGCATTCCTCTGACCATTTCTCCAGTGACAAGCTGATTCATATATCGGAAGTTGAGATGGGCTAGTTTCCGATGCCATAACCAGCTGACTTCGGAGTGGGCTTTAAATAACAGACATAATCTAGGTTTTTCTAGAAACATGGAGATATCTAGTGGAAACATGTTGAGTTGTCTTGGAGATTTTATCAGACATCTGTCTCTGGTGCTCGTCATAATGTAGCTAAATTCATTGTCGAATTCCACTCGAAGACCAGTGCTGACCAATTGACCCACGCTTATGAGATTGTGTTTGAGTGCGAGAACGTAGGCAACCTTCTGAATGGTGAAGTTTCTATTTGTTAGTACACCATAGCCTTTGATGATGCCGTTTGCGTCGTTTCCGAAAGTAACGTGTCCTCCAAAGCTGACTTCTCAGTAGTCTCTTAGAAACTCCAGTCTCCCGGTCATGTGCATTGAGCAGGCACTGTCAATTAGCCATTCGTCATCCTACTCCTCAGCACTGAATGCCTGAAAATTAGATAGTTAGTTTGGGCACCCAAACTTGTTTGGGCCCATTTGTTTTTCCTGACATGTGAGCTTTATCTGTTCGGGTTAAAGGAATTTTAGTTTCTGAGACATTGATGATTGTTTTTGATTCAGAAACAGGTGATAGCAACAATGACAACAAGTACTCCATTTCTGAATAAATCTTTTTGCAGGTTTCGGAGAATAAATTTTTGTTGGGTGTTTGAAGTTTTTCGAGTTGTTAACAATGACTGTTTTAGCATTATGATAGCAACAATGACAACAAGTACTCTTTTGTTGTCGTTTTAGAATTTTCGGATTAGTTTGAGAACGATTTAGTTCTGAATTTTGGTTCCGATAATGCTTGGAGTTTGTTTGTTGCTTCTTATGATACCGAAAAATGAGACTTTTGGTATCAAGGATTCATTCATAGGTTGCTTAGAAGTTGCGGGACCTTTTTGAGCTATTTTTGAATTTCTTGTTAATTTTGGAAATTCTGAGTTGTAATTTACGTTTCTGACATTTTGAAAATACTGAATGGGTTTGATATTTGGAGTCGGAAGTAATCCCTTGTGGATATACTTTTGGGATGTGGAAGGAATAGATTTCCGAGTATGACTTGAAGTGACGAAAGTTGAGTTAACTCCTGGTTTTTTCTGAGTGTAGAAGCAATTTCTTTGTTCAAATCTTGCATGTGATCGAGGCGATCGAATATCTTTTCGATTTAAGGTTGGTTTTACTCCATTTTTAGTTAGGTTTTGTCTTTTTCCTTTTTGAAAGATTTCTTTTGGAGAAGAGTCAGATAAAGAATTATTTAAAGAGTCTGACTCTTCATGATTAACTTTAATTTTATCGAGCGAGGTTTTCATCGGGTTTGAATCATTTGAAAAATTATGTTGTAAAGCATCTAAGTGTGACTTGGTATCAGAACAGGATGGTTCAGAAGTCACATTAGATGAGTTAACAGCATTAGGATTTCTGATTACAATTTTGTTAAAGTCATTTTTAATGATGATACTATTTGGACGTTTTTCCATTTCGATTTCTTCATCAACATTTTCTTTGTTTGAAGTTTTCAAGTCCTTAAGACATGGATTGAATTCTTCAGTAACACAGTTACTTTGCAGTTTATCTAAGAAAGAGTGTTGTTGAGATTTTGACGATGGATTATTTGGGACCGAGGTCATGTGTCTAGGCATGAATGGGACCAAATTTGTGGACAATTTGCTGCTTTCGGCAGTGTCCTCTTCTGAAAAGTATGAGAAGGGAATTTTGACTCCTTCCTTTGACTCAGAAAGGGCGTTTTCTGATTCATCAGTTGGAGTTTTAGGAAAATTTTTGGTTGAGTCCTCGTCATGTTTATCATCATATTCATTTAACGGGTATTGAAAAAATGGACTCTGTTTGTTGTATATGGGGTAATTTTTATTTGTGGCTTTTCTTGCCCATCCCCAATTAAAGGTGTTTTCTGAAGAATTAGTGTTAGCAGGAGATTTGAAAACTTCAGTTGCATGATACAACTGATGTACTAATTTGTTTAATCTTACATTATCGCTCCGGGATAAATCCCTTTGAGATGTCAAAAGCTGATTTGAGTTTTCTAACAAAGTCCTAGAAGTCTGTTCGATTTTCAAATCAGCAGTAAGTTTATCACAAAATAGTTTTCTATCCTCTAACCTATTCTTCAACTTTATCACCTCATCATACCCATCATCCCTTTCCTCCAGAACCCGCTGATATGCAGCTAAGGCATCTGCACATGTGTTAGGTATTTTTTATAGAGCAGGTTCTAGATTATTAGAATAAATGTTATGTGTGAGAAGCATGTGACGTACTTGTTCGATGATGCTCACTCCTTTGCTAGTCTTGTTGTTGGCCATAAATGCGTAGTTCCTTGGCCTGTAGGAGGATGAGGATTGAGCAGTGTCCTCAGGATGTTTGGAGCTTGTTATCCCTAGGATTGGAGTTTCTTGGTTTGCTTGCACCATCATGCATTCACCGAACCCTTTTCCTCTTTTTCTCTTGTTTTCAAAGTGCTCGTCATCATCTCCGGAAGACCAGATCTCGACGTTTCCGGATGCGACAAATGCTTTGATTTTTTCTTCTTCTTTTGCCTTCGGATAGTTCCTCGGAGCTCTGCAGTCAGCAGCATTGTGCCATAGTCCTCTGCAGTTGTGACATTTAATTACCTCTGATTCGTTCTTTTCAGGAGTTGGAACTTGATTAGTGCTGACATTTGGAGTTGCTTTTGGTTTCTCCTGTTGTTGCTCCTCAGACTTCGGATAGAAACGATTTTGACCAGATTGATGTTATCCATTCTGATAATTGTTTCTTGGTTGATATCCTGTGTTTTGGTTGGATGGTCGGAAGTTCTTCTTTGGACTAGAGTATGATGGTATTCTGTTGAACTTCTGACTGATCATTGCAAACTCGTGTTGGTATGCAGCTTCTTCAGCTTCATCATATTCAGAATAACATGATTCTGAGATTTGGTCTGGTGCAGGGAGAGCAAGTGTTGAAGTTTTAGAGTGGTAAGTAGTTGGAGATGGTTGGTGTTGTACTGTTGGGGTTTGATAGTATGAAGGATAAGAAATTTGTGGTTGAGAGGGATGGTAAGATGGTATTGGAGTTGGTTGTTGAATTTGTTGAGGGTTCTGATTTGAGACAATCCGAGGTGCAATAGAGTTCGGATTGTTAATTTGCTGAGTTGTTTGCTGATGTTGTACTGGTTGTTGAGGAGTGTTGGCCATAGTTGGATAGTTGTGGTCTGCAATTAAGGCCATCGGTCCTCCGAGTTGCATTTGCTGTTGAGAGCCCTTTATGTCATGTTCTTGTCCAATGAGATTGTTGTATAGTCGGTACATGTTGAAAGGTTTTAGCTTTCCAGAGTCTTGAAGAATCATTTTAACATGCACCCAGTATTTTCCAAGTCCTTCAAGAAATCAGAGATTAATTTCTTGATTGGTTCTTTCTGCTCCTGAACTTAGGAGTCTAGTGACAATTATAGAGAACCGGGTGAATGCCTGTCTCAGTGATTCTCCAGCAAATGTTGAGAAGTGGGTGTATTCTGAAAGGCTTGACACCAGCTTTTGATCTTTTGCTTCCTCCGTTCCTAAGAACATGTTTTGTAAGAGAACCCAAATCTGTTGGGCTGTTGTGCAATTTTGTATAAGATCGAAGAGTTCCGGAGGGATTCCACATTGGATTTCGGTGAAGGCGATTTGATCGTTGTCCATTTTCTCAATATCAATAGGAGTCAATCTTGGCTGAGGAGCACTACCTAGAGCTTCTTCAGCAGTGTCAGCTCTAGTGGTGTAATTAGGAACATGAGGTCCCTCCTCAATGGATCACCAGATATCTTTTCCTTTTGTTTTGAGATAGTTATGCATACGAGATGCCCAGCCATTATACTCAGTAGGAATGAGTATGGGAGCTCGATTACAGCCTCCGACACTGTTAGCAACATTTAGAGAGTAGTTCATCTACATTTTGAGTAAAAGAAGAGGTTTTGTACTGTTTGAGATGAGAGAGAGAGTTTTTGAGAGTTTGAGCTATAATAGCAAGCACTGATCCACAGAGGATTCTAAAGTTGTTGCTACAGCTAGGATTTTGAGCAAACTAGGCACTTAGAATCTTATAGATAGCTATACAGGCTCTGATACAAATTGTTGTCGCCAAATATCCTAAGTAAATGCGGAAAGTAAAGTTGCGGAATGTAAGGTTCCGAAACTGGAAGTTTCGGAGGTGGACATGTCCGAAGACTTGAAGTGGATGCGGAATGATAATGTAGAAGTAACACTTAGAATAGAGCTTAATAGCTCAACAATAAATAATATGAATCAACAATTATGAAAAGACAGAAAGATAAGATTGCTAGAATAGTAAAGACAATAAGAAATGCAGATAAGAACATGAGAGTTGATGAAATGAGAGATGATATTGATAATGAATGGAGTGTTACAAAAGATCTCTCAAATTCATGAGGACTGAAGATAGACATGGTCTCCCTTTTATAGAATAAGGGAGGACCTTCGGACAAAGACCTATGGACTGAAGAGGAGAGAACACGTCTCTCTTCAGTCAGACAATAAGGATAAAACTAATAAAATAATACAATGTCAGACTAGGGTGGCTTATCTAGAATAAGATAATACTCTTAAGTACAACCGACATGCTCCTAAAAGGTCACGCCTGATTTAGTCTAATTATATCCTATATGTTGAAGTGCTTATCCTTTGCCTTATCTTTACGATGATCTTCAGATCTTCAGTCTCCTTTATAGAATGATTTAGTATAGAAGTTCAGATTGATTGATCATATTGATAGTCCGAAATCCTGAGTGGATTTCGGAGTCCTGGCATTCCGAATCAGAGTATATTAGAATATGATCTTTGCTAATCTTGAATGGTCTTCTGATTTAGTTCGAAGCATAGACTTCCGAACAACTTCTGAACTGTGTCTTCTGAGAAGTGTATCTTCTGACTTTGATGTAATTTGAGGTTCCAAAATCCAATACTGGATTTCGAAGGGCATTCAGAACATTACTCATAAATGGTAATAATAGAAGATGTAACTTATCGCATAATAAAGATAAAACTACTTGTTTATAACTTAGATCATTCAAACAAAACATTTGTCTATCATTTCATCAAAATAAAGAGATTGACATTATATCAGAACATGTCAAATGACGAGTTGGTCAACAAGTTTGACTTTTAGCACTAACAAGGGGCGATGGGTTGAGCTTTTGATGTGAAATTCTAGTAGAGGACGGAGATCTGGAGGCGGCAAAGCTACCGACGATGCTGCTGTTTGGCGGCTAGGAGGTGCTGGAGGCGGCGGGGATGGTCGCTGGCGATGCTGTTTGTCGGAAACGAGACTTTGGTCCGATTTTCAAGCTTAGTTCATCTTGAAACTCGTGGGACAGAAAATAGAAAGGTATAATTAAGTTTTGGAACACTAATTTACCAAACCCGAAAATACTTACATCTATGTTGAAATTTGGTGTTGATTGGTGATTTTAAACATGGATTGAGCAGGGAATTTTTGAAAAGGGAAAATAACACATTTGATTTAAGATTTTAGCCAAGAATATAATCTGATTTTGTAAACTCTAGTTTACTAAATATGAAATTTCTTCATATATGTGGGTTTTGAAGTTGGTTTCGATTCCTAACACTCCATGGGTTAAAAAACACACAAAGATGTGTAAGTTTTGGATATTTGGTTTGAAAATCTTGGATGCATGTTTGTTAATGATTGGAAATAATTAAGTACACAAGAATTTTGTTTGATCTTAGGAAATATTTGACATTTTGTTAGTCAAACCCGAAGATTTACATGTAATCGGTATAAAATGAGTTTTAAATATCAATAATCAACTTTATGTGAATATTAGATCAAGTCAAAGCTAAGTTTTTGGGTGTTGTTGCATCATACGAAGCTCTAACATCTAAAGTGATGTTTTATGGATTTGAAATGGTTGAAGGATGTAAATAAATGGTGATTTTTGTTTAGTCAAACTTGACCGTGAAATGAGATTTTAGCAATATGTTGACGTTTGCAATATGTAGGCTTAGAATTATAAGGAAGTTTTAAACTTAATACTTGGAAGATCGTTATGTTATGACTAAATGATTGTATATATATATATATATATATATATATATATATATATATATATATATATATATATATATATATATATATATATATATATATATATATATATATATATATATATATATATGATATTTTAAAGTGTTAGTTTAAAAGTGAAACAAAATTTGATTTGGATTTTTGTTGGTCAATGGTGAAGATTGGAATGGAAGTATAAATTCCACCCTTTATGGGGACGATTTTAGTATATGTAAAAAGTAGTGTTTAAAAGAACATAAAACTTAATTGGAATGATATTTATCAAGTGTTGCAAATGTATTGGCGTCAAAATAATATGTTTTCAATGGTTTCTATTTTTAGAAACTTTATTAGTTTATATTTCCCAAAATGGCATAAATGAGTAAAAAGAAGATGTTTCCACATCTAACCACCGAAGTGGACTTATAGAAGTGTAAATAATATAGTGTTGCTAAAATAACATTGTAGAAAACCCGAAAATACCATTCTTGTTAAAAATGGGACAAAAGGCTAAAAATTTCCAAATTTGGTATTGTATTTTAAGAATCACACTTGGACATTGGAATGGAACTAGATGATGACTAGAAGTAGTTCAATATTGATTATACGATAACTATATGTTTAGTTGTGTAATAAGTTCTAATCTTCTATTAAATTAATAGAGATTGAAGGACGCTTGGAAGTAATGAAAGGATAGAGTTATGTGGATTAGTGTAGCTAGACGTACCTAGCTACTAAGGTGAGTACATGTGGTTTTTTCCACTATGGGGTACATGGCAAATTGTGTATGAAGTTTTATGCTACTTTCAAATATGAAACTATATGCAAGTTTTACTATCTCTGTCATGCTTATAAAAGTTATGAATAATGATTGGAAAGTATGTTTTGGCATCAAGCCATAATGATTTGAAAGTATGTTTTGGCGTTTAGCCTATGAAAGTTATGAAAGAATGTTTTGGCTGTTAGCCTATGAAAGTTATGAAAGAATGTTTTGGTGTTTAGCCTATCAAAGTTCTGAAAGAATGTTTTGGCATTGAGCCTTAATGTATTCGTGAATGAATGCTTTGCTAACTAGAAATGTTATGTTTATGAATGACTGGTATTTAAGGCAAGAAAAGTAATGAATAGCAGTATGAACAAAGAACATGGTTCTTTGTGCCCGAGCGATGAGATTCCCGTAACGGAATCTAGAGGAGTCTACTGGGGTGGTACCAACCCCTTCGCGAAGTAGATGTCCTAAAAGCATATGATGCTAGGGTGGACTGATTTTGTTCTTTCTACCCTGGCATAGACTTAGGGTATCACAAAGAGTGATTAATTCCCTAAGTATAAAAAGAAAGCATGTTGAGATACCAGTCAAAGCATGTGATAAGATGCTGAGGTCGTTTGATTATGTATAATAATACAAACGTGATCAAATGCAAGTCAAAGTTAAAGAAAAGAAAATGAAAGTTTTATGGCAACAGTTTTATTACTGAATTATCTTGAAAGGCTTGAAAGCAAAGTATTCCTATATGATTTGATTATAAAGATTTTATCAGCAAGTATTATCATATGATTTGATTATAAATGGTTTGACAACTAGTGTCAATACACAACTCGATAATAAAGGTTTTAAAATGTTTTGTTATGCTTGCAAAATTTGTGTCTAAACCCATGTAGCTCACGAGACGTTTTTGTCTTATGTGTTTTATTTTATGCCATGTATCCTAGGTTCTAGACCCGAGAGATAGAAGCAAGTAGATGACCTGAAGAAATTAGGATTTTAATTGGAGCGAATTCTGGCTCATGTACTAGTTTGTAATCTTAACTTGCTTTCAATGGTTTAGTTTGGTATGAAGTTGTAACCCTCGTAGTTGTTCAAATATTTGAACAACTTAATTGTTTTTGTTGGGACCGGAATTTTAAGACATGACACGAGGTCATGAGAAAATTTTTTAGAAGTTGACATTTTGTTCCATAACATTATTTGTAAAGGATGTCTTAACATAAAAAAACAAGGTTTTTGAAATATGAGATTTTTCAGCATTAAGTTTTATAAAATATTTCACCAGTTACGGTGTATGAAAATCGGGGGATTACAGGTTGGTATCAGAGCCATAATTTAAGCGAATTAGGTATCGATACTTGAACCTAGGCTTAAATTATGTGAGGATTAAGTGAGAATACGAACATAAGATAAGACCGTAAGCAAGAAAGCTAAGGCTATGATGAGATACCTCGTAAGATAGGTTGTTGAACCTGAGAACCTAAGATAGGTTGCAAAACGTTTACAATGGTTAGACAGCTGAGTCTAAGATAAGGTTGGACTATTAGGGAATTACGTGTTTATTTTCCATAATTGTTTGTAGCTTTGCAAGTATCTGCTTATGAGCAATAAGACTCCATAATACATGTTAACAATATAATATATTGTAGTGTAGTATGTTTTCCTGAATTAGCGGACCAGGAGACCAAGTGGTGACGCCAGAATCAAATATGTATAGGTGGTTATGATAATATGGGCCCGTATTATCATAATCACAAGATATGTATGTGAGATTGGTGGAATCACGAAGGAATCATGGGAATCTAGTAAAAGATACATATAAAAATGAAGTAAAAAGAAGATAAAAAGCTATGACATAGGAATGTTATTCCTATGTAATGAGATTAAGTACGATTAGAAGTATGAAGGATAATATAGTGGGTATGTACCACGTAGTCTGGATACCTAAAATGAATAAATATGACGACTGATATGCTTTATACAGATTAATTAACGATATAAATATACTTATCAAAATGAGATGAATTATGAATGAGAAAATTTAATGAAGTATGATGAGTATGTGACACCCAAATAGGAATTTGGAACCGGTTAGAGCGAAATGTAAAGGGCAATGCGTTGGGTTTTATTGTCTGGAGACAAACCCTACGACTATATGGCACGAGTAACGAAGAAAGACGAAAGTAGCAACCTGGAGTGCCACTCAGGGACTTCCATGGGGATCAAGCATAACTATTAAAAGTTATGACTAAGTATGTTGGTTAGAAAAGGAAAGTAGAATTCCTAGTCAAGGCAAAGAACCTAAGATGATAATATAAGATGGAGCAAAATAGACAAGATTGGGGAGTTATGACTTCCAACCCTGAAGGAGTACAATGAGTAAAAGTATCTGGAGGCTGGGCAAACGATTAAGTCATAAGTAAGATAATCAAACATGTTAAATGGCAAGAGAACTAGCCCAATGGAGGAAAGAAAGGAGAATGGAAGAGTAACAAGGGTATGTAATCTTAAGTACCATACTCTTTAATAGCTTCGATATCTGTATGAACTTAAGCTATGTGAAAGTATACTGTATGCTTCCTGTTTAGAATGACTAAGTATGTCATGACATGTGTCTAAACATGGTGTTAAGTTTAAGTAGCTTAAATTGTCATGATTAAGAAGACAGAAGATTTAAGCAAGTCACAGATATTATACCTGGCGTTCCACGACAAAATCGTGCAAGGATCATGATGAGATGGTTAGTTGGTTGCCACCCTAGCGTTTAGGGCTGAAACTTGATTGCTAAGCTAATCTGTAGAGGAAGTGGCATCAAAACGAGCTTGCAAGTGTCACGGCGCATCTATGTGGAGATCACGATGCCATGTTTTAGCACAGGACGATGTTTAAAAGGATTCGTCAGGAACGAGATGCTATAATGAAGGGAGGGCACGCTGCTTAGGTGGACGCGATACGACATCAGAAGATAATGATACATTGGATTTACTCAGTTGTAGCTATGTTTGTGGGATGGATTTCTCAAAGCTTCTTGGTTGTTTATAAGGGACTCTTCGTTGCCAGAAGCTAGAATCGAGATAAAGTCGATGCATTAACGAGTCTAGATGATGAAGGTACGACCTATTACAGATTTGTAATGACTATAGTTTGAGGTGCAAGTGGTTACCTCGCAACATAAAGAGAAACATCATAATTATCTTTGCATAAGTAAGATTATCATGATTGTCGTGCTAGATTTAGCACACGAAGGATGATATTTAGGAAAGTATTTCGAGGACTGCAATGAGATTAGTGTTTCCTCTTCATGAGATGATTATCAAGAAGGTGATATTTTGAATGGAAAGTTAATTGATTCAAATGACATAGTAGACTTATGTCATCACATGTAAAGATTGTTAGGAACTAATGAAATTGACATTTTAATTATGTCAAAAGGTTATCATAATATTGTGGAAAGTAAGAATAAGAAAAGGGAAATAGATCATTAATACGTGGAATTATGTAGAGGGTTGGACCTTAAACTAAAATGCCCTTCATTTCCGTTTAAGGGGTAGATGGGTAGACCCTAGATGCCTAGCCATACGAACAATCATATGGATGGAGTAGCGCCGGTTCAAGTCTAAGGACTTGATGAATGGAATGCAACAGAAGATCAGGAGCTGATGATAGACATAATATGATACTTTAAATTATACATGTCATCAATGGGATGATGATGCAAGGACTTGAATCCTAATCCTAGAATAGATTTTCGTGTGAACCACGTGAGTATTGCATGTTTAATGATTGATTTGACCGTAATCGTGGACTAGGAATTGATTGTCGGCTGTTGTTGACTCTAGAAGACTGAAATGTCCAAGTAAAGTTCCCGATCATCTTGGACGCATCTAGATTATGGAAGCTTGCTTGGGACGCTGAGAGTCAAGTTGCTACAAATCCCTGAATTAGGAAGGATGATTAAGAACTTTAAAGGAAATGATTGATGCAAGGGACATCGATAGTTGCTGAACTACTGGTATGCGTGCAATGAAACGAAATAAATGATATGCTAATCATTTATAGTAACATTATTGCGGTAATGCAAGAAACGTGATGATCAATTCGAATGGTCAAAGAAAATTTGGAACTTGGTAAAGTTTAAAGACTAAATTAGTGGAAAAATGAAAGCGTATAAGCGATATGGGTACAAGGATGACCTAATATCAGCGCAACACTAATCTTATAGTCAAGGCCATTTAAGATAAAAGGATTCGAAGGAAGAGAAAGACTCATGGAGATAAAGGTTTTATGACTGACGGCTAAGTGCGAATGACAAAGTAGAATTCTAATTTAGGTGCAAGTGACAAGAAGGATATAAATAGGGTATAAGTTAACATTTATGAAAAGTCGAACTTTTGTTATAGCATTTAAAGTGAGAATTTGTCAAAGTTTCTAATGGAAGTATATTTTAGTGATAATGAGTTAAGTGAATGAAATATGTGAAGTGAAAGTGGATAATCTGATAATGATTTCTAAACAATCTGATTCTGATTTTTTATTTTTAAAATATGATACGTGATTTCTGATTTTTGATTAATCTGATTCTGATTTCTGATAAGCATTTCAAGTTTTGATGTGTAATTATTTTGAATTTTGATTAATTGGATTCTGAATAATTTGATTATGATTTTTTATAAGCATTTCAAATTTTGATTTCTGGTTTTTGATTAATCTGATTTCCAATTTCTAATTCTGAATTATGACTAATCTAATTGATGATTTCTGATTAATCTGATTTCAACTTTCTAATTCTAAATTCTGTTAATCCAATTTTAATTTCTAATAAGCATTTCAAATTCTAATATTAATTTATGTTTTGTGCAGGCTGTGGTTTGACTCCGGTATAAATGAAGCTAAAGACTATGGAGTTGCAGGTACTGTTACGAGATGAAGCATGCAAATGTGAACTTCCTTGGACAAATATTCAGATTATGTAGTTTGCAAAGAAAATCGACATGTTTCCTTGGTTGCATTAAATTTTGTTGACATTATCGGTTCAGCATAAAGAAGATATCTAAATTCAAGTTAATGAAATCGTACCGACAAAAAATTAAACGGATTAACAATTTTGATTATCGAGAGTCAATTTCAACAAATTCTCGATTATCATAAAACAATAGTTGTTTTGCTTCAAAAAATGCACGAAGACATCATTTTAACTGATTTTTGTATATCTTTGTTTTCTATTAACATGATTTTAGTAGACTATAAAATTTGTTTCAGTTTAGCCACATAATTTTTTTTGTATATAAATGGGCATTAATTTAACATTTCACCCTAGGCATTGAAAACCAATGGACCGGTGTGGCAACTGAAAATTTGATATAAAGTAAGAAATAAAACATAAGTAAATTTATCGTGATGATTGGCATTATTAAAGGTATGATGCAATGGTGAAATGGTCAAGGAAAGCATAAATATGGAACCTTATGTTTTAAGACCCTTAATTAGATCAATTTGAGATATTACTTCATTTAGAAATGGGTGTTAATGACATGAAGGAAAAATTGAGAATAAAGGACAAAAAATGAAATATTTATTGCCGAATCTTTAAAAATTAATATCTCAAAATCTAAAAGGAATTGGGCAAAAGTCATCAAGATGAGTTTTGTAATATTTGAGATAACACAAATATAGGAAAATGATTCGGGTCATTTGGAGTTGCAACGAAGGAGTTATGATGGAATTAAAATGGCTAAAAAGTGACAAAAACGACCAAAGGGTCATTTTCAAGGGTTAATAGCATAAAATTCATTAAGATTAAGACATAAGTTAGTAAGGGGAAATTCTAAAGCTCATTCCTACATTTCTAAAGATATAACGTTTGTAGATTTTGGATAACATACGAGAAAGTTATGACCACGTAAAGTTCATGAAAAATAATGAACAAAGGCTGAAATATTCTTCAAGGCATGGAAGGAAGGGCAATTTCGGTATTTTCTGATTTTAACCTATTCAAACCAGTAAATTGATACCAGACGCGTTTTTCAACCTGTGGGCGTATTCTATATACGCAAATCAAGAAAAAGAAAAGAAAAAAAGGAAATCGGGATGAGGAGGGTGAAGCTTTGAGATCTAGTTCAAATCAAACACCCGACACACACATAGATCACAAGTGTGTGTGCGTGTTTGTGGATTCCAGCAGCGAGAAAGGGTGAGAACGGGGCAGAGAGACAAAGTCGATGAAGGGGATAAGCATGTAAACACAACACGCACCCACACACCGAGTGTGTGTCTTTGTGCGATTCAAGAGAAAACGACAGACAGGGGCAATGGGCTGAGCTTCTGATGCAAAATTCTAGTAGAGGACGGAGATTTGGAGGCGGCAATGCCACTGGTGATGCTGCTGTACGGCGGCTAGGAGGAGCTGGAGGCGGCGGGGATGGTCGCCGGCGACGCTGTCGGTTGGAAACAAGACTTTGGTCCGATTTTCAAGCTTAGTTCATCTTCAAACTCGCGATTTCTTCTGATTTGGGACAGAAGATTGAAAGGTATAATTATGTTTTGGAACCCTAGTTTACCAAACCCGAAAATACTTACATGCATGTTGAAATTTGGTGTTGATTGGTGATTTTAAACATGGATTGAGCAGGGAATTTGTGAAAAGGGAAAAGAACATCTTTAATTTAAGATTTTATCCAAGAAATCGAAAGGTATAATCTGATTTTGTAAACTGTAGTTTACTAAATCTGAAAGTTCTTCATGCATGTGGGTTTTGAAGTTGGTTTTCAATTCTTAACACTCCATGGGTTCAAAAACACACAGTGTAAGTCCCAAACTATCAAGATCTATCAATGGTATCAATGAATCGCTTGATTGTGTGGAATCCAATCAAGCAATATCAACGAAACAAACAAGAACACGCGAATCAATCTTCAATGCACTCGTTATATTCAATAAAACGACTGGTAGATAAGATTCTTGATCAACAAGGAACAGAATAATTCTTTCTCTCTCTAGAACAATTCCCTATGTTGATCTTGCTCTCGTCCCCTGTGAATGATGGCTACAATAGCCTTAAATACCTAGACTAAAACATAAGCCCATATATATAAAGCCCACCGAAATCCAGCCGAGCCCAACCGAAATCAACCATGATTTCGGTCAATACACAATCGAGAACCATGTGTTTTTGGTCCAAACCTAAAACACAAATTTAGTCCAGTTTTGATGTTTCATCAATGCGAGGTAAAGCCACATTGAATCATGAACATCTTACTTAGAAGAAAAATGGGTTAAGAGTGGTATGAGCGTGTAATATATCCTGGCTCTAGATATACCCATCGGCTAGACTTTCGAATTGTCATCAATGTATGGTATATTACACTGAATCATCCAACAATTAAATTAGAAGACTTGTAGGTAAGAATGGTTGTTGATACCTCACATTTACTTCTGGTGTTGTAGCAAAGATCACATGCATAGAATTTTGAAATATCATCACCATTTGGTTTTAAATGATGAATATTCTATTTCTTTCATCAGAAAGGTAGAGTGGGTAAGAATGGATTGGTGCGTGTGATAGACTACGGTACGCAATCTAACCATCGGCATAGAATATGTAACTCTCGACTCTGAGTGGCTTAACTCAAAATATCTAGAAGTTTGTGTTACAGAAAACTTGAGGTTGTTTTGAAAGAAAAGTTGTTAGTACTTCATACTCATTGTGGTTTACCAATGAGAATCATCAGCACATGATATTTTGTCTCAGTAGTGAGTGGTATAGCTCAGTGCGTCGTTGAAAGGTAAGGAATGTCTTAGTGAATCATGGTGATAGTGAGACACATCTTTGACATGATAGATTTTCATATATATTCCTGATTGGTATAAATCAGGAACATTGACGATCGTGCAAATTGTGTAATTAAGAAAATATATTTGGAATTTCTAATTTTTAAAAGACCAACATAATGGAAAACATATTTTTGGATTTTTGAGTTTTGTATTTTTTTTGTTGTTTTTAATTCTCCTCCTAAATTTGTGCATGTAAGAGAATATGAAAGTAAAAACATGAACAAATTTAACCAAAAAAAAAAATAATATACAAAATTTACAAGAACATATTTGTTAGTCATCGAAGCGAATCATTTTCAAAAATTCAAAAAGCACTTCAAAAGGAGCTTTTGCAAAAGGTTTTGTAAACAAATCCGCCACATTGTTATTTGTGTGGATCTGTTACAAATGAATAAGTTGCTCATAGCAATCTTGTGTAAAATAAACTTTGATGTCGCTGTGCTTGGTTTTCGAATGTTGGACGTTTTTAAATATTTGCACTGCCATGATATCAGCCTGTCTCCCAAAAATTGACATCCCGCACCGGTGGATTTCCTGTCAATATCACATCCTCCATAATTGCTATCAGAAAAAGCATATAAGTCAAATTCACGGTTCTTAGGATACCATAGACCCAATTTCGGTCTCCCTTTAAGGTATCGAAAGATCCGTTTAACAGCAGTTAAGTGAGAAAGTTTAGGATTATCCTGATGTCGAGCACATTGGTAGAGGTCACCCAGCCATTGGGATACTAGCAACTTTCGCATCTTTGAATCCAAACTTCTCCACGATGTCATCCACATACTTACCTTGATGCAGCAAGATACCCGTTGAGCTTTGACGTACTTGCAACCCTAAGAACATCGTCATCTCCCCTAAAGAGCTCATTTCAAATCTATTTTTCATCACCTGCTTGAAGTCTTTGCACATCGCCTCGCTTGTAGATCCCAATATAATGTCGTCCACATAAATTTGAACGACAATTTGATCTGTCTTCTCGCGCTTAATGAACAAGGTCTGGTCGATCGTCCCTCTGGTATGCCCATGTTGCAACAGATGTTCGGTCAACGTAGCGTACCAAGCTCGAGGAGCCTGATGAAGACTGTAAAGTGCCTTATCCAGCTTGTAGACATGGTTGGGAAACTTTGAGTCGACAAAACCTGGAGGTTGATCAACATAAATTTCCTCTTTGACTTCTCCGTACAGGAAAGCTGTCTTGACATCCATTTGATACATCGTGAATCCCATATAGGACGTGTATGCTAGGAAAATTTGAATTGCCTCCAATCGAGCTACGGGTGCAAACACCTCAGTGTAATCTAGACCTTCAATCTGTCTGAAACCGCAAACCCCCATACGCACTTTACTTCTCACAATCACCCGCTATCGTCCTGCTTGTTGCGAAATACCCATCTCGTATCTAAGGACTTTTTGCCTTCGGGTAATTCCACCAGCTGCCAAACCTTCAGTTTATCGAATTGATTCAGGTGTTCATGCATTGCATCGAGCCAGCTTGGTTTATTGAGAGCCATCTCCACATTCTTCGGTTCGATTTGAGAAATGAAGCATGAGTAGAGACACTCGTTGACATGACCACTCTGACTTCTGGTTTAAACCTCATCCGTCAGAGAACCAATCACGTTTTCAATTGGGTGATCACGTTGAATTCTTGAAGGAACAGCATGCACAAGAGTTTCTAAAGAAACTAGAAGATTTTTAATATTCTCAATTCTGCCTATGGCTGAATCACCTCTCTCGGAATTTCTGAAATCGTGTGAAGTGCTCGCCACATACTCATCAGGAATTATTTCGGGGAAGAGAGAATCCATGAGTGTAGAATTGAATGTATCGGTAGAATCAGAGTTTATGGCTCCTTCTTGAGTAGTAGATTCTTCAACAGCTGGAGGTTCATCAACAATCCTTGATGAGTCAGCAGGAGCATCGTCAGTCACTGTAGCGGAATCAAGAGATGCACCGTCATTCAAAATAATAGGATCATCAAAAATCACAGACGGTTTGATTGGTTTAGCAATAATTTCCTCATCTTCATCCTTATTGATTCCAATCGGACCTGGTTGTGTTCCTGAAACATCAAAAAACAAATAGAACGGTTTAAACAGTTCAGCGTAATTAAACAACCAGTCCGGACGACTCGGGCATCCATTTCATTTTCCTCTAGCCAATGCACGTCAAAAGATTCCACTATCCGCTTGGTGACCTTGTTGTACACCCGATAAGTAGTTTTTCCTGCATACCCTACAATGTAACAATCATCAGCCTTTGAGTTGAACTTCGGAGTGGCTTCTAGATGAAGGAGGGTGCATGGGCATCCAAAAAAGCGGAAATGAGCAAATTTCGGTTTGTGGCCATAGAGGATTTCATACGGAGTCTTCATTTGATTCTTGTTGATGATAACTCAATTCTGAACATAGCACGCAGAACACAGGCAACTTGGAATCACAGAACATGGTACGGGCAGCATCAATCAGCGTTCAGTTTCTTCGCTCAGCAACACCATTCTGTTGTGGTGTACGGGCTGCACTAAATTGACGCTGCACTCCCTTGTCAGCACAAAATTGATCCAATATAGCGTTCTTAAACTCGGTCCCATTGTCGTATCAGATTCCCTTCACCTTCTGATTCGTCTGATTTTCGATGAGGGTAATGAATCTCTTGATCAGTTCTGCAGTTTCACTCTTATGCTTTAAAAAGAAAACTCAAGTAAAACGTGAGTAATCATCAATACTAACTAAACAGTAACAGCTTTTGTTGATACTCAGAACATTTATTGGACCAAAGAGATCCATATGTAGAAGTTGAAGGAGCGAATCAATGGAATTGACCAGTTTGGGCTTGCGTGGCTATCGATGATGTTTTACTTGAGAACAAGCCACACACTTCTCGAAGGTAATGAAATCTTTAATTGGCAGCCCCCGGACTAGATCATTCTTGGCAAGACGATTTAGATTCTTTGTATTGGCTTGACCGAGACGATGATGCCATAACATGACATTCTGTTCAAAGACTTTCAAGAACAAGCAAGTAACGTTCTCAGGAGTGTTATGATTCATGTCAATGATGTAGGCGTTGCTTTTGCGTTCAGATCTAACAAGAAACCACTCCTCTGGAATGACAACACCGAGTTTCAGAATAAGACATTCTTTCTTCGTGAAATGGATTGAAAAACCTTTGTCGCAAATTTGTGAAATGCTCAAAAGACTGTGCTTTAGCTCTGGAACAAAGTTAACATTCTCGAATTTCAACACACCGTTGGTCACGGTCCCCTTCTAAGTGATCTTCCCTTTCTCTCCTCTCGTGAAGGAAACATATCCACCGTTAATGGTTCGAACGTCGTGCAACTGGGATATGTCTCCTGTCATGTGCCTGGAACAGCCACTATCAACATACCAGGGTCTACTAATATTCCTCCATAGCTGTTCCTGCACAAGTTGTGGGATTAATTAGATTTGGGAACCCAGTCCATTCGGAAACTGGGTTGAACCTTACTATCGATACAGGAAATAGGTTCTAAGCTCATGTCTCGCTTGTCAAATAATGATGAAATTTCAGAAGTCTTTGGAATGCTACCTTTGGGAACCCATCTATAATTAGATTTAAATCTTTTGTATTTTGACCAAATAGGAACATTAACATTGGATTTTGAAACAGGACTACTCTTCGAATTAGTCCTTTTGTCCTTGGCAGTCTTAGTATTGGTCTTTGAAACATTCCAATTTCCATTTCGTGAACGTGACCTCGAGGGTTTTCTTTTATAAGATCTCCCTCTTGGTACGTTCTGTCAATTATGCGGATGGTGGGGAACATATAAAAATTGTGGACAGTTTGTAGCAATATAACCAGCAATTCCACAATTGAAACATGTTTGTCTTTTCAAAAGAGAATTTTAAGTTTGTCCTAGTCCTGAATGATTTACAGTATTTCCACAAGCACACACGCATGCAGCAAATTTTTTAACAGAATTCTTTGGCCTAAATTTTTGAAAAATAACATCACCACAAGTTTTGAAAGGTTTAACATTTTTAATGTTTTGTTTTACACAATCATTAAAATCAGACGAAACAGAAATATTAGTCTTTGAACAAATTGCATTAAAATTAGAATCATCCTTGTCCTCCTTGATTTCATCCCCCTCATTCACTGTATCTGCACATGATGTAGAAGCATTAGTAGAGTTCATTTTAGTACTCTCAACAGTGCCAGATTGATCATTCTGAACGGAACTGGATACAGTGGGTTGCTCTGTCTCTTGGTTTTCAATGGAGGGGGTGTAGTTATCATTAAAGGGTGGTGGGACATTTTTGTACCCAAAACCCTCACCATGTTTGTTTTGCCATTTTAACTGATGCTCAATCAAAGATTCAACAACCGTACTTGATGCATCAAATTTTTTAATATTAAAATCAACATCATTATATTTGGCCTTCAATGCATCAAGTTCGGTAGTTAAACTGTCAATTTTCTCTTTAGCGAATATATGGTGACAGCACTTGGTACTATATTCTTCTTGTAATTTCTTAAAATCTGATGTTTTAGCTTCTAATTTTTCTTCAAGGGGTTTCAGTTTATTTTTAACATTATAAAGATCATTTTTAGGTCAAATACTTCTCTAACTAAGTTATCATTTAGCTCACGGTATTTAGCAATTTTATCTACACAAAGTTGAGAGCAGGAAACTTCACTAACCTCTTTTGTTTCGGGAGTGGTGGAGACCATGAATGCAAACTACAGCTCCATCATCTGTTCTTCAGCAAGATTAACATCTTTGTCAGCTTCAATCTGGGCCAAGTGAGCACCTCCATCTTCAGAAAGGTTTAGGGCCCGCAACTGATCATCCTAAAAAAACTGCTGACCCACCATAGCTCTCTCGGTGTTCTGAGGAGCCTCTCTGTTAGTTCCAACTGGTACCAGGGTCCTCTCAGCATTGTTGTTTTCAACCCTTGGCTTAGTGTACTCACGAGTAAAATGCCCCGACTCGTGATAGTTTTAGCACCTCATCTTGCTCTTGTTGAAGCCCACCTTCTTGTCTACATTCATTCCCCAGTTGTTTCTTCCAGTTCTCTGAATGAACTTTTTCGCCCTGAATACCGCCGTAGCAATTTTCCAGGAGATGTCCATTTCCTCAACGTCTTCAGGATGAATCTGATCAAGATCTCCAATCATGACTAGCTGAACTAGTTCACCAGCAACGAAAGCGTTGTAGCAGTTCATGAATCCAGCCATCAAAGCCATATTTTCTTCAGCTCCATTGGGAATCGCTAGAGCTGAAGAAGTTGATTTAGAAATAGGGCTTGGAGCAGAAGGAGTTGGAGATGCCATCGGTTAGGTGGAGGGTGAAGGAACATGTTGTGCAGGAAGAGTAGAAAATGCACTATTGGTTGATTGGCAAATGAATAAGAGTTGACATGATTGATCTCATGGTGCTTGTCATCCATATCACAAGATTTGATGATAGCCATAACTTCAGAAAGAGAAAGTTTGTTTAACTCTCTTGTCTTCTTGATCATAGCCACATTCATGTCCCAGTTCCTTGGAAGGGAGTTCAGCAGTTTCTTGTTGATTTCAGACTTTGACAACACTATTTCAGTAGCAATCATTTCGGTGTTGAAAGTGATAAACCGTTGCAATTGAACCTCAAGCGTCTCCCCAAGCACATGATTAAACATGTTAAATATCTGACGAAGCAAATCTTGCCTGCTTTGCTTCATGTCTTCATTTCCTTCGTACACTTCAATCAGTGCTTCCCTTAAAGCCTTTGCAGATTTATACTCTCTGAAACCTGAGCAATGTCAGGAGATAGTGCCATGGTGAGAGTAGCGAGGGCCTTGTCATCATTTTCAACCGTCTCAAAATCCTCATCCGTGTAGGTGTCGATAGGTTTATCTATCACAGAAGCAGTGCCTTCTACAGTAGTTGTAATTCTGATTGGACCTCGAACAACGCTTCTCCACAATTTAACATATTTCATTTTAACATACTGTTCAAACCTAAATTTCCATTCGGAAAACCCTTTAGAACACAGAACCCGGGGAATTTGAGTTGTCGTTCCCATGATGGAATCCAAATCAGTATGCATGGTTGTAGTCAACTCCATTGGTTATTGAAATATTTCAAAGTTCTAAACCAAGAAGAGTGAAAATCCTTGATCGAAAAGTACAAAAACCAAATCTGACTGGACCGAAATCCACGGAATTGACCGAAAACATCCACAAACCGAAATCAATGACCGAAAACAAGGATTTCTGCTGAAATCGCAAGTGTGGACCGAAATCACCACAAACCCTAGCCGAATACAACCAGCTGCCACAGAAAATGCCTGACCCTAAGCGAAATCCCTGTAGCTATCAAAAACACCAAGAAGCCCTAACCGAAAACGTTGCAGCCGCCACCGAAAGCCACCAAAAACAGAAAACCCTAGCCAAAATTGTTCGATTAGGTGTCTAAGCCATGACTTTATATTTATATTTATCTTGTTACTTGAAGCAAAGTCCATTTGGGTTGCCCTCATAGCTGCAGGTCAGGATAGAGTTCAGTAGAGTTAAAGGTTGATTTATTAATTGTGTAATAAATCAATAGAATTGATTAAATAGTTTATTAATATATTTAAGTGTTAATATATTAATTAGAAACTATAATAATTAATTGAGATTTAATCTAGAATTAATTGGATTTAATTTAGTGATTAAATTAATTAATTAAAAGTGCAGGGACTGGTTTTGTAATTATTCAATAGTTGAATAAAAGGCTGGCCAGTGGACAGGGGCCATAAATGGCGCCAATTGAGGAGGGTTTCTCAGAATGGCGAAACCCTAATTAGGGTTTAGAAAAGGACTTGGTCCAATTGGCTTGCAGGCTTGCCCACTTGGAGGCTCCTTAGGGTTTCAACTGTAACCCTTGGAGGCTATAAAAGGAGGCACCTGGCCACCCTAAAACCTGCGCCAACTTCAACCAGAGAAACTTTACTGGACTGTCTTCTCCATTGCTGTGGGTATGACTTTCATTTGAGGCAGGATACTTTTGCTGCTAGCTTCAAGAACAAGATTCAAAGGTTGGTTCTTCTGATTTAAACTTTAGAAATAATTGTTGGCCTTTAGGTTTTAGTTTATTATCTTCATAGAAGAAAACATAGATCTTTCTAGGGTTGCATGGGAACCATAAGTTTTATTTGTGTTCATTGTTTGCTAGAAAACCCTTCAGTGGTATCAGAGCTTAGGCTGTTTTCTTGTGTTTGATATAAACTGCTTAATCTATGTTTGCCATGAGGTTTTGTGCAAAAAAACACCTCTTGGATGAGGCTTTGGTCGAAATCTAGGCTAGGGTTTCCTAACCCTAGCCGCCACCCCTTGGTTCCCCCTTTATTTGCTTGATTTACTTGCCTTATTTAGTGTGTTGTTATTTTGGTAAGTGGATTAATTAAATAACTAGAACCTCTTTAATTTTGGCATGTAAATTTCGAACCATATAGGGGCCAAGATAGAAAAATTAATTTTATTAATTTTATGAAATCTATCTTAGATTTAATTAGTTTAATTAACTGTTAATTAAAAGACCAATTAAATCAGCTTAAGGAATTAATTTAAATTTTCGAAAAATAGTTTAAAATTTGCGAAAATTATGAGATAATTAATTCTAAAATATTTTAATAAGATTAAAATATATCTTATATATTTATGATTAAAAGTTAATTATTTTTATATAAGAACATTGGTTAGTCTTACCGTAAGTAGGCCTCATTCACATAACTGTCCTATAAAGAGGGTATAAGGCGACTGACTATAAAATGTTAGTCTAATGGGTATCCACTCTTACCCAGCGCTCTCCTGGTCAGTCAAGTGTCGTTAGCCGAACAGGTTTGATAGAACCGCTAAGCCTCTTAAAAGTATAATGCTATAATTAAAAGTACTAGAACCTCAAACAAAACTCAATCTAGTTACTTTAGGATAAAAATGTGAATTGGTGCTAATCCATGAAATTGCACATTGCACTTTGTGGAACGTTGGTGGAGCGTGTGTGGTTTACCGGCATGCCAACTGGGGTCCGCAAAGACTTGCAATGGGTTTCTCGATTTTGTCATTATTAACGGAGCGTGTGTGGTTAACCGGCACGTTAATTAGAGATGACAATTGTCTTCGAGAGTACCGAGCATATTTGCATGGTTATTCACACCCGGTTTGTGATCCTCGGCGTCCCAGTCACAAACAGTGGGGTACATCCGAGACTAAACATGTGATTGAACAGTTCAATGTGTCTCAACAGATCTAGGAATTTCATAAGATGAAATTGATAAGTGTATTATCTACCTTAATGACCATTATGTTGTGATTACGGCATCCCTCTTCACACCATAGTTAGGGCATTTTGGGTCCTAGCCTTAATAAATAATATATTGGGTAATTATTTAAAAGGATTAATTAAACTAATAAAATTCTGTTTATTGTAGATGTCTGAATCAAGTGTTTATTCTCCTCCCTCTCCTCCTTCACCCATTTCTAAGAGCATCAGAAAGCACCTGCTAAATATGGAAAGGCTGACTGGCCTTAACTGTAAAGGATGGCTTCGCAATTAGAGACGGGTTCTCGTCATTGCAGGCGAGCTTCATCTCACCGAGTATCCGATCCCAGTTCCACCAAAACAAGTCATCATAAAGAGCCTTTATGATAAGCATGACTTATTAGTTGATGAATCCGAAAAGGTTCGTGACCTCATGTTATTGACCATTGACCCCGAGTTCCGCAAGCATTTTGAATCCTTGGGGCCATATGAGTTAATGCAATCGGTCGAGGAAAGGTTCCGAAAACCGGTTGAAGAGGAACGAGCTAGGATCTTCAAAAGACTTGCAGAGTGTAAGTTAAAAGAAGGAAGTAGCATCGATTCGCATGTTCTTCAGATTGAAGCATACATAGGCGAATTGTACAAACTTGGTTATTCCATAAGTTAGGAGTCGAGTGTTAACACTCTACTCGCTTCAGTGACAAGTAAGTACGATCTGTTCATACAGACATATAGAAAGGAAGACCAGAAAAAGACCTTAATGGAAATGCGTCCACTGTTGACTTTGTACGAGTCACTCTTGGAAAGGCATAGCTCCAATGGTTCAGCTACTTCTGGATTAAGTCTAGTGGAAAGACACAGCAAGAAACGATCCAGATCGTCTGGATATGTCTTAAGCTGGAAATCCACAGAATCGGATACAGTCGCGGAAAGATTGAAAGACGCTCCAAAGTCAAACTCTTTTTGAAAGCTCAGGTATATCTAGAAACCTCAAAACTCCTATTCCATAATTCCTTGATGCATAATGTGATAGTCACATTTTGGTTTGCATGCAGGGAATCAGTAAGGTACGGGACTCTGGCGCATAGGAGCATATTCAGATTGGATCTGAAGCTCATGCAGTTTTAGAGTTTAGTTAGATGTTGAAATCATGTTATTAGCTTATTAGATGCGTATGACATTGTCTATCATATAATACATTGTTCAAGGATTTTGTTTTAATAAAATTGTCAATTTTCTTTTAACACTCGTTGTTTGAAATATCCTTGAAATGTTGTATGATTGTGTTGAATGCATGATTAGTAATAACTTGAAAATTGATACATCTAAAGTGTTTGGATTTAGGAATTGAGTCCCTTATGATTGTTAAGATAAATATTATAAGAATCAATTCAACCAAAGGTCCAGTTGGACAGGACCTTGGAATCATTTGACTTAGAGTCACTTGATGAGTTGAGTTCTTAATGTGTCAAGAAATGAATCAACCAAAGATCCAGTTGGACAGGATTTTGGAATCATTTGACTTAGAGTCATATGATGATTAAGTTCTTTATAAAACACATGTAGCAAGAAATGAATCACCCAAAGATCCAAAGGACAGGATTTTGGAATCAGTTGACTTAGAGTCAACTGAAGATTGCGAGTCTGGAACAGAATTAACAAAGTCACAAGTTTACATAGAGATGTAAAAGACATTGAGATTAGGAGCAACGGACACATCAGTTGCTGTGTATTGCTCGAATCTCCAAATAGAACACAATTGTTTGTACTTCACGATATTTGTCATTCGGTATGACGAATATGACTTCGCTTATCAGAATAAGCGATTGGATTGAAACCTTGAACAGTTCAAGAACTTCAAAGCAAGTACGAGATCCACAAAACCTGAGTGACAACATAAACTGGGAAAATGTTTCACAGTTATTCTCTTCCAAGAACATTAATAGTTATAATGTGTCTTAGGGAAGATGATGGAGCATTGGTCGAAACAGTTCGATCCTCAATGTATGAGATACATTGCCAATTAGTTTCCGATACATTGAATACTAAACCAGTCAGACCATATTCCAACCACATCTTCGACTAAGTAGGTTTTGCAGACAATGTCTGAAATGTAAAGCTGGGATTGTCCCACTTGTACATTAAAGGTTCAGGGTCTTGTAGTGTTCGTCCGAACCTCATGACTAGCCTAAACCTAATCAGAAATGTCGTTTCACTGGCTATCCCGCTGTACCTGGAAGAGAAAGAGCTCTTTTAGAAAGAACTCATGTTCTAAGGAAACAGTGGGAGTTGGGACAGTCCTGAATGAGTTCAGGATTAGCCAAGTGAAATAACCTTTAGTCATCACTAGGCTTAGAGCAGAAATCAGATTTTTGTTTTAAATTCTGACATTATCTTCTCTTGACCAGTAGTACTGATCACCATCATAAGTAGTTATGATCAGGGTGACATATCAATTAGTGGCAAAACACTATAGTTGGTGCGGATATTCAATCCGACTACTTGGAAGCATTGGTGAGCGCGGTTGTTGCCAATTAAGAGAACCTTAGGACGAGATACAGTCTATGTGACAGTTTGATTGATTTTACAACTGGTCTTAAGACCAGTGGGAGTAATCATCAAAAGAAACCAACATGGACAGAAACATACCTTCAGAACATCTGGTTGAGTGAGACGATTCTCAGAGTCAAGTATTTGACTTTGAGAGAAGCACTCTCAATAGAAGATGAAATCTGAAAGGATACTACATAATGTAAGTCGTTAGTGGAGCGCGTGTGGATCACTGGCACACTAATGGTGACTCACAAAGAATATGCCAGTATAAAGGTACATGGGCCTGGGATTTCCCCGCGGGCATCTCACAAGAAAGGATATTCAGATTCTCAAAACATGCAAAAGGATTGGATTTTGAGAAAGGGCTGAAAGATTTCCATTAAGATGTCAGAAAGGTTTGGATTCTCAAAATGTGCCATAAGCTCTGGATTTTGTGAATAGTCCATAACTGTGTCAAAGCCAGTGGGAGTAATGCTGTTATCTATCTCAATATGTGTGTTACATACTGTTTCTAGGAAACGTCTCTTTTCATTACAAAGTGTAATGACTTGGTGTTAAGAGACGGATCGCTATGAAAAACTTAATAAAGATACGCCAGCTCGGGTGGTTATAAACATCTATGAGATAGATCGAAACTCTGCCAAGATGATCTTGATGAGACTCAAGATGCATAGCTCAGGAAAAGAGTTTCCTATCATTGTAAAGTGTAATGATTTGGCATATAAAGAAGGTGCAGCATACTCACATAATCCATAGACATCTATCAGATAGATGTTGCCATCAGTATTGAACTAGCCATAGTAAGCATGATCTTGATAAGATTCAAGATGCATGAGAAAAAGTCTCCGAAAGGATATAGTTATTAAAGGTCGTGACACAAGGATTACGAGTAATCCTAAGATTCCAAAAGGGTTTGGAATAGGACTGGATCGAATCCAACAAGTTTCTTGGATCGATCAGAAGTGTCATGAACATGTCTTGATGACTTAATGCTTAGATCATACTGAGTCAGATTCAGGATATGACCTGGCTGGGAATACTTAATGGATTTTGTGCCTACATGAGAAATCATTGAAAAATTATTAGGGGTGAATGTTGATAACAATTTGAAAAGAGTTTTAAAATAAGGACTTAATGGTTAAAGAATTTCGTTGGCATTCCGATGGAGCGCGTGTGGCTCACCGGCACATCGTAACACCTCGAAATAGTCTTAGGGTGCAAATATCCCGAGAACCATGGTACATAGAATGGAGTTGTTAGTGAGAATGACGGTATGACCAAAATTGAAATATCATCGGAAGGATATCCGATCGGATAAAGTGTATAAATGTATAACATTTGAATACATAGAAAGAGTGAAAGGTCAAGTAGACATAGATACATAACACGAATTAAATAGTTTAAAAGGAATCTAGAAACCGATAATAGTTTATGTAAAATCCGAGTTGGTGATTACCTAGTGGAGACTTGGTAATTAGACAATAATAGCCACCAGTCAGATTTTAAGTTTCGTTTTTGCATGTTTCACTTCCCGAATAATTTGATTATTCAAAAGGTCCACAGTCGCTCATACTTTTCGGGAGTAAGTATGAATGAAGACTGTCATGAATTGGTTTGTAGATTGTCTAAGGAGTTAGACATTGCAGTAAGACTGCTACAACGTTCATGAGTACTTAGAAATAGAGATTTGAGTATTGGATAAACCCGCGCTCAATAGATTGCTTCATGGATTACATCACGAGCAGTGTTGAGACGATAATATCGTATGATTTTGAAGCAGAGACATATGAGTTGAAATTTACAAGTCGGTTGTGCATTGATGATGCGAAACGCATCGGTAACTCGATGTTATAAAACGCATTGTTGTGTACGATTTGATAAGTAAAAGACACAACCATATGAGTCAAAGCTTATTCGTTCCTTGACACTGATGGGAAACAGATATCTGTAGGCTGCTCGATGATTTTGAAGTTGACTAAAGTGCTGGCCAGCCTAGACTAAATTGATGTGTTCAATTAGAAGTCTTAAAGTCATAAGCAGAATCGGAAATCGGGAAATAGAGTATCAGACACAGATTGATCTCAATCCATGTCTCGTGTCTCAAAATATCTTGTTGGACGAAGGATCATATGATCACTTATCTTTGGACGGAACTGACTAGGTCAGAGTTCGGCAGCAGTTTCTAGGAAGCTGCAGGTTGTTTATTAACCAGAAGATAAATTAAAGTCATAGACTTATCCAAGTGGGAGACAGTTGGATTAGGTGTCTAAGCCATGACTTTATATTTATATTTATCTTGTTAATTGAAGCAAAGCCAATTTGGGTTGCCCTCATAGCTGGAGGTCAGGATAGAGTTCAGTAGAGTTAAAGGTTGATTTATTAATTGTGTAATAAATCAATAGAATTGATTAAATAGTTTATTAATATATTTAAGTGTTAATATATTAATTAGAAACTATAATAATTAATTGAGATTTAATCTAGAATTAGTTGGATTTAATTTAGTGATTAAATTAATTAATTAAAAGTGCAGGGACTGGTTTTGTAATTATTCAATAGTTGAATAAAAGGCTGGCCAGTGGACAGGGGCCATAAATGGCGCCAATTGAGGAGGGTTCCTCAAAATGGCGAAACCCTAATTAGGGTTTAGAAAAGGGCTTGGTCCAATTGGCTTGCAGGCTTGCCCACTTGGAGGCTCCTTAGGGTTTCAGCTGTAACCCTTGGAGGCTATAAAAGGAGGCACCTGGCCACCCTAAAACCTGCGCCAACTTCAACCAGAGAAACTCTACTGGACTGTCTTCTCCATTGTTGTGGGTATGACTTTCATTTGAGGCAGGATACTTTTGCTGCTAGCTTCAAGAACAAGATTCAAAGGTTGGTTCTTCTGATTTAAACTTTAGAAATAATTGTTGGCCTTTAGGTTTTAGTTTATTATCTTCATAGAAGAAAACATAGATCTTTCTAGGGTTGCATGTGAACCATAAGTTTTATTTGTGTTCATTGTTTGCTAGAAAACCCTTCAAAAATCGTTACAGCAGCCACCACACACCCCTTTTCAGATCTGAAAAACAACTTTTGTGCAAAAAAATCGAATTTTAAGGATCAAAAAGATGTATATTCCAGAAAAAATGAAGAACACCAAGAACACTCAAGATCCAAAATGTCCAAAACAGTCAAAAATCGCCAAAAACACCAAAATCCAAGAAAAGGTTTCGAAAATATGATACCAAAACACCCAAAAATACAAGTTTTTAAGGCTCTGATACCACTTGTAAGTCCCAAACTATCAAGATCTAGCAAGGTATCAATGAAATCACTCGATTGGTGCGGAATCCCAACGAGTAAACAATCTAAAACACAATATGAATCAAGAATAAGAACAGATTAATCTACAATGCATACTTTGTATTAAATCAAAGTCGGGTACATAAGATCTATGATCGCTTGAACAATAATTCTCTCTAAATTGGCATGGTTCCCAAAACGATCACTAATGACAATGACGGCTACAAATGCCTTAAATACCTATTCCTAAAACCTAAGTCCATCTAATAAAGCCACCGAATTCGGCAAGCCCAGCCCACGGAAATCACCCTGATTTCAGTCATGACCACCGAGAACCAGGGGGTTTTCGGTCACTGACCGGAAACTCCAAACAGCCCTTATAAATTCGATTTTAGCTCATTAAATGCAAAGATTAAACCACAAAAAAATCCTAACAATCTCCCCCTTGGTTTAATGCTTTCATTTGTCTGCAAGCTTCTCTAGGTCTTCACTTTCAACTCTTTGCTCGAACATGACTTGGCTGTGAGGTTCAGTTGGATTAACTTGAGATTTGACTTTAACACGCACAGATGGTGTAAGGCATCTTGCATAGGTCTTGAAATCAGCACATCCAGCTTTAAGTTTGACTTTGACGTGTACTGGAGTCTGATTTAACTTCTTCACTCTTTTACCACATAAGGTGCAAATATAGCAACGAAAACTGTTTGAGGAGGAATTTAACGCAGCTTGTCGCATAGAGTTATGCTTCACCTTTCTTTTAGGGATAAAATGTAGTGTTGAAACTTCAAACTTCACTTCCGGAATCATCACATGAGGATCTTCATTTGATTGCCTTTTACTAGCGCTTCATGAGTCGAACCGATGACCAAAAATCATGTAGGTCACACAGTCATAAAGATCCTTCTCGCCACAGTTGTTCAAGGAACCAGCCTTAGTTCAGGAGGACACTACTCTTAGTATATGTGTGAACCTGGAGGAACGCACTGCGATTGTTTGAGTATCAGAGAACTACTAGTGGCCGTTTTGATTTTGACATGTAAGTCCCAATAAACCACTGGATCTACTTGGTATCAATCAGAAACTTAAATGGTGCAGAATCCCAATCAAGTATGAATAGAAACAAAAAAAAAGAAGAACGGATTACTACAATCTTCAATGCACTCTTTGTATTGATCAAAGACTAGAACATAAGTTGTGTGATTGCCAAGAACATAATATTTCTCTCTCTAGCTTAGCACAATTCTCTAGGCAATCAACCATGACAAATGATGTCATAAAAGGCTTAAATACTCTAGACCTAACACACTAATGACCTAGCCCATGAGAAGCAATCCACCAAGCCCAAATTAGGCATGGACCACAAGGACTAAAACCGAACAACCTAGTGTTGTTCGGCCCCCCACCGATCTTCCAAATAAAACACAAAGCTAGAATATTTTACAATTTAGTCCCTTATAAATAAAAGATTAAACCAACCAAAATTAATTCCCAGCAATCTCCCCCTTGGTTTAATGCTTTCATTTATCTTCAGGCTTCACTTGGACTAGACGTTAGCTGAATACTACAGAAAATGTTCAACAATCTCCCCCTCAAATGGACAATCTCCTCCTTACCAGGAAAACCTTTCGCTTAGCATGCAGCAGGAGATAATGTTGATGGAATTCAGCACATTGCAGTAACAACTTCGTCTTCGATGCAGGTCGTCTTTGGATTTGGATTGGTAAGCACTTTAGATCATCGAGCATGTCTTCAATCAGCACATCCAGTCTTTTGATTTGACTTTGACTTTAACTAGAGTCTAACTCTCCTTCTCTTCATTTGATCACTTGAGGTGTTAATATAGTAACAAGTTGACTGAGGAGGAAATCAAGCAACTTCTCACCTAGAATTTAGTTTCACCTTCTTCTGGAACAAACTTGTGGGTCCTGAAATTCTTGAATGCTTCATTTTACTAATGCTTCTCGATACGATCACTAATAAGCAAATACTGTGGGTCCTGGAGTTAGAAACTCTCACCACAGTTGTTCAAGGATTTATCTTTGGCTCAGAATGAGACTTCTCGCAGTATCTGTGTGAACCCAGGGGAACGCACTGTGATTGTTTGAGTATCGGAGAACTACTCGTGGCCGTTTTGATTTAGGCCCCTGCATATCCTTGATCAAATATCTCAATGCAGTTGACAAGTTGACAAGTCAACTTGGCTCTTGGCGAGACGTTCCATGGTATCCAAACTACGCGGAGTGTACCATCCTAGTGCCAATTTTGAATCAGGTAAGGTTGTCGGGGTCTCACAGCTATTGTGGTAAACAACAATGATCACTGACCCAGATTTTCAATGTTTCATCAATGTGAGGTAATATCACATCAAATCACGAACATCTTGTTTAGAAGAAGTATTAGGTCAAGCGTGGTATGTGCGTGTAATATGTCTTGGCTATTAGACATACCCATCGGCTAGACTTTCAAATTGTCATCAGTGTATGGTTTAGTACACTAAGTCATCCAACTCTTGAATTAGAAGCTTTGTAAGGTGAGAAAAGTTGTTGATGCCTCACATCTACTACTTGTGTTGTAGAAGAGATCATTAGCATAGAGTGTCGAAATATCATCATCAGTTGGTTTAAAGTAATGAATCGTCTATTTCTTGCATCAAAAGTGTAAAGGTGGTTAAGAAGGGATTGGTACATGTGATAGATTACGGTACGCAATCTAACCATCGACACAGACTTTTTAACTCTCGACTTCGAGTGGTTTCTCTCAAAGTGTCTAGAAGTTGGTGTTACACAAGAAAAACTTTATATTGGTTAAGAAGCAATTGTTAGTGCTTCACATTCATTGGGGTGTACCAATAAAGATCACAAACACTTAAAAGTTACCTCAGCAGTGACTGGTATAACTCGGTGCGTCGTCGGTAGGTAAGGAATGTCTTATCGAGTCACGGAAAAAGTAAGTCACATCTTTGACATGAGAAATTTTGATTTGTATTCCTGATTGGTATTTATCAGGAACATTGACGATCGTGCAAATGTGAAAAAGAACAATAATTTTGTAGTTTTTAATTTTCTGAAAGGAAAAATATGAAAATTATAAAAAATATTTTTGAATTTTATAAAGTTTTGTAATTTTTTTTGATTTTCATTTTGAAAATAAAAGACATAAAGGAAAAACATCTTTTTTGAATTTTATAAAGTTTTGTAATTTTTTTTGATTTTGTTTTTTCTTTAATTCTCCCCTAAATTTGTGTATATAAGAGAATGAACAAAAATGCACAAATTTAACTGAAAACTAAAGAAACATATAGAAAAAATTGAACTATTAATCATCAAAACGAATCAAAACAGTTCAGGACGAAGTTACATTTTCAGTCTTCAACACGCAATAAGATAGGAACCCCACGTGATCTTTCCTTACTCCCCTTCCCGCAACGGACACAGACTCTCCAGTAATGATTTGAATGTTGTGCAACTGAGAATTGTCTCCAATCCTATGCCCAGAACAGCTACTATCAACGAACCGCGGTCTGAAGATATTCCTCTGTAGATGCTCCTGCACACGTGCGGGATCAATTGGTCTTAGGAACCCATTCCATTCGGAAGCTGGGTTGACCGTTGCTATCCATACACTTCACACGCTCCCATGACATATCCTGCTTATCAGATAAGAATGAAAAGTTAACAGAATTATGAAATGAGCTAGAATGTTGGCCTTTTGGTACCCATTGGTAGTTTGGTTTTGGTCTTTTGTTGTTTGACCGGATGGGTGTATCAGCAATTAAGTTTGAAGCAGCACTCCCCCTTGACTTGTGCTTCTGTTGCCAGCGTGGACTCGAGGACGATCCTTGAGATGAGCTTGACTTTACCGACTTTGATTTGGTAGAGTCATCTTTCGAATCGGTCTTCTGGTCCTTGGGGGCCTGCTTCTTGGCCTTGGCTTCATTCCAGTCGCCATTTCTTGACCGTGAACTTGAGGACTTTCTTTTGTGAGAACTCCCTCTTGGCGCGTTCTGCCAACCTTGTGCGTAGAAAGGAAGATGTGGGTGATGTGGAAAGTGTTGGATTAGGTGTCTAAGCCATGACTTGTAATTGTACCTTTTATCTTATGATTAAAAGCAAAGTCCATTTGGGTTGCCCTCATGGGTGGAGGATAGTTCAGTAGAGAGAATAGTTGATTTATTAATTGTATAATAAATCAATAGATTATATATATATGGTTTATTAATATATTTAAGTGTTAATATATTAATTAGAAAGTTTATTAATTAATTGAGATTTAATCTAGAATTGATTGGATTTAATTTGGAGATTAAATTAATTAATTAAAAGGTGCAGGGACTGGTTTGGCATTTATTCAATAGTTGAATAACTGGCCAGGTAAAACCAGGGACCAAAAGTGGCGCCAACCTGGAGGCTCCTCCAGGGTTTGGCGAAACCCTAATTAGGGTTTTGGTAAGCCTGGTCCAAGTGGTCAAAACCCTTGTCCAGTTGGAGGCTCCTTAGGGTTTCAGGTGTAACCCTAGGAGGCTATAAAAGGAACCCCCTGGCACCTGATTATTCACGCCATCTTCTCTCTGGATTCACTCTGCTGGACTGATTCTTCCATCCCTTGGGTGTGACTTGCATTTGAGGCAGTATACGTTTGCTGCTGCTTGAAAAGGATCATAAGATCAAAGGTTGGTTTTTCTAATTCTTCTTTAGAATTGAATTGTTTCCTTTAGGTTCTTAGTTCTAATCTTCATAGAAGAAAACATAGATCAATATTAGGGTTGCATGTGAACCTTAGGCAATTTTGTGTTCATTGATTGCATAGAAACGCTGCAGTGGTATCAGAGCTAACTTGTTTTCTTGTGATTTGATTATGAACTGCATAAACTGTTTGTGCCTAAGGGTTTCTTGCGAAAATAAACCCTTGGGAGGAGGCCAAAATTGATCTCAAGGCTAGGGTTTCCTAACCCTAGCCGCCAACCCCATATGGTCCCCCTTGAATGCTTGATTTGCTTGCCTTATTTATGTGTTGTTATTTTTGGTAACTAAATCAACTAAAATAACTTGAACCCTAATTCCTTGGCTTGTAATTTTCAAGATTCATGGGACAAATACAGATTAATTAATTTGATTAATTTGGTAATCTGTAACCTAGATTTAATTAGTTTAATTAATTGATTAATTAAAAGACCAATTAAATCGGTTTAAAGAATTAATTAAAATTTTCAAAAAAATTAGTAATAATTTGCAAAAATTAAGATTAAATTAATTCTAAAATATTTTAATGAGATTAAAATACATCTTATATATATTTATGATTAAAAGTTAATTTAATATATATAAGAAAATTGGTTAGTCTACCGCTAGTAAGCCTCATTCACAAAACTGTCTTATAAAGAGGGTATAAGGCGACTGACTATAAAGTGTTAGTCTAATGGGTATCTACTCTTACCCACCGCTCTCCTGGTCAGTCGAGTGTCGTTAGCCGGACGGATATGATAGAACCGCTAAGTCTCTTAAAAGTATAATGCTACAATTGAAAGTACTAGAACCCTAAACAAATCCCAATCTAGTTACTTTAGGTTAAAAATGTGAATTGGTGCTAATCCATGAAATTGCACATTGCACTTTGTGGAACGTTGGTGGAGCGTGTGTGGTTTACCGGCACGCCAACTGGGGTCCGTAAAGAGTCGCAATGGGTTTCTTGATTTTGTCATTATTAACGGAGCGTGTGTGGTTTACCGGCACGTTAATTAGAGATGAAAATTGACTTCAAGAGTACCAAGCAATTTGCATGGTTATTCACACTCGGTTTGTGATCCTCGGTATCCCAGTCACAAACAGCGGGGCATTCCCGAGATTAAAACATGCTATCGAACAGTTCGGTAAATCTCAAAGAAACTAGGAATTCCATTATAATATGATTATGTTTCCGCGGTGGAATTGGCTGAATCGTCATTCGCCTACCTTGTAAAATTTGCAATATTGATTACGGCATCCCTTTTCGGTATTGTAGATTGTTATTGTAGGATCCTAGCCTCGTGTTTATTCTTGGGTGAATATGAGGGTTATCATTATTACTCTATCTAATTAAAACTACCTTCTTCTTGTTCAGATGTCTTCTGACCAATCCGTTCCTCACTCAAATCCCGGTAGTGTCACCTCAATTCTGTCATTATGCTCAAAAGTGACGTTAGACGGCACCAACTACAATGACTGGATCTGCAACATCAAAGTGGCTCTAAGGTTTGAACATAAAGAGTATGTTCTAGAAACCGAGCTTGTTGATGTGGACACTGAAACCGCTACTCCCGAGGAAATCGCTGCGTACACTAAACACTCTGATGATGCAACCAAAGTGGCTTGCATCATGATCACTACTATGAACCCTGAACTACAGTGTATCTATGAGGACTATTGGCCTTACGAGATGCACAAAGAGCTCGCGGAAAGGTTCCGCAAGCAAGAGCGCATCGAGAGGCGTGAGGTTGTAAAAGCTTTCATTAACAGCAAGCCCAAAGAGGGCGAGTCCATCTGTGCACATATGCAGAGGATGCATGGTTACGTGGAAAGGCTTAGAAAGCTGGAAATGCCGGTTCATGAGGATTTAGTAGTTGACATAGTGCTGAACTCCTTACCCAGTTCTTATGACCAGTTCACACTGGCGTATCATTTGAACAACAACCAGGCAGATCTAGCTGAGTTACACCGCATGCTACGTACGGCTGAGGACGGGATGAAGGGAAAAGCTGTGCTCCCTGTCACCCCGCCTGTCCTGGCTATTGACTCCGGAAAGGGAAAGAAACGGAAAGGCCCTCCTAAGCAGAACTGGAGGGAAAAGACTCACATCGGGTCATCTAGCGATGCCCCGAAAGGGAAGTCTTCCGGAATTCCACATGTTCGGAACCCCAAAGAGGCCGACTGCTTTTACTGCAAGCAGAAGGGTCATTGGAAGAGGAGCTGCCCAACGTATCTGCAGGATGTCAAGGACGGTAAAGTGAAACCGTCACAGGCGGGTACATATTCTATATCTAATAACTCATCTTTTTCCCGTTCATGGGTCCTTGATACAGGATGTGGTTTTCACATCTGTTCTGATTTGCAGGGCCTAGAGGAAAGTAGGGAACTGGAGCATGGCAGACTGAACCTGGTCATGGGCAATAGGCGAACGTCACCTGTTACCAAGATTGGTGTTTATGGACTGATGCTGAGCAGTGGAGTTAGATTAGATTTACATAAATGTTGCTATGCGCCAGATATGGCAAATAACATAATTTCTTTTCATGCACTATTTAGACAAGGATTTTATTATGAATTCAATAAATTAAATGGTTCAATTTCGGTTTTCAAAAATGATGTTTTTATATTTAATGCTATGCCTTGTGATGGTGTTTATGAATCTATTATGTGTGTTGATAATTATGGTAAAAATGTATTAACTATTGATGCTTCAAGCGGTGTAGAAAAGGCATGTCTGTGGCATTGTCGCCTTGGCCATATAAACAAGAAACACATCGCCCAACTCCAAAAGGATGGAGTGTTGGAATCATTCGACCTCGGGTCGGATGATGTATGCGAATCTTGCTTACTTGGCAAGATGACAAAATTACCATTCAAAGGTTCCTTTGAAAGAGGTGAAGGTCTGTTGGATATCATACACACAGATGTGTGTGGTCCCTTCAGAACAACCACTAGAGATGGCACGCGGTTCTATGTGACCTTTACCGACGATTTTAGTAGATATGGATATGTCTACTTAATCAAGAACAAGTCTGATACCTTTGAAAAGTTCAAAGAGTCTAAGAATGAAGCGGAAAATCAATTGGGCAGAAAGATAAAGATGCTTAGATCCGACAGAGGCGGTGAGTATCTTAGTATCGAGTTTCTCGATTACCTCAAGGAATGTGGAATTGTTTCACAGTTGTCGCCTCCAAGAACACCTCAGCTGAATGGTGTTGCAGAGAGACGAAACCAAACCTTGTTAGACATGGTTCGTTCCATGATGAGTCGAGCCTCACTTCCAATCCATTTCTGAGGGTATGCATTAGAGACTGCCGCCTATATCCTAAATCTTGTCCCAACCAAGAAGGTTGCGAAAACACCACACGAGATGTGGACGGGGAAAGTTCCTTCGTTGGCACACATCAAAGTCTGGGGCTGTGAAGCATTCGTGAGACGAGATACTTCAGATAAGCTCGCAGAAAGAAGTGAGAGGTGTTTCTTCATCGGATACCCGAAACAGTCATTTGGATACTTGTTCTACAGACCGAGCGAGGACGTGGTCTTTGTTGCAAGACGGGGGTTCTTTCGAGAGAGAGAGAACTTATATCCA
The DNA here is from genome assembly GCA_023525715.1 of Cichorium intybus. Taxonomy (NCBI): domain Eukaryota; kingdom Viridiplantae; phylum Streptophyta; class Magnoliopsida; order Asterales; family Asteraceae; genus Cichorium; species Cichorium intybus. The sequence goes on from CM042009.1 coordinate 87,377,440, forward strand.
AAGAGGACAGTGGGAGTACGATCGATCTCGAAGAAATTCAGGAGACGCCCGATGAGACAACCTTGGAAGAAACTAGCAACCAACATGAGGAAGAAGTTCCTGTTGGACCCACCGACATTTCATTGCCCCTTAGGCGCTCAGGTAGAGTTAGCATGCCGCCCGAGTTCTATGGTTTCCATATTACTTCGGACAGAGACACGTTAGTCAGTGATCGTACATTGACTAATTTAGATGAGCCAACTAATTACCGTGAAGCAGTGGCAGGCCCCGAGTCTGCAAAATGGAAAGAGGCAATGGACAGTGAGATAAAGTCCATGTATGACAATCAAGTTTGGAACTTGGTTGAGAATGTACCGGGTCGAAAGACAGTCAGATGCAAGTGGATCTTCAAAAAGAAGACCGACATGGACGGAAAAGTGCATACTTATAAAGCTCGGCTGGTTGCGAAAGGATTCACTCAAACCCCGGGGGTTGACTATGATGAAACCTTCTCACCAGTAGCCAAGATTAAGTCAATCAGGATAATGCTTGCCATAGCTGCGTTTCATGATTATGAAATCTGGCAGATGGATGTCAAAACCGCTTTCCTTAATAGGAAACTGACTGAAGATGTTTACATGAGTCAGCCAGAAGGTTTTGTAGACACTAAGCACCCTGATAAAGTATGTAAGCTTGAAAGATCAGTCTACGGGTTGAAGCAAGCATCTCGCAGTTGGAATCTTTGCTTCCATGAGAAAGTCAAAGAGTTTGGCTTCTCTAGGAGTGAAGATGAGTCCTGTGTATATGTCAAGGCTAGTGGGAGAATAGTCACTTTTCTGGTGCTGTATGTTGATGACATACTGCTCATGGGAAACGACATTCCGACCTTGCAGAATGTTAAGGCTTGGCTCGGGAAGTGTTTCGCCACGAAAGACCTAGGGGAAGCTGCTTATATTCTCGGGATAAGAATACTTAGAGATAGAAAGAGAAAATTGATAGGCCTAAGCCAGTGTACATATTTGGAAAAGGTGTTAAAGAGGTTTAACATGGAAAGTTCCAAAAAGGGAGAGTTACCAATCCTAAGTGGTGTTAAATTGAGTAAGACTCAAAGTCCGAGTACTGATCAGGAAATAGCTGAAATGAGTTGGGTACCTTATGCTTCGGCAGTAGGATCGATCATGTATGCTATGACATGTACTCGTCCCGACGTATCCTATGCACTAAGCATGGTTAGTCGGTACCAGGGTAATCCTGGAAAGGCACATTGGATTGCAGTCAAGAACATACTCAAGTTTCTGCGAAGGACAAAGAATATGATATTAGTCCTTGGTGGCAGTGATGAGTTAAAAGTGAGTGGATATACAGATGCCAGTTTCCAGACAGATAGGGACAGTGGACGGTCCCAGTCGGGCTGGGTATTTCTTTTGAACGGTAGAGCGGTCACTTGGAAAAGTTCCAAGCAAGAAACGGTGGCTGATTCAACGTGCGAATCAGAGTACATCGCAGCGAGTGAAGCGTCTAAGGAGGCGGCTTGGCTGAAGAATTTCATCGGGGATCTTGGAGTTGTCCCGAGCATTTAGGAGCCGGTGGAACTTTTTTGCGATAATGAAGGAGCGGTCGCCTTGGCAAAGGAACCGCGAGACCATGAAAAGTCCAGGCATATCGAAAGAAAGTACCACTATATTCGACATCAGATAGAAGAAGGGCACTTACTGGTTAAGCGAGTATCATCCAAGGACAATCCTGCAGATCCTTTGACTAAGGCTCTGAATAGGATCAAGCACAATCAGCATGCTCAGAGCATTGGATTGAAGGATGATGTTAGTTTTAGTAATTAGATAGACTAGAAACTTGTAACAGTATAAATGTAATTGACTCGGTGATTTTATAATAGAGATTTATAAATGAGTATTGTTACTGCCTTTGTCAATTGTTTATTTCTGTGTTTCTATATTTGCATGTTTAACTTCCTTAATAATTAGATTATTTGAAACTCCACAGTCGATCATACTGTTAGGAAGTAAGTATGAACTAAGACTGTCATGAATTGGTTGCAGATTGTCTAAAGAGTTAGACATTGCAGTAAGACTGCTGCAACGTTCATGAGTACTTAGAAATAGAGATTTGAGTATTGGATAAACCCGTGCTTAACAGATTGCTTCATGGATTATATTGTTAGTTCTATATGCCCAAGGATGATCATAAAATGATATTGCTAATAACACATGATCCTATAGGGTCACACCAATAACAAGTTAGACACCAATTTGATTGTTTGATATAATGATTTTGATTCATTATCAAATGATATAATAATTGCAATTTGTTTTGAGAATTATTATTTTATGAAAAATAATAATTGTTCTAAGTTATAATTCATATTAGATGAATTAATTTGAGAGTGTATATGATTGTTTATATCATTTAATTGTTAGATGATTTAAATAATAAGTATGTAACCCTTTTGTTATTTTAAGCGTTAAAATAAAATTCACATGTATGTATAAATGTATATGTATATATAATTATGAAATGTATATATGTATATATAAATACATAATATGAAAATACATTTATATAAACATATATATGTGTATATATGTTAATTATAAGTGTATATATGTTTATATATGTGTGAATAAATAAAAGGAGTTGAATTGAGAAATAAGAGTTTATTATTTATAAACATTTTATGGAAAATCTTTATAAATTATAAAATGAGAGAATATTTCTCTCTCTCTCTCTTCAAAATCACGTCCACCACACACCAAGAAAGGTGTGTGGGCATGCCAAACACAACATGGGAATATTCTTTATGTTTCCTAGGTTGACCATGGGAGTTTGCACTCATGCATGCTACATAAGGAAGCTAGTCTCTCACTAGTTCCTTCCTTGATCTTCTTGGACGATTTTGACACCATTCTAACACTCTCATACTTTCTAAAACTCAGCCAAAAACAAACCATAAACACCTTGACCTTGCATGCAAAATTCGGATTTGGCATCAAGCTACAAAAGGTTGATATTTGCAATTGAAGACTAGCATCTTCTTGGTGTTGTCAAGCTTGTTGGTGGATCAACTATAGAGGGAAGCTTTTTGGTTCCTCTTTATCATCAACATCACCATATTCATCATCCATTTCGTGGTCAAGGCAAAAGGTTGTAATCTTGAACATTTACTATGTTTGTTTTCATTTATCTCTACATGCATGTAGCATGATCCTCTTGGAATGAAATTCGTGTTCATGATTTTTGCTTCCGTTGCAACTTCAAGTTTTTGAAACTCATAACATGAACATGGATTTCCAACAATTGGTATCAGAGCCATGGCTATATTGCAACTTGGTTTTTGGAAGCCATGAATGTTCATCTTCTTGAATGCAATGTTCATGCATGGCTTCTTTGGCAACATGCAAGTATAAATTCTATGATTTTATGTAACCAACTAAAATTATGTTTGCATGCATTTGGTTACATAATTGTTGCCTTAGAAAAACAAAGTGTTGATTTTTTTATGATTTTATGTGATAAAATGGTGCATAAACAAGCCAAGGACCATGTGTTGCATGTTTTGTGTTTAAATTCGATATGGTTGTAATCTATTCTTTTATTCAAATGGTTTGTAATAATAATTAGTTATTTACTTTTTTATTCATTTTGTAAGTATTAGAATAGTTGTATTTTATTTCTTTACAAAATGTAATAAAAGAAGAAGCAAGAGAGAAAACCATGAGAAGCAACACCAAGAACTTGCAACGAATTTCCTGCCCTCCTGCTGTCCATTTCGAAACTGTTTTGGGGCCCAAAATAAATTCATATCTCGATGTTTTGATGCTATACTTGTTACTAACTATAATATCTAGTATATACAAGTAGTTTTGGCAAGTATGTGCATCGTTATCATCAAGAATGAAGTCAAGAAAGCTCCAAAACCTCCTGTTAAGGGCTGTTGCTGTTCGGATCTGTTTTGGGGCACAAGAAATATTCATAGCTCATGCCATGGTGCCAAGAAAGGGTGGTTCAAGTGTCATTTGATGATATAAGAAGATTGGCAAATTTGTAGCTCAATTGAAGATCATTTGGATGAATTTTTGGTCACCTTTTGTCCCTAGGAATGGACTTGATATTTCATGTATGGCTCACATGAAATATCAAATTAGTTGGCTTGTGTTTATGCACCCATGCATGCATGTGATGATTGAATGTTTTATTATTTTATGTTGTGGATGAAAATAAGATTTTGCATGCTAGACAACCTAGATAATTAAACATAATCATCAAGGAGTTTGTAATTTTTCAAATTGACATATAAAACATAAGATATAATACAATTGGTTTTATTAAAAATGGGTTTTGTTATAAAACCTATAAAGTCAAATTTTGAAAATGAATGAAACAAAGAATAAATAAAATGGAGATTTTATGAATTCTTACAAACTCCAACCCTAAATAATAATGGTAATTATTTAGGATTAAAATTGGTTCTCAAGTATGTGATCAAACTCAAACTTAATATTGGATATTAATTGTAACCTTGACCACAAACAAAGAATCAATAAAATGGAGATTTTATGATTAAGGAACCAATTAACAAAATAAGATTTTAATGGTACCATGTTCATTGGATGCATGCAATCTACATGATACCATATGTTTTCAAAATTAGAATTGTAAAACATACAAATCCCTTTCGAAATGCAAATCAATGCCGTCCCTCTTAAAGACACTCATGTATCACTTGAATATCCTTGTGGGATAAAGGTTACCTAACCACTTAAAGTCTTCTTGTGATACAAGAGGTAGTTTTGCAATATTCATGGGATAAAGGACACCTAACCATTAATAGTTGTCAAAACTACACGTCCGTTTAAGTGGGATGATTTGTTTGGAAATCTTTTGTGATAAAGGTCACCTAAGCATTAGAAATCCAAGGCATAGATGGGATCAAACATGCCAAACTTATAAATGTTATAATGGGATCCCATAACTCTAGAAATTATATTTGGATATAATTGGTAAACCGTTACCTACCTTGTTGATTCGAATAGGCGGGATAAAGGATACCTAACCGCTTGTTTGTATTGCAACTTGGATTCTAGACCTTAATCAATTAAAGTTTATGAAACAAAAGGGTATTAATTATTAAGGACTTAATATCATAAATTACTAAATTGAACCTTGTTAAAATTTTGTAGATGGCACCAAACACAACAAACCCGGCTCCAAACAAAACATCACTACGGTCTCTCCTTGAGGGAGAAAAACTAAACCACACCAACTTCTTAGATTGGTATCGTAGTGTGAGAATAGTTCTCAAACAAGAAAAGAAAGAATATGTTCTCAATGAACCACTTCCTGAAGAGCCCCCTGCCATTCCTAAGCCCGCACACGATGCATGGCTTAAAAAGATGGATGACTCCATTGATGCATCATGTCTAATGTTGGCAACCATGATTCCTGACCTTCAGAAGGATTTAGAGAATCATTCGGCCTATGACATGATTAATCAATTGAAGGAAATGTTCCAACAACTAGCAAGAACGGAAAGGTTCGAAACTGTTCGGGCTTTCCATGCTTGCAAGATGGAGGATGGGCAGTCGGTTAGCTCTTATGTGCTCAAGATGAAGAGTCACATTGATCATTTGGCACGTCTTGGAGTTGTGATTCCCGAAGAGCTAGCAACGGATATGATCCTTAACTCTTTGACAAAGTCTTTTGATCCCTTTGTCATGAATTATAACATGAATGGTTTGAACAAGACTATCCCGGAATTGCATGGGATGCTAATTACCGCGGAAAAGAATCTGCCTAAGAAAACCAGTCAAGTTCTCATGATCAAGGAAGGTGGCACAAAGAGAACTAGACCCGAACACCCCACCAACTCCAAGGGAAAGGGGAAGGCAAAGGTTGTCAAAGGAAAGGGCAAGAAAGTTGTCCAACCATCCCGTCCGCCCAAGAAGAAGGAAAAAGTTGCCAAAGAAGACGCGTGCTTCCAATGTGGCAAAGTTGGGCATTGGAAGAGAAATTGCCCTACCTATCTTGCGGAGTTGAAGAAGAAGAAGGTCGGTGAGGGCACTTCAGGTATCTATGTGATAGACCTAGAACTTTATAATTTATCTCCTAACACATGGGTATTTGATACTGGTTGTGGAACTCACATTTGTAATATGTTGCAGGGGTTCAAAAGGAGTAGGCGACTGAAGGCAAACGAGGTAGTACTCCGGATTGGAAACAGTGCAAGGGTTGCGGTGGATTCAATTGGAAGTTTTGATTTATTACTACCTAATGGCTTGTATTTGACATTGTTGAATGTTTATTATGTTCCTAGCTTGACTAGGAATATTATTTCGGTTGCTAAGTTGAGACAATGTGGATTTGATCTTTGCTTTATGAATGATGACATTTGTGTTTACAAAAACAATGTGTTCTATTTTGAGGCTAGGCCTTTAAATGGAATTTATGAAGTAAACCTTGATGAAAAGACTAACCATGGCTCTTTATACCACACTTTCACCAAGAGACCCAAATGTGATTTGAGTCAAATTTATCTATGGCATTGTCGACTTGGGCATATAAACAAGAAACGCATATCCTAACTTCAAAAGAGTGGACTTTTGAAGGCAAATGAGAATGACTCATTTGATATATATGCGAATCTTGTTTACATGGCAAGATGACTAAAGCTCCTTTCTCCGGAACCAATGAGAGGGCAAAGGACTTGTTAGGAATCATACATACGGATGTATGTGGTCCTTTCAAGCCAATGACTAGATACGGTGAAAGATATTTCATCACCTTCACTGATGACTTTAGCCGTTATGGATATGTTTATTTAATTAAACATAAACATGAGGCGTTTGAAATGTTCAAAACGTTTCAAAGTGAAGTGGAAAATCAACTCAACAAAACAATTAAAGTTTTTCGTTCTGATAGAGGAGGTGAGTACTTAAGTACAAACTTCATGGATCATCTTAAGACTTGTGGAATTGTTTCACAACTTACTCCACCTGGAACACCACAACATAATGGTGTATCTGAGAGGCGGAATCGAACACTATTGGATATGGTTCGATCCATGATGAGTAGAAGTACTCTACCTTTGTCAGTTTGGGGTTATGCTTTACAAACAGCCGCTCGTCTCCTAAACATGGCACCTACCAAGAAGGTAGATAAAACACCTTATGAGATATGGCATGGAAAGGTTCCATCTTTATCCTATCTCAAGGTATGGGGTTGTGAAGTTTATGTTAGACAAGAAGCTTCAAACAAACTAGAACCCCGTTCAACTAAGTGTATCTTTATAGGGTATCCAAAAGATTGTCTTGGATACTACTTCTACAATCCCATAGAGAATAAGATATTTATTTCTTGAAAAGCTGAATTCCTAGAAAACAAGTTTCTGACGGAAGAGGCTAGTGGGAGGTTTGTGGAACTTGAAGAACTTCAGGAACCACAACCTGATACACAAGAAATTGGATCTAGCGTTCAACAAGAAATTGTTGAACCTGAACAAACAGTTGATCAGGAACAAATTGTAACACAAGATGTTCGCAGATCTGGTAGGGTTCGATTTGAACCTGAAAGGTATGGTTACCTAATGATGGAAGAGGAATGTTATACGATAGATTCTGATGAACCCGTCAACTACCAGAGTGCAATGTCAGATCCTGAATCTGATAAATGGCTTGAAGCCATGAACACAGAGATGCAATCCATGCACGATAACCAAGTATGGGACTTGGTTAATCTTCCCACCAATTGTAAGACTGTTGGGAACAAATGGGTTTTCAAGAAGAAAACCGACGTGGATGGAAATGTTCACACTTTTAAGGCAAGACTTGTCGCTAAAGGATACTCACAAACTCATGGTATTGACTATGATGAGACCTTTTCACCAGTGGCAATGATAAAGTCGATTAGGATACTTTTTGCCATAGCCGCATACTATGATTATGAGATATGGCAAATGGATGTCAAGACCGCTTTCCTTAATGGACACTTATTGGAAGATGTCTATATGGATCAACCTGAAGGTTTTGTCGATCCCAAGCATCCAAGTAAGGTGTGCAAGCTTAAAAGATCCATCTATGGATTAAAGCAAGCGTCTCGAACATGGAACATCCGATTTGATGAAAAGATTACGAATTTTGGATTCATTAAAAATGAGGATGACTCCTGTGTTTACAAGAAAGCTAGTGGGAGCATAATCATATTCCTAGTATTGTATGTTGATGACATACTTCTATTTGGAAATGACATCCCAACATTGAAAGGTGTCAAAACATTCCTTGAGAACTGTTTCTCAATGAAGGATTTAGGAGAAGCTGCTTATGTATTAGGCATAAAGATCTATAGAGATAGATCTAAGAGACTGATTGGACTAAGCCAAAGTGTATATATTGATAAAATCTTGAAAAGGTTCAAGATGCAAGACTCCAAAAGAGGATTCTTGCCTATACCGCATGGCACCATCCTAAGTAAGTCTCAGTGCCCAAGCACTAAGACTGAACTTGAAAGGATGAAACATGTCCCATATGCTTCGGCAATTGGGTCCATCATGTATACCATGTTATGCACTAGGCCTGACGTCTCATGTGCCTTAAGCATGACTAGTAGATATCAACAGAACCCAGGTGAAGCCCACTGGACTGCTGTAAAGAACATTCTTAAGTACTTTAGAAGAACTAAAGATATGTTCTTAGTTTACGGTGGTTTGGAAGAAAGCTTAAAGGTAAGGGGTTACACTGACGCAAGCTTCCAAACAGATAGGGACGATTCAAGATCTCAATCTGGGTATGTCTTTATATTAAATGGAGGAGCCGTGTCTTGGAAGAGTTCCAAACAAGAAGTGATTGCACAATCCACTACAGAATCAGAATATGTTGCTGCTTCGGAAGCTGCTCAAGAAGCTGTCTGGATGAGAAAGTTCATTGAAGATCTAGGGGTTGTTCCTTCCATTCGGGACCCCATAGAAATCTTCTGTGATAATCTAGGTGCTATAGCTCAAGCAAAGGAACCTAGATCGCATCAAAAGACCAAACACATTCACCGAAGGTATAACTACATAAGACATGAAGTTAAGAATGGTGAAATAAGTATTCACAAGGTTCATACAGATCAGAATTTGGCAGACCCATTCACGAAGCCTTTACCCCAAGCTAAGCATGAAAGTCACGCTAAGGGTATAGGACTTCGTTTTTCTAATGAATGGATTTGATTTGTGTTTAGTGTTTTATGAATATGAAATTATGTAAACAACAAGAATTATGTAATATATGTGACGTGATGTTTCATTCATAATTTTGTGTTCTATATTAGCATGTTTAATCCTTGAATAATATAATTATTCTAAATGTCCATAGTCGATCATAGTTGTGGGAGCAACTACGAAGTAAGACTAATATGAATTGGATTGGTTGACTTTTATGGGTAAAAGTAGCAAAAGGTTGCAACCAAATTCATAGGTACTTGTCAGTGAATAAGTATTGGACTTGACCCGTTTCAAGATCACTCCATGGATCATTATCATAAGTGATTCTTGAATAAAGGTATTATTATTGTATCCTTAGACCTGAGATACATATTTGGGACTCAAGTGTAGGGAGTGCTATGCTTTGATATGGTTCACCGTTGTTCTTGAAAAATAGACAACCATAAAGGCCATGCTCATGTATAATACTAACTATATGAGGGGTGTATGTAGTCAAGACGGGATTTGTTCCTCTTATGTGTTGAGAGTTAGACATCTAAGGTGCCTGATTAAAAGTTGAACATACAATGAGAATGATTAAGATCCATGTCTCATGTTCAACATGATGTCTGTGACAAAGGGATAATTGATAAATAACCTGGTACATCAATTAGAGCTTTGAGCTTTTGAAGAATTGGATGTTGTTGAATGGCATTATGTCATGTGTTATTGGGGGCAGTGAAATGTTGCTAGACGTTCATTACTGTCGGTATCATTCTATGATGCAACCTTGTGCAAGTGGGAGATTGTTAGTTCTATATGCCCAAGGATGATCATAAAATGATATTGCTAATAACACATGATCCTATAGGGTCACACCAATAACAAGTTAGACACCAATTTGATTGTTTGATATAATGATTTTGATTCATTATCAAATGATATAATAATTGCAATTTGTTTTGAGAATTATTATTTTATGAAAATTAATAATTGTTCTAAGTTATAATTCATATTAGATGAATTAATTTGAGAGTGTATATGATTGTTTATATCATTTAATTGTTAGATGATTTAAATAATAAGTATGTAACCCTTTTGTTATTTTAAGCGTTAAAATAAAATTCACATGTATGTATAAATGTATATGTATATATAATTATGAAATGTATATATGTATATATAAATACACAATATGAAAATACATTTATATAAACATATATATGTGTATATATGTTAATTATAAGTGTATATATGTTTATATATGTGTGAATAAATAAAAGGAGTTGAATTGAGAAATAAGAGTTTATTATTTATAAACATTTTATGGAAAATCTTTATAAATTATAAAATGAGAGAATCTTTCTCTCTCTCTCTTCAAAATCACGTCCACCACACACCAAGAAAGGTGTGTGGGCATGCCAAACACAACATGGGAATATTCTTTATGTTTCCTAGGTTGACCATGGGAGTTTGCACTCATGCATGCTACATAAGGAAGCTAGTCTCTCACTAGTTCCTTCCTTGATCTTCTTGGATGATTTTGACACCATTCTAACACTCTCATACTTGCTAAAACTCAGCCAAAAACAAACCATAAACACCTTGACCTTGCATGGAAAATTCGGATTTGGCATCAAGCTACAAAAGGTTGATATTTGCAATTGAAGACTAGCATCTTCTTGGTGTTGTCAAGCTTGTTGGTGGATCAACTATAGAGGGAAGCTTTTTGGTTCCTCTTTATCATCAACATCACCATATTCATCATCCATTTCGTGGTCAAGGAAAAAGGTTGTAATCTTGAACATTTACTATGTTTGTTTTCATTTATCTCTACATGCATGTAGCATGATCCTCTTGGAATGAAATTCGTGTTCATGATTTTTGCTTCTGTTGCAACTTCAAGTTTTTGAAACTCATAACATGAACATGGATTTCCAACATATATCACGACCAATGTTAAGACGATAATATCCGGTGATCTTTAAGTAGAGAGATATGATCTATTATTTGCGATACAAGTGCTTATTGACAATACGAAATTGCGCCAGTAACTCGGTGCTATAAAATGCATTGTTGTATGAATTTGGACCCGCAAAAGTTATGGACATATGAGTCGAAACTTATCCGTCCCATGACCCGATGGGAAACAGATATATGTAGGCCTCTCGATGATTTAGAAGTTGACTGAAAGTGTTGGCCAACCGGGACTTAATTAATGTGTTTAATTAGTAGTCTCTAAAGTCATATGCAAATCAGAAATCGAGAAACAGAGTATCAGACCAAGATTGATGTTAGTCCATGTCTTGAGTCTGAAAATATCCTGTTGGACGGAGGATCATCACATCACTTATCTTTGGACAGAACTGACTGGGTCAGAGTTCAGACAATTAAAAGTCATAGACTTATCCAAGTGGGAGACTGTTGGATTAGGTGTTTAACCCATGACTTGTAATTGTACCTTTTATCTTAGGATTAAAAGCAAAGTCCATTTGGGTAGCCCTCATGGGTGGAGGATAGTTTAGTAGAGAGAATAGTTGATTTATTAATTGTATAATAAATCAATAGATTATATATATATGGTTTATTAATATATTTAAGTTTTAATATATTAATTAGAAAGTATATTAATTAATTGAGATTTAATCTAGAATTGATTGTATTTAATTTGGAGATTAAATTAATTAATTAAAAGGTGCAGGGACTGGTTTGGCATTTATTCAATAGTTGAATAACTGGCCAGGTAAAACCAGGGACCAAAAGTGGCGCCAACCTGGAGGCTCCTCCAGGGTTTGGCGAAACCCTAATTAGGGTTTTGGTAAGCCTGGTCCAAGTGGTCAAAAGCCTTGTCCAGTTGGAGGCTCCTTAGGGTTTCAGGTGTAACCCTAGGAGGCTATAAAAGGAACCCCCTGGCACCTGATTAGATGATTCTTCCATCCCTTGGGTGTGACTTGCATTTGAGGCAGGATACTTTTGCTGCTGCTTGAAAAGGATCATAAGATCAAAGGTTGGTTTTTCTAATTCTTCTTTAGAATTGAATTGTTTCCTTTAGGTTCTTAGTTCTAATCTTCATAGAAGAAAACATAGATCAATATTAGGGTTGCATGTCAACCTTAGGCAATTTTGTGTTCATTGATTGCATAGAAACCCTGCAGACAGTTCCTGGCAATGTGACCTACAATCCCATAGTTGAAGCACGTTTGTCTTTTCAGATAAATGAGATTGTGACTTGGTCCTTGTCCTTTTGAATTCTTCAAGTAGTTGCCATAAGAACAAGCACAATCACATTTTGTGGGTCTTGGTCTTTGTGCAGCAGGAAGTTCACCTTCTTTCACAAACTTCGGTGGTTTGTATTTTCCAGCATTTGGAATTTTTGAATTTAAACCATCACCACAAGGTATAGAAGGGGCACCGGTCTCAGCAGATTTCTTCTCCTTGATTTCATCCTCCTTCTTGTTTACTGTATCTGCACTTGAGGCAGAAGCATCAGTAAAATTCATTTTAGTACTCTCAGCGGTGCCAGATTGATCCTTTGGAATGAAGTTTGGAAGAAAGCATTCCTCAGATTCTTCAGTTTCCAAAGAAGGAGTAAAGTTAATATTATAGGGAGGGGGAACAGCACTATATCCAAGACCTTCACCATGTACGTTTGACCAAATAGTTTGTTTTTCAAGAATAGTTTCAACTACATCACTAGATACATAAACTTTCTTAAAAGTTGATTCTTCCTTTAGAAATTTTATTTTTAATGCATTTAATTCAGCAGTCAAACTGGCAATATCTTCGTTGGCAAACCTAAGGTGACATCTAGCTGTGCTAAGTTCATCTTGCATTATGTGATAGTCTGAGGTTTTGGCTTCTAATGCTTCTTGTAGAGGTTTAAGCTTCTTTTTATGTTTATAAACAAGATTTTTAGTATCAAGGACTTCTCTGACAAAATTATCGATGTGTTCGTGAAGTTTGGCAATTATATCAGAGCACAATTGATAAGAACAAGCAATTTTCGAAACGTCTTTTGTCGTCATTTTAAAGTTTCAAGTGTCCCGAAAAGCCTTCAAATGCCAAAATACGGATCGAAAAACCCCCAAAAATTTCTGGCGAAAAACCAAAATTTACCCCAGTTTCGAAATTTTTTCATTGTAGTAGGACTGAAGAACCTGGACCGAAGAACCTTAACCGAACACCTATACCGAACAACACAAGAACCGAGCAATAAGCAAACCGATCAACCAGGCGAGAAAAAAGACCAAACAATAGCTAGACCGAATAACAACTGGGCTGCCGAAGAATCTATATCGGACTGAACAACTTCAACGCTGACCGAAAGACACTGTACTGGACCGAACAACTTCCACCCAAACCGAAAAACCTCTAAAAACCCTAAACGCTACAGTGCCACCGTCGATCAACAAAGGAGCGTGACCGAACAACTCTTTTCAGATCTGAAAACGTCAAAAACACTCGCAAAACGCCTTTTTGGATCAAAACTCGATTTTTGATGATTTTTCTCTTGAAGATGCCAAGAACACGAAGACACCAAGAACAAAAACGTCCAAAACAGTCTAAATCCGTCCAAAAACACTAAAATATTCAAGATCCAAGCAAAAGTTTTGAAAGAATTGATACCAAAACAGCAAAAAATTGGATAAGGCTCTGATACCACTTGTAAGTCCCAATAAACCACTGGATCTACTTGGTATCAATCTGAAACTTGAATGGTGCGGAATCCCAATCAAGTATGAATTGAAACACAAACAAAAACAAGAACGGATTACTACAATCTTCAATGCACTCTTTGTATTGATCAAAGACTAGTACATAAGTTGTGTGATTGCCAAGAACACAATATTTCTCTCTCTCTCTAGCTTAGCACAATTCTCTAGGCAATCAACCATGACAAATGATGTCATAAAAGGCTTAAATACTCTAGACCTAACACACTAATGACCTAGCCCATGAGAAGCAATCCACAAAGCCCAAATTAGGCGTGGACCACAAGGACTAAAACCGAACAACCTAGTGTTGTTCGGCCCCCCACCGATCTTCCAAATAAAACCCAAAGCTATTATATTTTACAATTTAGTCCCTTATAAATAAAAGATTAAACCAACCGAAATTAATTCCCAACATGACCCCTGCATATCCTTGATTAAAGATCTCGATGCAGTTAACAAGTCAACAAGTTGACTTAGCTCTTGGCGAGACGTTCAATGGTATCCAAACTCTGTGGAGTGTACCATCTTGGTGCTAATTTTGGGTTTTGGTGAAGTGTTGGGCTCTCACAACTATTGTGGTAGACAACAGCGATCACTGAGCCAGAGTTTTGATGTTTCATCAATGTGAGGTAAAGCCACATTGAATCACAAACATCTTAATTAGAAGAAAAAAATGGGTTAAGAGTGGTATGAGCGTGTAATATATCTTGGTTCGAGATATACCCATCGGCTAGACTTTCAAATTGTCATCAATGTATAGTATGGTACATTGAATCATCCAACTCTTAAATTAGAAGATTTGTAGGTAAGAATGGTTGTTGATGCCTCACATTTACTACTAGTGTTGTAGCAAAGATCACTGCTTAGACTTTCGAAATATTATCACCATTTGGTTTTAATGATGAATCGTCTATTTCTTGCATCAGAAAGATAGAGAGGGTAAGAATGGATTTGTGCGTTTGATAGACTACGGTACGCAATCTAACCATCAGCACAAAATTTGCAACTCTCAAATCTGAGTGGCTTAACTCAAAGTGTCTAGAAGTTGAATTTCAGAATATTTTGAGGTTGGTTTGAGAAAAAATTGTTATTGCTTCATACTCATCGTGGTTTACCAATGAGAATCATTAGCACAATTATTTTGTCTCAGCAGTGAGTGGTATAGCTCAGTGCGCCGTCGACAGGTAAGGAATGTCTTAGTGAATCATGGTGATAGTGAAACACATCGTTGACATGAGGAATTTTTTGGATCAGTATTCCTTATTGGTATTGATCAGGAACATTGACGATCGTATAAAATGTGTAGTTATGAAAATATTTTTTGGATTTTTTATTTTTTTTAAAATAAAAACATAAAGGAAAAACATATTTTTGTAATTTTGATTGTTTTTTTAAAATTTTTTTGTAGTTTTTAATTCTTCCCCTAAATTTGTGCATGTAAGAGAATTAGTGAAAAATAAAACATGAACAAATTTAACTAGAAAAAATGTGCAAAATATACAAAAATTTGAACTTTTCCAGTCATCAAAACGAATCAAAAATAGTGTCGGAACGAAGTTACCTTTTTAAACACACAGTTAGATACGAACCCCACGTGATCAGTCTTTTCTCCCCTTTCGCAAAGGACACAAACTCTCCATTAATGATTTGAAAGATGTGCAATTGAGAGTTGTCTCCTATCATGTGTCTGGAACAGCCATTACCAACAAACCGAGGTCTGATGATATTCCTCTATAGCTGCTCCTGCACATGCTGCGGGCTTAATTGGTTTTGGGAACCCAGTCCATTTTGAAACAGGGTTGACCATTACTGTCTACGCACTTTACTCTTTCCCATGACATGTCCTGTTTATCAGATAAGAATGAAGAATTGTCAAAACACTTAGGTGATATGAAATTTTGGCCTTTGGGTACCCATCTGTAATTTGGTTTAAGTCTCTTGTTGTTTAACCAAATGGGTGCATCAACACTTGATTTTTAAACAGGACTCCCCCTTGATTTGTGCTTATGTTGCCAGTGTAAGCTTGAGGATGATCCTTGAGATAACTTTGACCTCACCGACTTTGATTTGGCAGAGTCATCTCTCGAATCGGTCTTCTTGTCATTGGGGGCCTGATTCTTAGCCTTTGCAGCGTTCCAATCGCCAACTCTTGAACGTGACCTCGAGGGCTTTCTTTTGGAAGATCTCCCTCTTGGCATGTTCTGCCAACTTTGTGTGTAGTAGGGAACGTATGGATGATGTGGACAATTTCGAGCTATGTGACCTGCAATCCCACAGTTAAAGCATGTTTGCCTCTTCAAATAAATGAAATTGTGACTAGGTCCTTGTCCAGATGGATTTTTCAACGAATTACAACAAAGACAAGCACAACCACATTTATTGGGACGTGGTCTTGGTCCAAAAGGAATTTCACATTCTTTCACAAATTTTTGTGGCATAAATTTTCTAGATGTAGCATTGTCATAAATTTTTGAAGGGACAAAAATGTTTGCTGTATTATCATCACAATTTTCAGAAATCAAATTATCAGTTTTTGAATCCTGATTGTCTTCCTTGTTTCCAGCACCCTCTAAACCTGAATCTGCACATGAAGTAGAGGTATTAGTAGCGTTCACCTTAACACTATCTGTGGGGCTGGATTGATCAGTCTGAACTGAAACAGTTTAGTGGACTGCTCTGTCTCTTCTATTTCAAGGGGTGGGGTATAGTTATCATTAAACGGAGGTGGAACACTATGATACCCAAGACCCTCACCATTTTTATTAGTCCACTTTGTTTGGTGATCAATTATTGATTCGACTATCGCGCTTGACACATCAAACTTTTTGAAATTAAATTCTGCATCTTGAAATTTAGCTTTCAATGTGTCAAGTTCGGCAGTCAATTCGGCGATCTTTTCTTTGGCAAATATATGGTGACATCGCTTAATACTGTATTCTTCCTTTAATTTTTTAAGTTCGCTTGTTTGAGCATCAAGTTTTTCTTTAAGATGTTTATTGATCTTTTTAGTATTGTAAATTTCGTTTTTAAGATCAAAGACTTCCCTTACTAAAAGCTCGTTTTGTTCACGATATTTGTTTATTTTATTTTCTCAATTTTGAGAGCATGACTTTTCGGAAATGTCTTTTGAAGTGAGAATCATTTTGACCAAAGACAATTTAACCGTAAAACCTTCAAAGATTAAAAATTGACCGGAAAGAAAATACACCGAAAATTTTAATAATGAAGAATAAAATAAAATGATTCTCAAAGGATAAAAAAACTAATCAACCCAAAAGCAAATTAAGAAACCGAGATTAAAAAATTTTCAATTTTAAAAGTTGTTTTCGTTTGGTGAGAGTTATCAATTAACAAAAAAAAAATTCATTTTAAAATTGGGAATGTGACGTGGTTATAAAAAACACAAAATGGTTTAAAAAAACGTTTTCGGTTGTAATTGAAAAAGAAAGAAAGAAAAGAGAAAAATATGGTCTTTACAAACTTGTTTTCGATGAGATTGTAATTGAAAAAAAATACGACAAAGGAATTTAAATCTCAAATATTCTGAACCATTCTAGAAGTTGATTTAAACTTGTTTTCGATGGTCATGGTTTTCAAGGGATTTCGGTTGAGTTTTCGGTGGGGTTGTAATTAAAAAAGAAAGAAAAAAATATGGTCTTTCAAAGATTTTTGTTGGTCAAAACAGGGAAATTAAATCAAATATGATAAGTGAAATTTTGAAAGCATAGGGACCGAGAACTCCAAAATGAACTACCCCTGGCCGAAATCTTCAATGTGCCGCCAAGTATTTTAAGGGGCCTGACCAAGAACAACAATTTTTTCTTGTTGGGCCCAAAAAAATTTGAGAAATCCTAGAATCAAAAACTTTGCAGCCGCCGCAAATTTCAACAACCAAAACACAAACCTTTTGTTTGAAAACTTTTTATAAAAAAAAATCAAAACATTTGTTTTTAATATAAAATTTGAAGAACACGAAGAACACTTTATCCAAAAAAATTCCCAAAACAACCAAAATCTTCAAGATTCAAGCAAATGTTTCGAATCAATTGATACCAACAATCAAAATATTTATTTGAAAGACTCTGATACCACTTGTAAGTCCCAAACTATCAAGATCTAACAATGGTATCAATGAATCGCTTGATTGTGCGGAATCCAATCAAGCAATATCAACAAAACGAATAAGAACACGTGAATCAATCTTCAATGCACTCGTTATATTCAATAAAACGACTGGTACATAAAATTCTTGATCAACAATGAACAAAATAATTATTTCTCTCTCTAGCACAATTCCCTATGTTGATCATGTTATCGTCCCTTATGAATGACGGCTACAATACCCTTAAATACCTAGACTAAACCCTAAGCCCATATACACTTAAAGCACACCGAAATCCAGCCGAGCCCAACCGAAATCAACCATGATTTCGGTCAATACATAACCGAGAACCATGTGTTTTCATTCCAAACCGAAAAATCCAAATTCAGTCCAATTTAATGCGAATTAAACCCAAAATGAAATGCTTAAACCATATAATTTTGACCCAACACACAAAGATATGTAAGTTTTGGATATTTGGTTTGAAAATCTTGGATGCATGTTTGTGAATGATTGGAAAGAATTAAGGACATAAGAGTTTTGTTTGATATTTGGAAAGATTTGACCTTTTGTTACTCAAACTAGAAGATTTACATGTAATCAGTTTTATGCGAATATTAGATCAAGTCAAAGTTAAATTTTTGGGTGTTGTTGCATCATATGAAACTCTAACATCTAAAGTGATGTTTTATGGATTTGAAATGGTTGAAGGATGTAAATAAATAGTGATTTTTGTATAGTCAAACTTGACCGTGAAATGAGATTTTTGCAATATGTTGACGTTTGGAATATGTAGGCTTAGAATTATAAGAAAGGAGGTTTCAAACTTGATACTTGGAAGATCGTTATGTTTTGACTAAAAGATTGTATATATATATAATATTTTAAAGTGCTAGTTTAAAAGTAAAACAAAATTTGATTTGGATTTTTGTTGGTCAATGGTGATGATTGGAATGGAATTATAAATTCCACCCTTTATGAGGATGATTTTAGTATATATAAAAAGTAGTGTTTAAAAGAACATAAAACTTAATTGGAATGATATTTATGAAGTGTTGCGAATGTATTGGCGTCAAAATAATATGATTTCAACGATTTCTATTTTTAGAAACTTTATTAGTTTATATTTCCCAAAATGGCATAAATGAGTAAAAAGAAATATGTTTCGACATCTAACCATTGAAGTGGACTTATAGAAATGTAAATAATATAGTGTTGCTAAAATAACATTGTAGAAAACCCGAAAATACCATTCTTGGTCAAAATGGGACAAAAGGGTAAAAATGTCTGAATTTGGTATTGTATTTTAAGAATCACATTTGGCCATTGGAATGGAACTAGATGATGACTAGAAGTAGTTCAAGATTCATTAGACGATAACTATATGTTTAGTTGTCTAAAAAGTTCTAATATTCTATTAAGTTAATAGAGATTGAAGGACGCTTGGAAGCAATGAAGGGATAGAGTTATGTGGATTAGTGTAGCTAGACGTATCTAGCTACTAAGGTAAGTACATGTGGCTTTTTCCCACTATGAGATACATGGCAGATTATGTATGAAGTTATATGCTACTTTCAAATATGAAACTATATGCAAGTTTTAATATCTCTGTCATGCTTATGAAAGTTATGAATAATGATTTGAAAGTATGTTTTCGCATCATGCTATAATGATTTGAAAGTATGTTTTGGCGTTTAGCCTATGAAAGTTATGAAAGAATGTTTTGGCTTTTAGCCTATGAAAGTTATGAAAGAAAGTTTTGGCTTTTAGCCTATGAAAGTTATGAAAGAATGTTTTGGCGTTTAGCCTATCAAAGTTATGAAAGAATGTTTTGGCATTGAGGATTGATGTATTTGCGAATGAATGTTTTAATAACTAGAAATGTTATGTTTATGAATGACTGGTATTTAAGGAAAGCAAAGTAATGAAAAGCAGTATGAACAAAGAACATGGTTCTTTGTGCTCGGGCGATGAGATTCCCGTAATGGAATCTAGAGGAGTCTACTGGGGTGGTACCAACCCCTTCGCGAAGTAGATGTCCCAAAACCATATGATGCTAGGGTGGACTGATTTTGTTCTTTCTACCCTGGTATAGACTTGGGGTATCACCAAGAGTGATTAATGCCCGATGTATAAAAAACAAGCATGTTGATATACCAGTCAAAGCATGTGATAAGATGCTGAGGTGGTTTGATTATGCTCTTACCATCTCAGTATAGACTTTGGGTATCACCAAGAGTGACTAATGCCTTAAGTATAAAAATACAAACGTGATCGAATGCTAGCCAAAGTTAAAGAAAAGAAAAAGAAAGTTTTATGGAAACAATTTTATTACTGAATTATCTTGAAAGGCTTGAAAGCAAAGTATTGTTATATGATTTGATTATAAAGATTTTATCAGCAAGTATTATCATATTATTTGATTATAAACGGTTTGACAACTGTGTCAATACACAACTTGATAATAAAGGTTTTAAAATTTTTTGTTATGCTTGCAACGTTTGTGTCCAAACCCATGTACCTTACGAGAGGTTTTTGTGAGAACCTGAAAAATTATTAACAATTAAATTGTATTATGACTAAAGTAATACCTAGTTTTGTTATATTATAATCCTTATGATAAAATGTTATAAAAATGGTAATTTGGTCTTTTGACTCCCTGAGTGACCTTTTGTGTAATAATATTGTGTAATTGTGGTAAGAGTGTAAGAAGTAAAAAATTTAAAGGAGATGTTAGGTGTTTTGAGCCAAAAAGTGAACAAAATGGAATTTGAAGGACCAAATGGTCATATGGGTAAAGTATAGAGGTATAAATAGAGGGAAACTTCTATTCCTTCTATTTATGAGTCGTGAATTACCTCCAGCAGAAGAAAGAGAGATAGAGTTCCTGAAGATTATGAAGTGTTGAAGCAAGAATTGAAGAATCAATTTAGGTTTTGTGATCTCCAAGCTATTTAAGGTTAGAATTCCATCTTTTGAAGATGGTTAATCTATTTTGAGTTGAGTTGAGCATTTGAAAACGAAATTCAGAAGTTGAGTGAGGTTTGTTCTAATGTTGTAACCTCTAAATCGTGTTATAATCATCAAAGGAACTCCATTCAACCATTAGAAGTGGTTTGGAATCAATTTTGACAGTAGAGTTCATGAACCCTAGAATTCGGGTCTATGAAGATTGGTATGATTTGAATGTTTAATTGATGTGTATGAGTTATATGAGGGGTTTAGAAATGTTCTCAATATCATGATATAGTTGTCTTTTGAATCAGTTTTAAGTTGGAACCATTCAGACCAAGGATCAAAGACTGCGCAATAAATGATGAAGCAGGGTCTGTAGCGTCACACGACCCGTGTGATGCTACACGACCCATGTGGTCTTGACCAATATGCAAACCGAAGAGTCTGTAGGTCCTACACGACCCGTGTAATGTTACACGACCCGTGTGGGATCCAGTCGAGGATAATTCGAAAGCTTTAAGGGTCTACACGACCCGTGTGACCAAAAATTTTAACCACTTAAACAATTTAATTGTTATACTTGATTAATTCATCACATATGAATTATAAATCAACCCTTAATTTTGGAGTTATTATTATTTACCTTAAATAATAATAACTTACAAAATTAAATTGCAACTTTAGTATAATTTAATGGTAAATCTAATTTAGCACAATAAATGATCAATTTGGTGTCATACTTGTTGTTGGTGTGACCCTATAGGATCATGTGTTATTACTAATATCATTTTATGATCATCCTTGGGTATATAGAACTAACAATCTCCCACTTGCACAAGGTTGCATCATAGAATGATACAGACAGTGATAAACGTCTAGCAACATTTCACTGCCCCCAATAACACATGACATAATGCTATTCAACAACATCCAATTCTTCATAAGCACGAGGCTCTAATTGATGTACAAGGTTATCTATCAATTATCCCTTTGTCACAGACATCATGTTGAACATGAGACATGGATCTTAATCATTCTCATTTTATATTCAACTTTTAATCAGGCGCCTTAGATGTCTAACTCTCAACACATAAGAGGAATAAATCTCGTCTTGACTACATACGCCCCTCATATAGTTAGTACTATACATGAGCATGGCCTTTATGGTTGTCTATTTTTCAAGAACAACGGTGAACCATATCAAAGCATAGCACTCCCTACACTTGAGTCCCAAATATGTATCTCAGGTCTAAGGATACAATGATAATACCTTTATTCAAGAATCACTTATGATAATGATTCATAGAGTGATCTTGAAACGGGTCAAGTCCAATACTTGTTCACTGACAAGTACCTATGAATTTGGTTGCAACCTTTTGCTACTTTTACCCATAAAAGTCAACCAATCCAATTCATATTAGTCTTACTTCATAGTTGCTCCCACAACTATGATCGACTATGGACATTTAGAATAATTGTATTATTCAAGGATTAAACATGCTAATATAGAACACAAAATTATGAATGAAACATCATGTCACATATATCACATAATAATTTTGTTTACATAGTTTCATATTCATAAAACACTAAACATAAATAAAATCCATTCATTAGAAAAACGAAGTCCTATACCCTTAGCATGGCTTTCATGCTTAGCTTGGGGTAAAGGCTTCGTGAATGGGTCTGCCAAATTCTGATCTGTATGAACCTTGTGAATACTTATTTCACCATTCTTAACTTCACGTCTTATGTAGTTATACCTTCGGTGAATGTGTTTGGTCTTTTGATGCGATCTAGGTTCCTTTGCTTGAGCTATAGCACCTAGATTATCACATAAGATTTCTATAGGGTCCCGAATGGAAGGAACAACCCCTAGATCTTCAATGAACTTTCTCATCCAGACAGCTTCTTGAGCAGCTTCCGAATCAGCAACATATTTTGATTCTGTAGTGGATTGTGCAATCACTTCTTGTTTGGAACTCTTCCAAGACACGGCTCCTCCATTTAAAATAAAGACATACCCAGATTGAGATCTCGAATCGTCCCTATCTGTTTGGAAGCTTGCGTCAGTGTAACCCTTTACCTTTAAGCTTTCTTCCAAACCACCGTAAACTAAGAACATGTCTTAAGTTCTTCTCAAGTACTTAAGAATGTTCTTTACAGCAGTCCAGTAGGCTTCACCTGGGTTCTGTTGGTACTTACTAGTCATGCTTAAGGCACATGAGACGTCGGGCCTAGTGCATAACATGGCATACATGATGGACCCAATTACCGAAGCATATGGGACATGTTTCATCCTTTCAAGTTCAGTCCTAGTGCTTGGGCACTGAGACTTACTTAGGATGGTGCCATGCGGTATTGGCAAGAATCCTCTTTTGGAGTCTTGCATCTTGAACCTTTTCAAGATTTTATCAATATATACACTTTGGCTTAGACCAATAAGTCTCTTAGATCTATCTCTATAGATCTTTATGCCTAATACATAAGCAGCTTCTCCTAAGTCCTTCATTGAGAAACAGTTCTCAAGGAACGTTTTGACACCTTTCAAGGTTGGGATGTCATTTCCAAATAGAAGTATGTCATCTACATACAATACTAGGAATATGACTATGCTCCCACTAGCTTTCTTGTAAACACAGGAGTCATCCTCATTTTTTATGAATCCAAAATTTGTAATCTTTTCATCAAAGCGGATGTTCCATGTTCGAGATGCTTGCTTTAATCCATAGATAGATCTTTTAAGCTTGCACACTTTGTTTGGATGCTTGGGATCGACAAAACCTTCAGGTTGATCCATATAGACATCTTCCAATAAGTGTCCATTGAGGAAAGCGGTCTTGACATCCATTTTCCATATCTCATAATCATAGTATGCGGCTATGGAAAAAAGTATCCTAATCGACTTGATCATTGCCACTGGTGAAAAGGTCTCATCATAGTCAATACCATGAGTTTGTGAGTATCCTTTAGCGACAAGTCTTGCCTTAAAAGTTTGAACATTTCCATCCACGTCGGTTTTCTTCTTGAAAATCCATTTGTTCCCAACAGTCTTACAATTGGTGGGAAGATTAACCAAATCCCATACTTGGTTATCGTGCATGGATTGCATCTCTGTGTTCATGGCTTCAAGCCATTTATCAGATTCAGGATCTGACATTGCACTCTGGTAGTTGACGGGTTCATCAGAATCTATCGTATAACATTCCTCTTCCATCATTAGGTAACCATACCTTTCAGGTTCAAATCGAACCCTACCATATCTGCGAACATCTTGTGTTACAATTTGTTCCTGATCAACTATTTGTTCAGGTTCAACAATTTCTTGTTGAATGCTAGATCCAATTTCTTGTGTATCAGGATGTGGTTCCTGAAGTTCTTCAAGTTCTACAAACCTCCCACTAGCCTCTTCCGTCAGAAACTTGCTTTCTAGGAATTCAGCTTTTCGAGAAATACATATCTTATTTTCTATGGGATTGTAGAAGTAGTATCCAAGACAATCTTTAGGATACCCTACAAAGATACACTTAATTGAACGGGGTTCTAGTTTGTTTGAAGTGTTGGATTAGGTGTCTAAGCCATGACTTGTAATTGAACTTTTATCTTATGATTAAAAGCAAAGTCCATTTGGGTTGCCCTCATGGGTGGAGGAAAGATAGTTCAGTAGAGAGAATAGTTGATTTATTAATTGTATAATAAATCAATAGAAAATATATATATGGTTTATTAATATATTTAAGTGCTAATATATTAATTAGAAACTATATTAATTAATTGAGATTTAATCTAGAATTAATTGGATTTAATTTGGAGATTAAATTAATTAATTAAAAGGTGCAGGGACTGGTTTGGTATTTATTCAATAGTTGAATAACTGGCCAGGAAAAACCAGGGACCAAATGTGGCGCCACCTTGGAGGCATCTCCAAGGGTTTGGCGAAACCCTAATTAGGGTTTTGGTAAGCCTGGTCCAAGTGGTCAAAAGCCTTGTCCAGTTGGAGGCTCCTTAGGGTTTCAGGTGTAACCCTTGGAGGCTATAAAAGGAACCCCCTGGCACCTCATATTCACGCCATCTTCTCTCTGGATTTACTCTGCTGGACTGATTCTTCCATCACCTGGGTGTGACTTTCATCTGAGGCAGGATAATTTTGCTGCTGCTTAAAAGGATCATAAGATCTAAGGTTGGTTTTTCTTGATTCTTCTTTAGAATTGAAATGTATCCTTTAGGTTCTTAGTTCTAATCTTCATAGAAGAAAACATAGATCAATATTAGGGTTGCATGTGAACCTTAGGTTATTTTGTGTTCATTGATTGCATAGAAACCCTTCAGTGGTATCAGAGCTAGCTTGTTTTCTTGTGTTTGATTATGAACTGCTTGAATTGTTTTGTGCCTAAGGGTTATTGGCGAAAATTAACCCTTGGGAGGAGGCCAAAATCGATCCCAAGGCTAGGGTTTCCTAACCCTAGCCGCCACCCTCCCTTGGTCCCCCTTGAATGCTTGATTTGCTTGCCTTAATTATGTGTTGTTATTTTTGGTATCTAAATCAACTGAAATAACTTGAACCCTAATTCCTTGGCTTGTAATTTTCGAAATTCATGGGACCATTACAGGTTAATTAATTTGATTAATTGGTAATCTGTAACCTAGATTTAATTAATTTAATTAATTGATTAATTAAAGGCAAATTAAATCTGCCTTAAGAATTAATTAAAATTTTCAAGAAAATTAGAATAATTTGAGAAAATTACAATTTAATTAATTCTAAAGATATTTTAATGAGATTAAAATATATCTTATATATATTTAAAATTAAAAGTTAATTTAATATGTATAAGAAAATTGGTTAGTCTACCGCTAGTAAGCCTCATTCACAAAACTGTCCTATAAAGAGGGTATAAGGCGACTGACTATAAAATGTTAGTCTAATGGGTATCTACTCTTACCCACCGCTCTCCTGGTCAGTCGAGTGTCGTTAGCTGAACGGGTATGATAGAACCGCTAAGCCTCTTAAAAGTATAATGCTATAATTGAAAGTACTAGAACCCTAAAACAAATCCCAATCTAGTTACTTTAGGAAAATGTGAATTTGATGCTACCCCATGAAATTGCACATTGCACTTTATGAAACGTTGGTGGAGCGTGTGTGGTTTACCGGCACACCAATAGGGGTTCATAAAGAGTGGCAATGGGTGTCTCGGGTGTTATCATTGTTGATGGAGCGTGTGTGGTTTACCGGCACATCAATTTGAGATGATAATGGATCCCGAGAGCACCAAGCTAATTTGCATGGTTATTCACACCCGGTTTGTGATCCTCGGCATCCCAGTCACAAACGGTGGGGCATATCCGAGATTAAACATGCTATTGAACAGTTCAATAAATCTCATAAGAAACTAGGAATTCCATTTATAATAAGATTATTTTTCCGCGGTGGAATCGGCTGAATCGTCATTCGCCTACCTTTATAAAATTTGCTTATAGATTACGGCATCCCTCTTCTATGTTGCAAATTGTTATAGTTGGATCCTAGCCTTATTTTATATTGGGTTATTATAAGGACCGACAAGTATCTAATTAAACTTACCTTCTTTTATAGATGTCTTCTGCTGATCAATCCGCTCCCCAATCAAACTCCAGTGTTCCCTCAATCCTCTCACTATGTTCCAGGGTTCAATTGAACGGGACAAACTATAATGACTGGATTAGAAACATCAAGATGGCTCTGAGGTATGAGAACAAAGAGTATGTTCTCGAGACCGAGCTTGTCGATGTCGACCCCGAAACTGCTACTCCCGAGGAAATTGCCTCGTACCAAAAACATACTGATGATGCAACCAAAGTGGCCTGCATCATGATCGCCACAATGAACCCCGAATTGCAGAGAATATACGAAGACTACTGGCCCTATGAGATGCACAAGGAGCTAGCGGAAAAGTTCCGCAAGCAAGAGCGCATCGAAAGGTGCGAAGTGGTCAAGGACTTCACGAACAGCAAACCCAAAGATGGAGAGTCCATCTGCACTCATGTGCAAAGAATGCAAGGTTACGTGGAGCGGCTTAGAAAGCTTGCGATGCCTGTACCGGAACAGTTGGCCGTTGACATAGTGCTTAACTCGTTGCCGAGTTCTTATGACCAGTTCAGGCTGGCTTATCATTTGAACAACAATCAGGCTAATATGACTGAGTTGCATCGCATGCTTCGAGTAGCTGAAGACGGGATGAAGGGTAAAAGTGTACCCTCGGTTAATCAGCCCGTTCTAGCCATTGGAAGTGGCAGAGGAAAGAAAAGGAAGGGCCCTCCTAAGCAAAATTGGAGGGAAAAGGTTCAGGCCGGGTCATCCAGTAATGGCTCGAGAACCAAGACTTCCCAAATTCCTTGTGTGGCCAACCCCGATGAAGCAAACTGTTTCTACTGCAAAGAAAAGGGCCATTGGAAGAGAAGCTGCCCCAAATACTTGCAGGATGTCAAGGATGGGAAAGTAAAGCCATCGACAGCAGGTATATACACTATCTCTAAAAACTCACCATCTTCTAATTCTTGGGTCCTTGATAGAGGATGTGGTTTTCACATTTGTTCTGATATGCAGGGCCTAAAGGAAAGCAGGGAGGTGGAGCACGGTAGACTGAACTTGATCATGGGCAATAGGAGATCGTCCCCTGTTACCAAGATTGGAGTTTATAGTTTAGTGCTTAGTAGTGAAGTTTGTTTAGATTTATTAGATTGTTGCTATTCGCCAGAAATGGCAAGAAATATTATTTCATTTCACGCATTATTCAGACAAGGATTTCATTTTTCTTTTGATAATAATATTGGATCTATTTCTGTTTTCAAAAATGGTATTTTGAATTTTACTGCTTATCCTTGTAATGGTGTGTATGAAACTGTGAAATGTGTTGACAATCTAGGACAAAGTGTAAATTATATTGATTCTACTAGTGACGTGGAAAAGGCATGTCTGTGGCATAGTCGGCTCGGGCACATCAGCAAGAAACGCATCGCCCAACTCCAAAAGGATGGAGTGTTGGAATCATTCGACCTCAAGTCGGATGATGTATGCGAATCTTGTCTGTTGGGCAAGATGACTAAATCACCTTTCAAAGGGTCTTTTGAAAGAGGTGAGGGTCTATTGGACATTATTCACACGGATGTGTGTGGTCCATTCAGATCAACCACAAAGGATGGCACGCGGTTCTACGTGACTTTTACCGACGATTTTAGTAGATACGGTTACATCTACTTGATCAAGCACAAGTCGGACACCTTTGAAAAGTTCAAAGAGTTTAAGAACGAAGTAGAGAATCAATTAGGCAGGAAGATAAAGATGCTCAGATCCGACAGAGGCGGAGAGTATCTAAGTATCGAGTTCCTAGACTATCTAAAGGAATGCGGAATAGTTTCGCAGTTGACACCTCCCAGGACACCACAGTTGAACGGTGTTGCAGAGAGGCGCAACCGAACCCTGTTGGACATGGTTCGTTCCATGATGAGTCGAGCTTCACTTCCCATTCACTTCTGGGGGTATGCCTTAGAGACTGCCGCCCATATCCTCAATCTTGTCCCAACTAAGAAGGTTGCGAAAACACCTCATGAGATGTGGACGGGGAAAGCTCCCTCGTTGGCACATATCAAGGTCTGGGGTTGTGAGGCTTTCGTTAGACGAGAGACTCAAGACAAACTCGCAGACAGAAGCGAAAGGTGTTTCTTCATTGGTTATCCCAAACAGTCCTTTGGATATCTATTCTACAGACCGAGCGAGGACGTGGTCTTTGTAGCTAGACGAGCAGTCTTTCGAGAGAGAGAGCTCGTATTTAAAGAGGACAGTGGGAGTACCATTGATCTGGAAGAAATTCAAGAGTCATCAGATGACGCAACCTTAGGAGAAACTAGCAACCAACATGAGGAAGAAGTTCCTGTTGGCCCGACAGATGTATCCTTACCTCTTAGGCGTTCTGGTAGGGTTAGCATGCCACCCGAGTTTTATGGGTTCCATATAACTTCGGATGGGGACACGTTTGTCAGTGATAGGACACTGATAAATTTGGATGAACCAGCTAACTACCAGGAAGCAGTGGCGGGCCCTGAGTCTGCCAAGTGGAAAGAGGCCATGGATAGCGAGATCAAGTCCATGTATGACAATCAAGTTTGGAACTTGGTTGACAATGTACCGGGTCGAAAGACAGTCGGATGCAAATGGATCTTCAAGAAGAAGACCGACATGGACGGAAAGGTACACACTTTCAAGGCAAGACTGGTTGCGAAGGGCTTTACTCAAACCCCAGGGGTTGACTATGACGAGACCTTCTCACCAGTAGCTAAGATAAAGTCTATTAGGATTATGCTGGCCATAGCTGCATTTCATGACTATGAAATTTGGCAGATGGACGTCAAAACCGCTTTCCTTAATGGGAAGCTGACTGAGGATGTTTACATGAATCAGCCAGAGGGTTTCGTCGATGCAAAGTATCCTAATAAGGTGTGTAAGCTTGAGAGATCAATCTACGGATTGAAGCAAGCTTCTCGCAGCTGGAATCTTTGTTTCCATGAGAAAGTCAAAGAGTTTGGCTTCTCTAGGAGCGAGGATGAGTCCTGCGTATATGTCAAGGCTAGTGGGAGTATAGTCACCTTTCTGGTGCTGTATGTCGATGACATACTGCTCATGGGAAACGATATTCCAACCCTGCAAGATGTTAAGGCTTGGCTTGGGAAATGTTTCGCCATGAAGGACCTAGGAGAGGCTGCCTATATTCTTGGGATTAGAATATTGAGAGATAGGAAGAAGAGACTGATTGGACTCAGTCAGGGTACATACTTGGATAAGGTACTAAAGAGGTTTAGTATGGAAAATTCCAAGAAGGGAGAGCTGCCTATTCAAAGTAATGCGAAGCTGAGTAAGACTCAAAGTCCGAGTACAGACGAGGAAATAGCTGAGATGAGTCGAGTACCATACGCTTCAGCTGTGGGATCGATCATGTACGCTATGACGTGTACTCGCCCTGACGTGGCTTTTGCTTTAAGCATGGTCAGTCGGTACCAGGGTAACCCTGGAAGGGCGCATTGGATAGCTGTGAAAAATATACTCAAGTATCTGCGAAGGACAAAGAACATGGTGTTAGTCCTCGGTGGCAGTGATACCTTGAGAGTTGAAGGATATACAGATGCCAGTTTTCAGACGGATAGAGACAGTGGTCGGTCTCAGTCGGGCTGGGTATTCCTTTTGAACGGTGGAGCAGTTACTTGGAAAAGTTCCAAGCAAGAAACAGTGGCTGATTCTACGTGCGAATCAGAGTACATAGCAGCAAGTGAAGCGTCAAAGGAAGCGGCTTGGCTGAAGAACTTTATCGGTGACCTTGGAGTAGTCCCGAGTATTCAGGAGCCCTTGGAACTGTTCTGCGATAATGAAGGTGCGGTCGCCTTGACAAAGGAACCGCGAGATCATGGAAAGTCCAGACATATCGACAGAAAGTACCACTACATCAGGCATAGGGTAGAAGAAGGTCACCTCCTTGTAAAGAGGGTATCATCGGAAGATAATCCTGCAGATCCCTTGACAAAGGCTCTGAGTAGGATTAAGCATAATCAGCATGCTAGGAGCATTGGATTAAGAGATGATATAAGTTTTAGTAATTAGATAGGTTCGAAACTTGTAACAATGTATTGTATTTGACTCTTGTGATTTAATAATAGAGATTTATTATGGTTTACTACTCTTGTCAGTACTTTATCATTGTGTTTCATTTTGCATGTTTTACTTCCTGAATAATTGGATTATTCAAATATCCACAGTCGATTACACTTTAAGGGAGTAAGTGTGAAGTAAGACTGTCATGAATTGGTAATAGATTGTCTAAGGAGTTAGACATTGCAATTGGATTGCTGAACCATTCGTGAGTACTTGGAAATGGAGATTTGAGTATTGGATAAACCCGCGCTCAATGGATTGCTTCATGGATTACATCACGAGCAATGTTGAGACGATAATATCTTTTGATCTTTAAGCTAAGACATATGAGTTATGATTTATTAGACGGTTGTTCATTGATAATATGAAAACGCATCGGTAACTCGGTGTTATAAAACGTATTGTTGTGAGTGATTTGTCTGGTAAAAGACATAAGTATATGAGTCGAAGTTTATTCGTCCCTTGACCCTAACGGGAAACAGATATCTGTAGGCCTCTCGATGATTTTGAAGTTGACTAAAATGGTTGGCCAACCGGGACTAAATTGGTAGTCTAAGAGTCATATGCAAATCGGAAATCGAGGAACAGTGAATCAGACCAGATTGATTTTATCCATGTCTTGAGTCTGAAAATATCTTGTTGGACGGAGGATCATCAGATCACTTATCTTTGGACAGAACTGACTAGGTCAGAGTTCAGACAATTAAAGTCATAGACTTATCCAAGTGGGAGACTGTTGGATTAGGTGTCTAAGCCATGACTTGTAATTGAACTTTTATCTTATGATTAAAAGCAAAGTCCATTTGGGTTGCCCTCATGGGTGGAGGAAAGATAGTTCAGTAGAGAGAATAGTTGATTTATTAATTGTATAATAAATCAATAGAAAATATATATATGGTTTATTAATATATTTAAGTGCTAATATATTAATTAGAAACTATATTAATTAATTGAGATTTAATCTAGAATTAATTGGATTTAATTTGGAGATTAAATTAATTAATTAAAAGGTGCAGGGACTGGTTTGGTATTTATTCAATAGTTGAATAACTGGCCAGGAAAAACCAGGGACCAAATGTGGCGCCACCTTGGAGGCATCTCCAAGGGTTTGGCGAAACCCTAATTAGGGTTTTGGTAAGCCTGGTCCAAGTGGTCAAAAGCCTTGTCCAGTTGGAGGCTCCTTAGGGTTTCAGGTGTAACCCTTGGAGGCTATAAAAGGAACCCCCTGGCACCTCATATTCACGCCATCTTCTCTCTGGATTTACTCTGCTGGACTGATTCTTCCATCACCTGGGTGTGACTTTCATCTGAGGCAGGATAATTTTGCTGCTGCTTAAAAGGATCATAAGATCTAAGGTTGGTTTTTCTTGATTCTTCTTTAGAATTGAAATGTATCCTTTAGGTTCTTAGTTCTAATCTTCATAGAAGAAAACATAGATCAATATTAGGGTTGCATGTGAACCTTAGGTTATTTTGTGTTCATTGATTGCATAGAAACCCTTCATGAAGCTTCTTGTCTAACATAAGCTTCATAACCCCATACCTTGAGATAGGATAAAGATGGAACCTTTCCATGCCATATCTCATAAGGTGTTTTATCTACCTTCTTAGTAGGTGCCATGTTTAGGAGACGAGCGTCTGTTTGTAAAGCATAACCCCAAAATGATAAAGGTAGAGTACTTTTACTCATCATGGATCGAACCATATCCAATAGTGTTCGGTTCCGCCTCTCAGATACACCATTATGTTGTGGTGTTCCAGGTGGAGTAAGTTGTGAAACAATTCCACAAGTCTTAAGATGATCCATAAAGTTTGTACTTAAGTACTCACCTCCTCTATCAAAACGAAGAACTTTAATTGTTTTGTTGAGTTGATTTTCCACTTCACTTTGAAACGTTTTGAACATTTCAAACGCCTCATGTTTATGTTTAATTAAATAAACATATCCACAATGACTAAAGTCATCAGTGAAGGTGATGAAATATCTTTCACCATATCTAGTCATTGGCTTGAAAGGACCACATACATCCGTATGTATGATTCCTAACAAGTCCTTTGCCCTCTCATTGGTTCCGGAGAAAGGAGCTTTAGTCATCTTGCCATGTAAACAAGATTCACATATATCAAATGAGTCATTCTCATTTTCCTTCAAAAGTCCACTCTTTTGAAGTTGGGATATGCGTTTCTTGTTTATATTCCCAAGGCGACAATGCCATAGATAAATTTGACTCAAATCACATTTGGGTCTCTTGGTGAAAGTGTGGTATAAAGAGCCATGGTTAGTCTTTTCATCAAGGTTTACTTCATAAATTCCATTTAAAGGCCTAGCCTCGAAATAGAATACATTGTTTTTAGAAACACAAATGTCATCATTTATAAAGCAAAGATTAAAACCATATTGTCTCAACTTAGCAACCGAAATAATATTCCTAGTCAAGCTAGGAACATAATAAACATTCAACAATGTCAAATACAAGCCACTAGGTAGTAATAAATCAAAACTTCCAATTGAATCCACCGCAACCCTTGCACTGTTTCCAACCCGGAGTACTACCTCATTTGCCTTCAGTCGCCTACTCCTTTTGAACCCCTGCAACATATTACAAATGTAAGTTCCACAACCAGTATCAAATACCCAGGTGTTAGGAGATAAATTATAAAGCTCTAGGTCTATCACATAGATACCTGAACTGCCCTCACTGGCCTTCTTCTTCTTCAACTCCGCAAGATAGGTAGGGCAATTTCTCTTCCAATGCCCAACTTTGCCACATTCGAAGCACGCATCTTCTTTGGCAACCTTTGCCTTCTTCTTGGGCGGACGGGATGGTTGGACAACTTTCTTGCCCTTTCCTTTGACAACCTTTGCCTTCCCCTTGCCCTTGGAGTTGGTGGGGTGTTGGGGTCTAGTCCTCTTCGTACCACCTTCCTTGATCATGAGAACTTGAGTGGTTTTCTTAGGCAGATTCTTTTCCGTGGTAATTAACATCCCATGCAATTCCGGGATAGTCTTGTTCAAACCATTAATGTTATAATTCATGTTCCTGGATAATCTTTAGCAGTCGTCAGGGCTAAGTCCTTGGTCTTTTCTCTTACCTCCTCCATCTTTCTTGCATAGTAAGCTTCATCCTTTACCTGAGTTTGTTTCTCATTGCGTTTACGAAGCATGTAGTCTTTTGCAAAGTGATTCTTATCATGACAGTAGTTGCAATCAAAACCAGAAGCACCAGCAACTTTCTTATCTTCAGATTTAGCCTTTTGGGACTCCGAAGTATTAGATTCAACAGGCTTTGGAGTTAAGGATTTCGTTGTTTCCTCCTTTGGTGTGTAAATCTCAGGTTTTGGCTTCGGAGTGAAAGAGTTTTTGTTGAAGCTTTTCACAAACGGTTTAGCTGGATTTGACTTGTTTACAAAGGGTTTTCTGAACCTACGATTGTTTGCAGCATACAAAGCAATCGTTTCCCCGTTTTCTCCTTCTAGGTAGCCATCTGGTTCATCCTTGTCTTCTTCTTTTTTAACATTTGACATGAGGGCCAATGAACTAGAACCAGCAACAGCCTTCTCACTTCTTCTTCCACAGATGTCAGGCTCATGGAATTTGATAAGATTATAGAGAGCAACTAGTGAGTACGAGTTGATGTTCTCATAAGACATAATCATTAGCATAATAGGTCTCCATTCAGGCCTTAAGCTGTAGAGAAACTTGATATTGACCTCTTGTTGACTGACACGCCTATGTCGTCGTGCGGTCAAAAATAAGAAAAACCTAACACACACACTAGCACAGTGGTAGTCAGGGTCGATCCGCAGGAGCTTCGTGGTTAGACCAAATGACAGATTACCAACTTGTAGTGTCACGCTACAGTCGGAGGACCTAGTTTCTAAGTGCTCAACTACCCAAAAGCAATAACCAAACAAAGTCAAGCCAAGCATAAGCTAAACTCAACTCAAACAAGCCTAGTTACTTTCTGAAATCAGAAGTGCATCTCTGAATCAGAAGCAATCAACGGCATCCAAAACATCCAAACAAAAGAAGGTATAACCTAAACCAATAGCTACAGCCCAACTGAACAGTTACTGGCCAAAGTTCAATACCTAAGGCTAACCTAGTTGGCTACTGATTTCAGCAAGGGAAACAGTCCCAAACAAGGTCAAAATAACGTAACGCTGATTTTCTGAAGTTTGTGTGGTGTCGGCAGTTATCTGGGCAGCTTCACGAAGCAATGCCGCCGCTTGCACGATAGATTCAAACAACCAACTCTCGTCCTCCAACGAAGATGACGAATCGAATAACACCTCGAATCTTGGATCCATTTTGATTTTTAGTTGTAATTTGGTATGTATATATTGTGTAGTTGATTTAAATTAGTGAGATATGTAGCCGTTGAGACCATAACGGTCACAAACAATGACCACGCCGCACGACAAGCTGAAACCGCACGAGGCCAAGAATGCGACATCGCCGCATGGGGGCGGTTTTCCCCGCGGCTTCGTACAACGTCGGGCTGGGCACCGCATGGCACACCGGACGGTCTTAGGAACTTAGATGTCATCAGGGGTGTTACCCTGGGCAAAAAGGGTTAAAAAGTTAAAACAACATTTTTTCTCATTTTATCAAAAATTGAAATCTAAAAATTCTTTCAAACATATACTTGTGAATGTTATTTCTAAACACTGATCTCGTTTCATATTCTCCGTAAGCTCATTTTAAGATAATTGATTCTTTGTATATTTTAACATATTTTGAGAATTCATGTTTCTATTGATTTTTGGTTGTTTATTTTAGTATAAGCAGCAAAAATATTATTTCTTACAAAAAATATGATATATATGAAAATGTGGTTCCTTAGACATTTTGTTGCTAAGAAATAATATATTTTCATAAATGATATCCGGTAAAATGTGATTCCTAAGCAATGTTAAGAATTTTTTGTTATTAGACGTCTCATCAAACACTTAGAGTGTCTAAGTGGATATGGGCAGAAACTTGGAGTAGTTCATAATTTGTATGCATAAAATCTGTTGTTGAAACCCCTCCGTGTATCAAAATAAAACAGATAGGATAGGAATTAAATGTAATTAATCTATGAATATTGAAATAAGTAGGCATTTTTTAGTTTGCTACCAACTTGTAACATCCCGAATTTTAGGACCAAGTTTAAATTTTTTGAATAAATAAATAGTAACAATAAAAATAAATAATAATATAAATATTGAAATAATAATAATTATTAGTAAAAATCTAAATGTCATAAAATAAGTTGATTTCATTTAATTTATCATCATTCAAGAATGTGAGTTTGGAATTCATTTATGGACTATTTTGGCAATCTTAATCAAAGGGTCAAAAATCGTCG
Organism: Cichorium intybus; assembly: GCA_023525715.1. NCBI lineage: Eukaryota > Viridiplantae > Streptophyta > Magnoliopsida > Asterales > Asteraceae > Cichorium > Cichorium intybus. The sequence continues at coordinate 87,413,414 of CM042009.1, forward strand.
TTTTACCGAAACTTAAGATGTCAGGTGACCATTAGGGACTTAGATGTCATCAGGGGTGTTACCATGGGCAAAAAGGGTTAAATAATTAATTAAATAACCAATAATATCCTATTGAATAATCAAATTAAGGCAACAGGCATATAAGGCAATAAAGCAAGTTAGGAAACTTGCATAGCAAGGCTAAGGTAGTAACCCTAGCTACCAAACACATAGGGAGGCACAGAAAACCCTTCTAAACCCTAGCAATTTTCGATAGTACACAAGGAGGCACAGAAAACCCTTTTAAAACCCTAACTAAAATCGAAAATAAGCAAAGGGGCGCAAAAACCAAGTGGGTGTCGATTTTAACATGCATAAACAAGAACATTCAGCTTTCTAACATGCATCCTAAGATCATAACATATTTCAAACGAGAATTTCTAGCATAACCCTATGATAAAGTTGATTTTAACAACAAACATGCAATCATATTCAGCAGTTTAAGATCAATGTGCTAATATCTTATGAATAAAGGCTCTGATACAACTGTTGGGATTTGATCACATAAACTCATAAACACATGCATCGGGAGATAGATAAGATCAAATCACAGAAATTCCATGAACAATGTTTAGGATCATGCAGTTCATAACAGGTTATAGCAACTTAAAACTTAAGCAGGATATACCTCAATAAGTCTTATTCTTTGTGCTCTGGTCAAGGCCTCAATTGCAAGGATGAACAGTTGAAGGGTTTTAAGCAATCAATGAACAAACAAAATTCTTATGGTTCACATGTAACCCTAAAAGATCTATGTTTTCTTCTATGAAGATAATAAACTAATAGCTAAGGCCAACATTTAAATTCTAAAGATCAAATAAGAATAACCAACCTTTTCTTGATCTTGTTCTTGAAGCTAGCAGCAAATTATCCTGCCTCAAATGCAAGTCACACCTAAAGCAAAGGAGAAGATAGTTCAGCAGAGTTCCTCTGGTTCTAGTTGGCACAGGAAATAAGGGAGCCAAGAGGTTCCTTTTATAGCCTCCAAGGGTTACACCTGAAACCCTAAGGAGCCTCCTTAGTGGGCAAGCCTGTTGACCACTTGGACCAGGCTTCTAAACCCTAACTAGGGTTTTCGCCAAACCCTGGAGGAGCCTCCAGGTTGGCGCCATTTTGGTCCCTAGTTTTATCTCTGCCAGTTATTCAACTATTGAATAAATACTAACCAGTCCCTGCACCTTTAATTAATTTATTTAATCACTAAATTAAATCCAATTAATTCTAGATTAAATCTTAATTATAGTTTCCAATTAATATATTAACACTTAAATATATTAATAAACCATTTATTTATTTTCTATTGATTTATTAAACAATTAATAAATCAACCTTTCTCTCTACTGAACCATACATTAATCCTCCAGCTATGAGGGCAACCCAAATGGACTTTGCTTCTATTAACAAGATAAATACAATTACAAGTCATGGCTTAGACAACTAATCCAACAGTCTCCCACTTGGATAAGTCTATGACTTTAATTGTCCTTTTACCTTCTGATTAATATCAGTTTCCTAGAAACTGTTTCTGTACTCTGAGATAGTCAGTTCTGTCCAAAGATAAGTGTTCAGATGATCCTTCGTCCAACAGGATATTTTCAGACTCAAGACATGGATTAAGATCAATCTTGGTCTGATACTCTATTTCTCGATTTCTGATTTTCATATGACTTTTGAGACTACTAATTGAACACATCAATTTAGTCCCGGTTGGCCAACACTTTCAGTCAACTTCAAATCATCGAGAGGCCTACAGATATTTGTTTCCCATCGGGTCAGGGGACGGATAAGTTTCGACTTATATGTCTATACCTTTTGCCAGTTAGAATACTCACAACAATGCATTTTATAACATCGAGTTACCGACGCATTTTTGCATTATCAATGAGCAACTGACTTTCAAATTACAGATCATATCTCTTCACTTCAAGATCAAATGATATTATCGTCTTAACATTGCTCATGATGTAATCCATGAAGCAATCTGTTAAGTGTGGGTTTATCCAATACTCAAATCTCTATTTTCTAAGTACTCATGAAGGTTGTATCAGTCTTACTGCAATGTCTAACTCCTTAGACAGTCTTTGTTCATACTTACTCCCTAACAGTATGATCGACTGTGGAATTTCAAATAATCTAATTATTTAGGAAGTTAAACATGCAAATATAGAAATACAATAATAAACAATTGACAAAGGCAGTAACAATACTCATTTATAAATATCCATTATAAAATCACCAAGTCAATTACATTTATATTGTTACAAGTTTCAAAATTCTATCTAATTACTAAAACTAATATCATCCTTCAGTCCAATGCTCTGAGCATGCTGATTGTGGTTGATCCTACTCAGGGCCTTAGTCAAAGGGTCTGCAGGATTATCATCTGATGATACTCTCTTAACCAGTAAGTGACCTTCTTCTACACGAGGTCGAGTATAATGGTACTTTCTGTCGATATGCCTGGACTTTCCATGATCTCGCGGTTCTTTTGTCAAGGCGACCGCTCCTTCATTATCGCAAAACATTCCATCGGCTCCTGAATGCTCGGGACAACTCCAAGGTCACCGATAAAGTTCTTCAACCAAGCCGCTTCCTTAGACGCTTCACTCGCTGCAATGTACTCTGATTCGCACGTTGAACCAGCCACCATTTCTTGCTTGGAACGTTTCCGAGTGACTGCTCCACCGTTCAAAAGAAATACCCAGCCCGACTGGGACCGACCACTGTCCCTATCTGTCTGGAAGCTGGCATCTGTATATCCACTCACTTTCAAGTCATCACTGCCACCAAGGACTAATACCATATTCTTTGTCCTTCGCAGAAACTTGAGTATGTTCTTAACCGCAATCCAATGTGCCTTTCCAGGATTACCCTAGAACCGACTAAGCATGCTCAGTGCAAAGGATACGTCGGGACGAGTACATGTCATAGCATACATGATCGACCCTACTGCCGAAGCATAAGGTACCCGACTCATCTCAGCTATTTCCTCATCGGTACTCGGACTTTGAGTCTTACTCAATTTAGCATTACTTTGGATTAGTAGCTCTCCCTTCTTGGAATTTTCCATGTTGAACCTTTTTAACACCTTTTCCAAATATGTACACTGGCTCATACCTATTAATTTTCTCTTTCTATCTCTAAGTATTCTTATCCCAAGAATATAAGCAGCTTCTCCAAGGTCTTTCATGGCGAAACACTTCCCGAGCCAAGACTTGACATCTTGCAAGGTCAGAATGTCGTTTCCCATGAGTAGTATGTCATAAACATACAGCACCAGAAAAGTGACTATACTCCCACTAGCCTTGATATATACACAGGACTCATCTTCACTCCTAGAGAAGCCAAACTCTTTGACTTTCTCATGGAAGCAGAGATTCCAGCTGCGAGATGCTTGCTTCAACCCATAGATTGATCTTTCAAGCTTACATACTTTATCAGGATGCTTTGTGTCTACAAAACCCTCTGGCTGATTCATTTAAATATCCTCAGTCAGTTTCCCGTTAAGGAAGGCGGTTTTGACATCCATCTGCCAAATTTTATAATCATGAAATGCAGCTGTCACACCCCCAAACCACGATGGCGGAATCGTCGGAGGGTGGAACGGCACATAGTATCACAACCATCGTATACAACCAAACATAAGTAAATAACATCCATCATGTATTATAATTGAAAAGTTACACAGTTTGATAATATCGTTTCGATCCAATTACAACATGACATCAAAAGTATTAAACGAAAACGTCTTCGCGTCTCGCCAAAAGGTTTACCTGTTCTTGATTAACGATTCCCTGAGAATACAAGTAATTTTACAAGTGTCAACATTACGTTGGTGAGTTCATAAGATTTTTGTAGTGAGAAATATAGTGATTCCTTTGTAAAAGCTCGTAGTGTAATAGCGAAAACGTTCGTAGTGTAATAGTGAAAACGCTCGTAATGCAATAGCGAAAATATTCGTAGTGTAATAGTGAAAACGTTCGTAGTGAAATAGTGAAAAGCTCGTAGTGTAATAGTGAAAACCGTACTCATCTGTATCTTGTCGGGATGTAGTTTTAAATTTCATAAAACTCGTATGTATAAATAAAATAGTACTTATATTTGTATTTTCCGAAATGTGGCTTTAATTTCCATAAAACCCGTAGAGAAATAGTGTAAACTTTCTTAGCGTAATAGTGAAAACCCATAGTGTCACAGTGAAAAACCCATAGTGTAATAGTGAGAGTTCTCGTAATATGATAGCGATATAGGTTTCGTAGTGAAATAGTGAAAATTCTTGTTTGAATCTTTGAAAAGCATACCATGTAGTTTCACATTAAGAGAAACCCTTTTGAAGATGTTTTCTACAAATACAGGACGTTCGTTGTTAATTTGTGAGTTATTATAACCTTGCTAAGACCTAGTGACCTGGCACGACGTTCTTCAGGCGTCGTAATAGTGAAGACATTTGTCACCCTTGACCCGTCGGTCGTAGTTGTAGCGAACAACCATAGGTGGGGATTGTCAATCTCATATAGACATATATACAACTATCCCGCTCATACATGATTAAGGTTATAATCCAGGATTTAATGTGTACACTTTTAGTACCGTGAAGCGATTGTCTCACAATGTTACCCAACGCACATGTCATATCCTTATTTGTAGCGTAGTGAAAACCGTGTTGTATCGATAATTACCAAATATATCCATGATAATTAGTATACTTAATAATTATATATTCATGTAATTATTATTATAACTTTTAGTGTACTTTATCGTTCGTTTCGCAAATTATTCCCTTAATAATTTATACCATTGTTTTCCGTCGTATCGGTATATTTAGATCTAAGTGCTGTCAATGAGTTGAAATGTATCATTTCTTACATCTAAACATCTAAACATGTGAATATCAAGATAGTTTTGGAAATCATGTAATAAATCATAATGATGAGTTCGTATAAGTCATTTTAGTAAAGTGAAGGCAACGTATTTTCAAATCTCGTCGTATTTTGGAAATAATAGTAATTTTCCCAAATGGCCTTTCTAGCACTTGTTACTATAATATGTTTCTCTTCATTTTGAAAACCCAAATTTTTGTAAATAATAACCCCAAACTTACTTTGGTGTTAATCATTCAACAATCCAAACAAACACAATCAAACACAAGCATCAAAACACCGAAGAACTAAGATTAATTGTAACCAAATAATTTTCATTAACCCAAAATGAATTCCAGTGGTCCAATACAGTAACCAATGATGCAAAACAGAAAACTAAAGTACTCAAAGTCAGTGGTTGTCACTCCCAAAGACCTTAGCTACAAATGCTACTTACTACCAAAAGGAAATTAAATTATAAAACCTGAAATGCCAAAAGAGGGTTGCTGAAAACGAATTCTTGGAGTCAAAGAGCCTCTACGGTCGATTCTTCACCAGGGTTTTGCTCGGGCTTTCAGCTGTAAATGCCTCTATTTATAGTTGAAATTTACCGCAGCCGCGCCGCGCATATGAGGATCCCGCGGCGCGCATACTTATCAGATCCCGTTTTCTCGGCCTTTGAATTTGGTTCACCGCCTTTGACCCGCGTCGCGCGTTGTTAATTCCCGCGGCGCGCGTACGTATTTCCTTGATTTTTCATTCCTTTCCAAACTTTTCCAATTTGCACTCTTTTAGTCCCTGTTTTCATTCTTTTCTTCCAAACAAGTCCTGGCATGAAAAGTGAGAATACCAAGATATATCTGATATAATTTCATCAATAATAGGGCTCAACAATGCCTAAAATACTTGATATCACTAGGCGTTGTCAAACACCCCACACTTGTGCCTTGCTTGTCCCCAAGCAAGAGAGTTTTTAATAAATTCTAACTAAGACTCAAACAATTTTTTTTTACTATGTTTAGTTTCAAAGCTTATTGCCCCATGAGTTAGAGTGGAATAGTTCGCGAAAACATAATTGAATTGTTCTTTGGAATTCATGGCTTTCTAGATAACCCTTGATCACAAACTTTCTGTTCACAATGAAGTGTACTAACTCATTCAGATTCTAAAGGCCATTAAGGAATTGTCCATGACTTTCGATGTTGTCTGTGTAACGAGCTTTCAGAAATACCATCCCAGACCAGACGATCTTAGGTGGCAAGGTGCATAAGTCCCACCCATTTTGGACTTACCGGCTCGAACAACAAAGGCCACAGATTGACATTTCCTTCCTAAATTCCAATCTTAAACCAACTCAATCTTCTAAACTCATAAAACTCAACTTATTTAACTAACTAATAGCATGATCACAAATATATAGTAGTCTTTGAAAATACCACTGCTATCAACAATCACAAACCATTCGTTTCAAAATTGCAATTTATTAAAAATTTTGAAAAAGTTGCTAAAAATTTGAAAATTGATCATTTCTGCAAAAATTTCAAAAAAAAACTCTTTCGACCGTCCACACCTCACACTTAAAATCGTACAACGTCCCCGTTGTACAAAAATTAGTTTTAAAACAAGGGAGAAAGAGTTACCCCTTTTGGACGATAGATTGCTTGGTGCTCAGTATCACAGGGATAATTACGAACAAACGGATGCTTGATTTCGTATTCCGGAGTTGTAGCGCTACAGTGAACATGCTGGTGGTCAAGACAAGTGGAGGGGACACGGTGACCCCACACTTGTCTGAGACAACTCCTTCCCAATTGACATAACATGCATGACTCAACAAACATATAACAAATAAAATGAAAATGTACAACAAGCAATTGTATGTGTTGCGGGTGACCGCGGCGCGTGATTGAAGGACGCGCGTCGCGGTAATTTTGTGAGTCGAAGTCAACGTCGACTAGGAAAAGACTGCGTCGCGTAATATATTGATGCCACGACGCGGTAATTTCAGCAGATTATTCTAACTTCAAAATCTCACAAAATCAATTCAACACAAGAAAAACTACTGATGTATTATTACTAATTACCACCTTTAAGAGGCTTCATTTACCTAATCAATTTCCTAAGAACAATTATGCACCAATCCTAAAAAAAATATGTAAATACAAAAATGTACTAAAAAAATCAAAAAGATTACATCTATTTCTTTAACTGTGAGCGGTATCATCATAGTCGCCCTCCTCCTCCTCTGGATCTTCCTCCATAGGCTCGTCATCTGCATCTCGGATCGTTGGTTGAGGTCTCGGTGGAGAACACCTATTCTTTGCCATGTGTGTGATCATGCAATCAGCTAGCCACAGAAGTTGCTGCTGAGTATTCTCTGTTCTTTTGTCAACTTCATGTGCTGTATATGCTTGGACCTGGAGCTCCCGCGTGTGTGTCTCCAGAGTTTCCTTGAGTGCCTTCACCTCGTCCGTCAGAAAGCAGGATTCCATTGTAGCAGGGAATAGGCTGCGGGGTAATCTAGTGGCTGGCTTGGAGCGCTTCCGGGAAGTAGTCGGCTCGGACCGGAGTGCCGGGAAAGGCATACGGTCAACGGACGGGATTCCATCGTCCACATATATTACATCCCGCGATGTTGCCACGGGTAGGCAAAAGATGATTGGAGGGATAACCTCCAACCCGTCAGTAGTGTGCTCGGAGATCAGCCCATATGACTCTGCCAGTCTGGTAACGAAGTGGCCTCCTCCAAATGCGGTTATTGTCATCGGTGCATCCGTAATTTGCTTGAAATAGTCCGCGACAAAGTAGGGAATGTTGCAAGTTTCCAACATCCGTGTTACGGACCACATCAGATGCAATTCCTGGGGCAGTACTTTTTCTTCATCCGCACGCGGCCATAGCATGGTGGTCATCTGCCGGTGCAACATGCGGTGGGATGGCAAATGCATGTAGCACTCTCGGACCGTGTTCTTGTGGTATCGGGTGGAAGCTATAGTGGCCCACTAATCGGCTTGGGAAAAGGAATCCCCCATGGTTCGGCTGGCATGCCTATGGAACATCTGGAATGCCAGTGAGTTCGATTCTTCCTCGGTGTACAGCCCGATGCGGTACCCGAATTCCCGCAAGGTACAACTGTGGTCGTGATTTCCCAGACGAAATCTCACAGTTTCCTCGGTATCCATGTCCCTCTTCTTGTGGTCAAAGTAATAGCTGGCAAGGAACTGTAGGTACACTTCACGGTAGACCGGCTCATTCACATTTGTTGCATTCTCCAATGCCCGGCAAGTGTAAGTTAAGTCTCCTTGTTCATATCCTTCTTGTACTGACCAATCTTTCAGATGATCGAAGATGCCCGATTCTCTGATCAAGTCCCGATTGTCCTTGCGGCACGGCAGTACGCGTTTGTTTTTGCACAGGCCCCAGCGGTTAAAGAAACTAGCCGTGTGGACCCGATCGATCTGTGTGGTCACTGAGTTCCAATCAATGGTTTCAGAACTACCTGCAGAAGACATCTTGCCTGCAGAAATCACAAAAATTAACAATTACTGCACTGTCCAGACGTTCGTCGCGTCACGCGCATAACGACCCGCGACGCGTAAGATGAATATTCATAACCCGCGTCGTGGACTGTTCATGCCGCGGAGCGGCGAGCGATTTCAGTTAAGAAAAGTCGATGATTCTGTCAAATTAAGTCCAATTTCTCTAATGTAACACTTGGGTTTTATGTATCATAGTACTATAATCCTAATTTGGCGATCAATTTCATCAATTAAATACAGCATTACAAATTACAGTATCATCTAGCAACTTTCAAGACTTACAAAACTAGGAGAAAGAAAAGAAAGGACTTACTTGAATTTCAGTGAATAGAAGAGGAATGCAGACGTAGTGATTGATTGAAGGCTTGAAGCATGGTGAAAAGAATCACAATTTTACGCAATTTGATTATATGCAGTGTGGGAATTTGGATAACTTTCAAAAAGCTCTGTTTTGGTGATTATCTTTAATTTCAAATTAAGATAAGGCCGCGGCGCGGGAAGCTTCTATCCGCGTCGCGTATAAAATCTAATTTTAAATGTAATCGCGAAAACTCGATACGCGCGGCGCGGATCCAAAAATCCCGCGTCCCGGTATTGTAAAATTACCAAAATGACCCCACACTTGCCTTTTTCTCACCATGATCAAATGGATGTAATGAGGTATTATAAAAATATGCAAATATACAAATGACGGTCGGGTTGCCTCCCGAAAAGCGCTAAGTTTAACGTCTTCAGCCGGACGTTCACTTACCTGCTTACGTAGCGTATGTTGGAACATCTGCTACGAATTTAGCGTATGTTGGAACATCTGCTACGAATTTGACTGTCTCAACTTCTAATTTCTGGAATGTGCCCGTAACAATATATGGTTTGAGCCTATGGCCATTGACTTTAAATGGTTGCCCACCTTTCAAGTCCTGAATTTCTACTGCGCCATAGTTTGTGACGCTGATCACTTCATAGGGACCATTCCACTTACTCCTTAGTTTTCTGGGGAACATCTTCAGTCTTGAATTATACAGCCACACTTTTTGTCCTACTTCAAAGACCTTCAATCGCAGCTTTGCATCGTGATATCGCTTCATCTTTGATTTATAGGTGGCTGCGTTCTCGTATGCCTCATCTCGTAACTCTTCTAATTCAGACAACTGAAGTTTCCTTTCTTTTCCAGCATCAGTATAATCCATGTTGACTTTCTTAACGGCCCATAGGGCACGATTGGCGATCTCCACTGGCAGATGACATCCTCTTCCATAAACCAACTGATATGGAGTAGTCCCAATCGGTGTCTTGTACGCAGTTCGGTATGCCCATAATGCGTCATCTAGCCTTAGCGACAAATCCTTTCTATCCGTTTTGACAGTCTTTTGAAGAATTTCTTTAATCTGTCTATTGGACACCTCCACATGGCCGCTTGTCTGTGGATGATAAGGTGTTGCAATGCGATGATTCACCCCATAATGTTTTAGCAGCCTTCCAAATTTGAAATTCTTGAAATGAGATCCTCCGTCGCTAATGATTACTCTTGGGACTCCATGCCTGGTGAAGATGTTTTTCTTCATAAATTTACAAACCACGTGATGATCATTTGTACGAGTTGCTTCGGCCTCAATCCATTTAGAGACATAATCTACTGCCACCAAAATGTAAACATACCCATGTGATGTGGGGAATGGACCCATGAAATCGATTCCCCAGACATCAAAAATGTCTACTACCAAAATCGGATTCAAAGGCATTTGATCCCTTTTTGATATGTTCCCTAATTGCTGGCAATTGATGCATTCCTTAGCAGTCTTGTGCGCATCTCGAAAGATAGTTGGCCAATACAACCCGGATTCGAGAACCTTGTACCCGGTCTTCTTTCCACTGAAATGTCCTCCACATGCTGACGCATGACAGAGATCCAGTACCTCGCCAATTTCATTTTCTGGCACACATCGGCGAATTATCTGATCCTCTCCTACCTTAAAAAGGTCTGGGTCGTCCCAAATGAATCACTTTGCATACGTGCGAAATTGCTTCTGCCTTTGTTTTGTCCAATGTGTTGGGATTGCTCATGTGGCCAGAAAATTTACGTAATTTGCATACCAAGGAGCTCCATTAACCTCTAACAACTGCTCGTCGGGGAATGAGTCTTGAATTCCTGCTTCCAATCCTTCAGCTGGTAATCGAGAAAGATGATCTGCCACCACATTCTCTGCTCCTTTCTTGTCTTTGATGTCCACATCGAATTCTTGCAGTAGAAGTATCCATCTAATTAGTCTAGGTTTAGACTCCTTCTTTGTAAGTAGATGCCGAACAGCACTGTGGTCAGTGTAAACCACCACCTTGGATCCCCAGATGTAAGATCGAAATTTATCTAAAGCAAATACTACGGCAAGTAACTCTTTTTCAATAGTTGTATAATTCAATTGAGCTTCAGAAAAAGTTTTATTAGCGTAGCAGATAACAACAGGTTTCCTATCGACTTTTTGCACTAATACTGCACTAGCAGCATAGTCACTAGCGTCTCACATTATCTCAAAAGGTTGCGTCCAGTCAGGCTGTTTCAGGATAGGGGCTTCGACCAATTTATTCATGAGAATATTGAATGCTTTCACACATTCTTCATCAAAAATAAATGGTGCATCTTTCAAAAGGAGACCACAGAGGGGTTTAGAAATAGCACTAAAATCTTTAATAAACCTACGATAAAAACCTGCATGCCCCAAGAATGATCTGACCCCTTTCACTGATGTTGGAGGTGGCAATGTGGATATAACCTTGACTTTAGCACGATCGACTTTGAATCCTCTCTCAGAGACCACATGACCTAACACTATTCCTTCTCTGACCATGAAATGGATTTTCTCCCAGGAGAGCACCAGATTTGATTCTACACATCTCTTCAGCACTTTTTCCAATTGAACCAAGCAAGTTTCGAATGTCGGTCCGAAAATTGAGAAATCATCCATGAAGATTTCTAGTGCATCACCAAGCATGTCAGAAAAAATTGCCATCATACATCGTTGAAACGTCGCAGGCGCGTTACACAATCCAAATGGCATTCTGCGAAATGCAAAAGTACCATAAGGACAAGTGAACGTTGTCTTTGCCTGATCTTCTGGATGGATTGCAATCTGATTATACCCAAAATATCCATCCAAAAAACAGTAGTATTTTTGTCCTGCTAATTTCTCCACGATTTGATCGATGAATGGTAACGGAAAGTGGTCTTTAGAAGTAGCGGCGTTAAGTTTTCGATAGTCAATACAGACTCGCCATCCGGTTACAGGTCTTGTGGATATCTAGTCACTATCCTTTGTATCCACGACAGTGATCCCAGACTTTTTCGGCACTGTCTGCGTCGGACTAACCCATTCGCTGTCAGAGATTGGGTAGATGATTCCTGCATCCAACCATTTGAGAACTTCCTTTTTTACAACTTCCTTTAGGTTGGGATTCAATCTCCTCTGCGTGTCCCTGGCAGGTTTAGCTCCTTCCTCTGTGATAATGCGATGCATACATGTGGTCGGACTGATCCCTTTCAAATCCGCAATTGTCCAACCAATAGCCTCCTTGTGTTTGGACAGTACTTCAAGCAATTCCTTCTCTTATTTCTCTGTCAGATTGGCTGCCACAATCACTGGCAAAGTATCCTTCTCCCCTAAAAAGGCATACTTTAGATGTTCTGGTAAAGGTTTTAAATCCAGCTTTGGTGGTTCTTGTAAAGAGGGCTTTAATGTCTTTGGGATCTCCGTTGGTAACTTCTCTATATGCGCGCATTCTTCAGACTTGAATCATTTTTCTTCTTCTTTTTCTTTTTGCGTCTCTTTGCTTTCAACACTTGCTTCTTCCTGAGTCTCCCTCTCATCTGATTGAAGTACCTCTGGAGTGTACTGCCGCACTAGCTCATCTATGATGTCCACCTGATAACACTCCTCTTCTTCCATGCTACTTCCCTTGAGATCAGCATTGAAAATGTTGATCTTGGCCTGTTGGTGCCCAAAAGATATTCCCATTTCTCCGGTGCGACAAGCAATATTTGCGTTGGCCGTGGCCAAAAACGGTCGCCCTAAAATGATCGTGGGTTGTTCTCCATTAGTTGCTTGACGAGTGTCCAAAACGAGAAAATCTGCTGGGTAATAAAATTCTCCCACTTTGATGATGACATCGACTAACATACCCCTGGGAACCTTGGTGGACTTATCAGCCAGCTGCAGAATCACGTCAGTAGATCTCATGGTACCAAACTCATGCTTGTCAATTAATTGTCCAGGCAGTATGTTCACACTTGCACCTAAATCTAACAAAGCTCTTTTAATGTACACATTGCCTAAATCTACTGAGATGAGAGGAACTCCTGGATCCTTCATCTTTGGAGGAAGCGCATCCATTAGGATAGAACTTACATTCTCAGGTAAGCTAATCATCTTAGGCAAATGGGACAGAATATGCTTCTTATGTATGCACATGTCCTTAAGAAACTTAGCATATGTGGGAACTTCCTTAATGAGTTTGACTAGTGGAATGTTAACCTTGATTTGACTAAACAATTCCCACATATACTCAGCCTGTGGTCCCTTCTTTCCATATGGTCCTTGCTCCGGCTTTTCCAAAGCCGTAGGAAAAGGAACTGTCCCACTTGGTTCTCCTTTCTCCCAGGTACTCGTTTGCTTCTTCTTCTTTACCTGATTCTCCTTATATTTCTTCTCTTCCTTCTCCAATTCTTCTTTTTCATCAAAAATTACTTCTACATCACTATCATCATCCGCAAGCGGGGCTGTAACCTTGTTGTCTACTTTCTTCCCGCTCCTAAGTGTGATTACCTCATTTACTTGCATTCTTGATTATTGCACCTGTTCCTGCACTCTATTCTCTTCCATTTTGACAATCAATTCTCCTAATTTCAGAATTGCTTCTGAATTAGACTTCTCCACCTCCTGGAGCTTGACTAACATTCCAAAGATTTCCTGTAAACCAATATTCATTCCTCCTGCTGGAGATGGAGGTTGCGCCTGCTGCTGCCTCATAAGTGGTTGCCTCGATTCTCGTTGCTGATTACTTCGGAATGGTATTGGTGCGTTATGAAATCGACCATATCCGTGCACTTGACTAATTTCTTCATGAGTCATCGATCACTCATTGTGTCCTATTTCCCCACATGTATTGCATATAATTTGCCCATGCAACACATATGCCCCCTTTTCTTGTTGAAACCTCTCGAGCATTTGATTAAACTTCATACTCACAGCACTGAGTTCCTTCTGAATTTCCGTCTTCCACTTGCTCTCTGCTTCCATATTTGCTACATAGACTGTGTTATCTTTCATGGTTCCGCTAACCTTTGATCCTAAACTCAACTGCTCCAGGAATCTCCAAGCGTCGTCTGGCTCTTGCCACATAAATTTCCCGCTTGAGGAGGCATTTATCATTGCTTGGTGTGTTTCACTGACTCCCTTAAAGAATAATTTAACTAACTGCCATTTAGGAACTTCATGATGCGGGCAGGATCGCAATAACTCCTTCAACCTGTCAAACGCTTCATGGAAAGCTTCTCCAGGCTGCTGCTGAAAGTTTTGAATTTCTCGTCTGACCCCTGCTGACCTTGATGCTGTTGTACTCTTTTTGGAGGTCCTCGACCTCGGTTCCACGGTTGCTGAGGTGCTGGTGGAACCCATCCCTCGTCTTCCTCATCATATCTCTCCTCTGTCTCTGGATACTGGTACTGTGGTTGAGGAGGTTGTTGGTATTGTATAGGTTGTGTAGGTTGGAATGTGGGTTGAGGTTTAAAAAGAACTGGTTGTGGTTGAGAGAATGGTTGAGAGGTTGGTGTCTGCTATCTAGAAACTGGGGTGCCATCACGGGTCGGCTCTCCCCAAGACATTGCAGAGGTGAATGGATGGGTGGATTGTGGTTGTGATACTGGTGAAAATGGTGGAATCGATGGCGGAGTGCATGATGGTATAGGTGCAGGGGCTGAAACTGCACCACCAGAAGCACTCGTGCTCCCGAACTGAAACTCTGACAGTGGGGGAATAGAAAACATCCCCGTTGCCTCACCTGATGGTTCCTGGGCAACGCCTACTGGACTACTACTAACTTTCCTAAAACTCATGATATTCAAACGCCTACGGGCACGGATTTTGCGCGCAGTTCGCTCAATCTCAGGATTCAAATGCAATGGGGATAATTGCTCACCCCTGCGGGTACGCATGCACTAATGCAACACGCCCGAAAAATCAAAAACCAGAAACTAACCAAATGAAATTCCAAGAAAATCAAGAAACAACAATTCCTACTAATCACCTAATCTAAGCTCACAGCTCCCCGGCAACGGCGCCAAAATTTGACACGCCTATGTCGTCGTGCGGTCAAAAATAAGAAAAACCTAACACACACACTAGCACAGTGGTAGTCAGGGTTGATCCGTAGGAGCTTCGTGGTTAGACCAGATGACAGATTACCAACTTGTAGTGTCACGCTACAGTCGGAGGACCTAGTTTCTAAGTGCTCAACTACCCAAAAGCAATAACCAAACAAAGTCAAGCCAAGCATAAGCTAAACTCAACTCAAACAAGCCTAGTTACTTTCTGAAATCAGAAGTGCATCTCTAAATCAGAAGCAATCAAAGGCATCCAAAACATCCAAACAAAAGAAGGTATAACCTAAACCAATAGCTACAGCCCAACTGAACAGTTACTGGCCAAAGTTCAATACCTAAGGCTAACCTAGTTGGCTACTGATTTCAGCAAGGGAAACAGTCCCAAACAAGGTCAAAATAACATCCACACACAACCCAAACAAACACAATCAAACACAAGCATCAAAACACCGAAAAACTAAGATTAATTGTAACCAAATGATTTTCATTAACCCAAACTGAATTCCAGTGGTCCAATACAGTAACCAATGATGCAAAATAGAAAACTAAAGTGCTCAAAGTCAGTGGTTGTCACTCCTAAAGACCTTAGCTACAAATGCTACTTACTACCAAAAGGAAATTAAATTATAAAACCTGAAATGCCAAAAGAGGGTTGCTGAAAACGAATTCTTGGAGTCAGAGAGCCTCTACGGTCGATTCTTCACCAGGGTTTTGCTCGGGTTTTCGGCTGTAAATGCCTCTATTTATAGTTGAAATTTACCGCAGCCGCGCCGTGCATATGAGGATCCCACGGCACGCGTACTTATCAGATCCCGTTTTCTCGGCCTTTGAATTTGGTTCACCGCCTTTAACCCGCGTCGCGCGTTGTTAATTCCCGTGGCGCGCGTACGTATTTCCTTGATTTTTCATTCCTTTCCAAACTTTTCCAATTTGCACGCTTTTAGTCCGTGTTTTCCAATTTGCGTTGTCATTGACTTCGAGTTTCACCATATTTTTCCAATTCAAACACCATTTTGCTATATCTTTCATAAGCCATTTCCAAAGTTTCATTCTCTTGTTGTTTGAAGTTACTAAAGTCAGCTAGAACCTCTTGAACCACACTTGATTGTAATGTATTATCACCAGCAAAACGAATAGCCAAACGATCCCAGATCTCTTTAGCTGATTTTTCTCCAGAAATATGATGTCGAACATCAGGTCCTAGTCCACTCCGAAGTTCTCTCATAGCTCTTTCATCATTTCTAACATTCCTTAAGTCTGTTGCATTCAGAACACCAGCAGCATCATCCATATCAATGAAGCGTCCTTCAATGTCAGTGTGAGGACCATCTCTTACAGATCTCTAGATGTCCTTTACTTCATCAAGACCTTCAAGATAATCCCTCATACGATCAGCTCAGTAATCGTAGTAGGTTGGAACAAGAACAGGAGCTTTGGTGGAAGAACCAATCAGATTGGCATAGTTGAGCATATTAGCATAAGAAGTAGTAAAATCAGTCATTTTGAACGAATTTCAACAGGATCTTTTCAAAAAAAACGAGTTATAGAGATAGTTATCAGTTGCGGAATGCTAAATCTAAGAAACAATTCAGATCTAGAACTGTAACAATGAAATGAAGCTCTATGAACAGGTTTTCGAGCTGTCCTGCTCTAATACCACTTGTTGAGTGTTGAAATTGAACAAACAATAAAATATGACAAGTATTCTACTAATATATATATATATATATATATATATATATATATATATATATATATATATATATATATATATATATATATATATATATATATATATATATATATATATATATATATATATATATATATATATATATATATATATATATATATATATATATATATATATATATATATATATATATATTGTGCTAAGCAATTCACACATGAATATGTAAAGTAAGAATAGTAAAGAACACTGTGAAATTGGATAACGTGTGCCGAATGCTTTGATTGATTGATTAGGGTTTTACAATGGGGAAGATGCAATCTTACTATCGACACGGTATGGTAACACTGATATTTATACATGCTCAGTGATACACATAGTACAAATCATTACAGAGAATATCCTATCAGTGTACTAGCCAATAGGATTCTAGATTCATGCACCACGTAGTAGTAGACACGCGTGCACCAAAAAGGTTGTTACTTGAATAAAGCCTTCAGATCCTCTATGCTAAACACTTCAGAGTCTTTAGGCTTCGGGGTCTTCTTAGCAAAATGTATGGCTTCGGGGTACAGATGTAGGTCTTCGGATAGAATGGCACTTCATCACAAACATGACTCAACAAAATCTGAACACTTTTGTTTTATTGGCTTGCCAATCCTCTCTAGCAAAGCATGACTTGGTTTGAACAAAAGGATTTGATTTCCGAACTGGTTTGGATTGATAACTTTCTGAAACCTTTGTGATTTTTGCTGATCGGAAAATGAGTTTCGGTTCCGAGTAAGGATTATTTTGTACTTTTGGGATTTTTGTCTCTTTGAAAAGCAGTGTTTGTTCTGGTTCGGGATGGTGTTTGGCTTTGCCCTTCGAGTCTTTAGGCCTGTGAATCTTGGTTTCTGTTGGTTCTGATGATTTGGATTTTGTAGCAAAATTTATGAAGGTGTGAGGTTTTTGAGGAGTTAGTTTTGTGGGGTGAGAAAAGGTTGTTTTGTTTTGAAACTTTGTTGCGACATCGGAATCGGAATTGTACCAACTTTTTAGCAGAATTTGAGTTACAATTAACAAAATTTTTATCATTCTTGGTTTTCCAATATTGTTTTCGTTCTTTCAAATTCTTTTTGTACCAGGCATTCATCTGTCTCCTTTTTGCTATAAGCTCTTTAGGAGACTTATGAATATGAGGTACTGTTGTTGAAATTTTAGTTGGTATAGAAGAATGAGCAACAAAATGAGCTTTCGGAATTGGCTTTGCGCCACTTGTGCTTGGCTGAGAAAATGAATCCTTGCTATTCAGAGATCCTGAGATACACTTTCGTTGAGACTTCCATGAGGTTATTTTAGAAAGCCCTTTTGTTTCGTCTGAATTATCAACTGGTTCGGACCAGAAGAAAGCATCACAACCATCAGAATTATCGTTATCAACTAGGACTTTTAGTTCTGAGGTGTCTTTTAAGTTTAGTCCTGGTTTTACAAAAACCTGATTCGGAACAGTTTTTATTTTTCGAAAAACTGTTGCTTGTTTATTCAAAGCCTATGAGCCTTTATTTTCAATAATGCGAGCAAAAGCAACTGAGTTTTCTGAAACGATATTTTTCTTAGTTTCGGGTTGATTGCTTATAAAAGAAAAACAATCAACTTCATCTTCTACAGATATTTCACTCATTTCACTTTCATCGAAATCGGAAATATTCTCAGAAATAGGAGAATTTTCGGAATTCAATTTTGTGCATAATGACTGAAATTTGTGTAAAGTAGCTGACTTAATCTCTTCTTTATCATTTTCTGACAAATATTATTTCATCATGTTTTTGTGCTCTTTGGACTGTATATAATTTTCAATTTTGTCCAGTCCGATACGATAGGCTTCTGACACTTCATCAGAGGAAACAATGGTTTCACATTTATAACATTCAGCATCGATTTTATCCTCTTTCAATTCAAGAAAGGGAAAAATCATTTTGTACAAACTCCTGCATATATCACAATCAAGATGCAGTTGAGTAATATTGTTATAAAGGCGTTTCGCAATCAAACAAAAATATTCCTCTATTTAACAAGAAAAAAAATAGTCTCTTTTGACATATATAATGTCATCCATAGCCCTAACCAACTCTAACTCCAACGCGTCGATTTTCATTCTCCTCTCCTCATTTTTAAGTGTCACCCTGTTGAATTGATCATTTAAATTAGAATTACTAAGATGTGTTCATTTTAAACTGTCACTAAAATTCAAAGCAGTAAATCTTATATCATCTAATTCTTTATCATAAGTAGTAGAGCAAACATTTAAGGATTTAAGGATAAAGCGTACCTTGTTGACAATAGCCTCACACTCTTCTACCTGTTCCGAAACAGGTTTCGCAGCGAAACAGCTCGCTGATGTTTGGCATACATCGATGGAGTACCCCATGTGCTCGGAGATGTCTTCCTTCACCATGAAGCATCGACCGTGCATTGGTTTCCTTACCTCATCATCATCAGAATCCGTTGACTAGACTTCAACATCACCATACTCACTATCCTCTTGTACCACAAATGCTGACTTGGCAGTTGAAGCATCATCCTTTTTCAAATCAGCAATCTTCTTTGCATAATATGCTTCATCCTTGACTTGCTCCTTCTTTTCATTTTGCTTTCGGAGCAAGTAATCTTTTACGAAATGGTTCTTGCGTTTGCAGTAATGGCAGTCATAACCAGAATCGCCAACCAGCTTTTTCTTGTCTTCGGATTTTTGCTTCCTTAGACCATCCTCCTTAGGCTTTTCGGAACTGAAATTTCCTTGTCTGCTACAATTTTTGAATTTGGAGAAATTCTTCTTCAAGAACTTCTTAGGGTTTAATACCATGAGAGCTTTATCTTCTCTAGTTAGCTCTTCATTGGAGAAGTCAAACTCCGAATCATCATCATTGGCCTTCTTTCCCTTCACAACAAGAGCAAGAGAACCCAAGCTTGTGGTGATCTTTGCTTCTGAGGTGCTCTCCTTCTCATGAGATTTGAGAATACCCATCACTTTTGCCAGAGTGTATGACTTAAACTACTCATGCGCCTTTATGGTTGAAACAATGGCTTTCCACTCGGATCGGAGACAGTTCAAAAACGTAACCTTTTTCTCAATCACGGTTCAAGCAATTTTGTACTTGAGCAATCTGCTCAGAAGATGATTGTAGCGATTGAAAGTTTGAGTCAAGGTTTCATCGGAAGCTTGAGCAAATGATCTGAATTCGGAGAGAAGAGTAGTTTGAACTGAGTGCTCAAGATCAGCATCACCAGAGTATAACTCTTGCAGTCTATCCCATATCTCCTTTGCTGTTTCGTAGGAGCTAACCAATATGAGAGTATCTGATTGAAGAGCGAATCGAATAATTCTAAAGGCTTTTATGTTGCACATCAGTTTATTCTTTTCGTATTGAGGAATGTCAGTGTCAGCGACGAGAAGATCGTTGTATTCTTTTAAGGTATTGATAACCTTCCTCGTAGTAGTATGGGCAAATGTCTCAACAGTGATAGCTTGCCAGATGGTTGATCCATGTTCTTCTATTCCAAGAACATAGTCTTCAAAATGTAGCGCCCAGACTTCATAGTCGTTTGTAAATAAGATTGAAATTCTTGTGGTGGATCCAATACTGATGGACAAGTTGAACCATTGAGAGTGTGGATCATCGTGCGCCATTTGATCTTGTTAAAGATATGAATCAGATGTGTAAAAAGAGATCGAGTTAAGATATAAACAAATGATCAAGATCTTCCATCTAAAATTGATTAAGACGATTAAGACGATCAAGAACAGATCAGTGAATAAAAGCTTATAAACTCGACAGAAGAGAGATGTATGAATTACACAGTCTCTTGCCCTGATAAAAATTGTGAGTTCAAAAATAATAATGATCGATAGATTCAATAGCGAAATAAGAAACAAGATCAAAGTTATAAAGAACAATAGTCGAATGATTGTATTAAGCTTCTCAAGAACAATTCAGAATGAACTATTCTGTATGAGAGCCGTGAAACAGAATTACAAAATCGATAACCCTAATTAGGGTACGTGCATGCCTTATATAATAGAACTAAATATGGAATGGACAGGCCCACCCATTTAATGTACGGCTAATCTAAAGGCTTAATTAACTATGCACAATTGACTCAATCACATTTATGACCTAATAATTTGTGGGAGAATCTTATTTCTCTGCTCGATCCCGAATCAACCGTTATGCTAGAGGTTTAACCTGAGAATATGAAGTTGAAGTAAAAAGGGCTGAAACCTTAGATGATACAATTATTGCAGCCAGAAATGTGGAGGATGTAGGGAAGCATCGAAACCAAGAGCGACCAAATTTTGGTGACAAAAGAAAGTCTGAAGGTAGTAGCGGAAATTTTAAGAAGAAAGGAAGGTTTCAGTCAACCCAATCTAAGCAGGGGAGTAGAAAGAAATGGGAAAAGTTCGGCAAAGACCATGAAGGCGATTATCAATCTGGAGCGAGGGCATGTTACAACTATGGCCGGTTTGGGCATGTTACAACTATGGCCGGTTTCGGCATGTTACAACTATGGCCGGTTTCAGTTCCAATTGCCCAAAGAAAGGTGGCGAGACCCTGATTTCAACAGCCCAAAAGAAACTGGAATCGCAAAAGGTGAAGTCTCGGACTTTTCAGATTACCCGAGAGGAGGCGAAGCAGACGCATGATGTTGTACTCAGGTATTCTTTTTGTTAATTTGCTTCCTGCTTACGTGTTATTCGATACCAGAGCTACACATTCACTTGTGTCTCACGAGTTTGGAGTCAAACTAAAAAGTGCCATTAGAACTCTTAGATATAGTTTATAAAGTGGAAGTAGCAGATGGGAAATATATAGAAGTTCAGAATATTTTTAGAAACTGTGAACTTAGCATTGATGAAAAAACGTTTCGAGTTAATATTCTTCCGATTAGGATTAAGTCCTTCGATATAGTAATTGGCATAGATTGGCTTGGTACTAATGATGCAAAGATAGCATAAGGTCAAAAGAGGGTGTCCATCAAGACACCTGAGGGCAAAGTTTATGTATATGGAGAAAGAAGAAATCATGTCTCGAATCTCATCAGTGTGATCAAAGCTCGAAAGTGCCTTTCAAAAGGATGCTCTTCCTTTTTGGCCTATGTAATGACTTCAGAAAAAGAAAAGAAGACATATAAAGATATCAAAGTAGTATGTGAATTTCAAGAAGTTTTTCCAGATGAATTACATGGCTTTCCACCAAAAAGACAATTAGAGTTTCGTATAGATCTTGTTCCAGGAGCTACTCCTATTGTACGTACTCCATATCGATTAGCTCCGATGCAATTGCAAGATTTACTTGATAAAGGATTCATTAGGCCTAGTTCCTCTCCTTGGGGTGCTCCAGTATTGTTTGTGAAAAAGAAGGATGGATCAATGTGTATGTACATTAATTATCGTGGGCTTCACAAAATCACCATCAAAAACCGTTATCCATTGCCGAGAATAGACGATCTTTTTTATCAGTTACAAGGTGCAGACTATTTTTCAAAATTTGATTTGAGGTCTGGTTATCATCAGGTTAGAGTAAAGGATGATGATATTGAGAAGAGTGCGTTTAGAACCCGTTATGCTCATTAAGAATTTCTCGTAATGCCATTTGGCCTTACCAATACGCTAGCTATTTTTATGGACCTGATGAATCGGGTATATAAACCGTTCTTGGTTAATATTGTAATAGAATTCATAGATGATATTCTCATTTATTCAAAGAATAAAGAAGATCACAAATGTCATTTGTGGGTGATTCTTGAAGTGTTAAAGAAGGAGCAATTATACGCCAAATTTTCCAAGTGTGAGTTTTGGATGCGAGAAGTGCAGTTCCTTGGTCATGTGGTTTTAATCCAAGGAATAAAAGTAGACCCTTTGAAGATTGAAGCGGTAATGAAATGGGAACCTCCCAATACACCAACTGAAGTTAGAAGTTTTCTTGGCCTTGTTGGGTACTACCGAAGATTTATTCAAGATTTCTCTCGGATAGCAGTACCCCTTACTCGATTAACGCAAAAAGAAGTGAAGTTTTGTTGGAAGGAAGAACAAGAGAAGGCATTTGCTATACTCAAGGAGAAGTTATGTGATGCTCCTGTTCTCAGCTTACTAGAAGGAATAGAAGATTTTGTAGTCTTCAACAATGCTTCCAACCGAGGGCTTGGTTGTGTATTAATTCAACGAGGAAAAGTAATAGCCTATGCTTCCTGACAGTTAAAGGACCTAGAGACACGATATACCACTCACGATTTACAGCTTGCAGCAATTGTTTTTGCATTAAAGATTTGGAGGCATTATTTATCTGGAACCAGGTGCAAGCTTTATACAGATCATAAAAGCCTTCAGTATGTGTTTTCACAAAAGGAACTGAACACGAGGCAAAGTAGATGCTTGAAGTAATTAGTGATTATGATTGTGAGATTATATATTACCTTGGAAAGGCGAATGTTGTAACTGATGCACTAAGTAGAAAAGCTCCAGAGAAAGGGATTAAAGCAAGATCAATGTGAATTGAACTGGTGTACAACATTATAGAAAGAATCAAGGATGTTCAACGTAAGGTGCTAGCTAGTAATGATACAAAGAATGACAAGTTAGGAAAGAATGTAATATTTGAAGAAAACACTCAAGGTTTAAAGACCTACAAGAACCAGATTTGGGTACCAAAGGCTGGTGGATTAAGGAAGTTAATTCTAGAAGATTCTCATAAATCTAAATATTCAATTCATCTGGGAAGTACAAAGACTTATCAAGATCTAAGAAGACAGTATTGGTGGCCAGGAATGAAGAGAAGAGTGGCCAAGTACATTTCTAAATGTACAACATGTGCACAAGTGAAGGTAGAACATCAAGTTCATATGGAAGTGCTCAATCATTGGTGAGGGTCGAGATGAGAGTGAGATAGTCATTGCAGATATAAAGTGACTGGCGTATATTGAGGAAGTTTTCAGAGTTAGTTAATGTGTGGATTGTGACGAGATGGAGTTGCTAACCATATTCCTCTTAAGAATTTCACCACATTGGTGGCAAGTGTTAGCAGATCGCTGTAAGGCAACGTTAAGATGTTAGTGAAGTGGTGGTTAGTGTTATGTTCTATGTAGTTTTGGAAGTGGTGGTTATCTTTATGATTAGCAGGAAGTTGGGTTTGTTGTGAACCATTGGTGAAGAATTTACGCTGCTGAATTCTAAGGTATATGAGAGAATAATTGGACAGTTTAAGTACAACTTGTGTGGTTGGAAAGATTAAGGTAAACGCTTTGGCCGGCTAACCAAGGGTGTTAGAGTATGGTTGTTTTTCGATGTATAACTTGTTGGCAGGCTGCGATCATTCCTGGTTGGGAATGCGAGAAAGAGAGAGTAAGCTGTGAGTAGTTGTATGGACTGATTATTGTAAGTGGGACGAGTATGATAGTGATTTCCGTTGTGATTGAAGGAACCTTATTTTCCAAAAAAAACAAACTGGTCACTACCAAATATGAAAAGTGTTAAGATGAAGTGTGTGTACTATATGACCTTGTTGTGCAATATATATATATATATATATATATATATATATATATATATATATATATATATATATATATATATATATATATATATGTATATACTAGTTGTTGGGTGCCTAGAGGGACTTAGTGTGTAAGAGGTGATAATAGTAAATGAAAAATAAAACATAACAAGGTGTTTGTGTTTCTTTATGTGTGAGGAATTCAATTGGTTGGTTATGTAATGAATTTCCACTAACGAGTATGAGTGGTACAAATTACATAGTGGTTGAAGTGTGGTTATTCTTAGGAAGAAGAAGTGTGTTTTAGTTGTAGAAAAGGTAGTTATCTTAATAGAGATCACTTGAAGAAGAAAGAATTTGAGATTGAAGAACGGTATGAGGTACCGTGATCTGATTGAAGGACGACATGAGGTACCGTGAGCGGGTATTGAATGCTGAGATTGATAGACGGTACGGGGTACCGTGATTTGATATTGTGTGATGATTGGTATGAAGATACCGTATAGTGAATAGTACAGGGGTACTATGTAGTGAAGTTGAGTGATAGTACTTTACAACCATATAGTGGGTTGTATCTATGTATGTGTGTGTAGAAGTGTCCAATGTAGGGATGTTGGGTAATTATACAGTATGGTGCATAGGGATAGGTGTACGTGTACAATGTAGAAAAGCGGGGTGATGTTGTATGTAGAGTTATATGAGTGTGATTTCGGTTATGATTGATAGGACCAATTCCTTAGCAATCAAACCAATGGCCACCAAGAGGAGATATGAATAGGAGCTAAAATTCCTAACGAATAATTGGAACTTTAATCCAAATGGGAATGTGGGTGTGTAGAGAAATTCTAAACAATGTGATAAGTTGCTATGAGATTCTGAGGACGGAATCTTTTGAAGGGGAGGAGAATTTGTAACACCGTGTTCTCTCTTGGTAAGTGTTAATGTGCTAATATTAGTGTGATTAAGACTAATTATGTTGTTATATGTGTTAGTGTGGTTGGAAACCATTTTCGAAGGAGTTTGTGCTTGAAAAATGCTAAAAGGAGGTCACACGGGTCGTGTGAAAGTCACACGGGTCATGTAAGGGAAGCATAAACTCATCCAGGCTCACAGGGGTCGTGTGGACTCACATGAGTCGTGTAGAAATGCATTGGGGGCAAGAAGTGGCATTCACACAGGTCTCATAAGACAAAATAAGGCATTTTGGCAGGATAGTGTCGCTATCAGTGTTGTTAGCGTCGCTATGGATTATCATAGCGTCGCTATCTGTGTCCATAGCGTCGCTATTATGCGTAAACCCACTTTTTTAAGTCGGTTTTTGTTTAATTTGGGGAAAGGAAACTCGATTCAAACCCTCTCAAATCCTTCGAAAAACCCAAGGAACTACACAGATCGAATTGAAGCTTAAGATATCAAGGAATTGAAGTGAGAGTTGATATCTTGTATTTAAGAGGTACGATTTCATGATTCTAGCTTCAAATTAAATGTTTGAAATGCTTGGGAAGGTTGGTTCCAGGTGGTATTGTTAACCCACCTGCATCTAATGAAATTGGAGTGAGTAATTCTTGATTTAGATGTGTAGTAGGGTTGTGATTCAAACCCTAAGCATGCTGTAATCCATGGTTGAGTGAATAGAGCTATTATAGAGTAAATACGCGGTATTTACATATATGTGGTGTATTTGGTATGTTATAGGTGATGAAAGTGAAGAGAAGACACTTTAGCTTACCAACTGTACCATCTGGAACGGTGTTAAGCTACTATATCCAGGTGAGTAACTCTACATAGCATGTTAGTCATAACATGTTGTGTGTGCTTAATTTTTGATAATACATGTAGTAGAATATGTGTAAACTATGTAGACACATTAAGGATCAATTGTGATTACATGTGTTAGAGAATTGTGGTTATAGTGTTTAGTGACCGGGATCAAGACGACAATCTCGTGTCCACTTGAGGTAACGTTTACATATCGCATAATGAGTGCTTTGTGATTATGTATAACTAAAAAATTAGTGGTTTCCTTAGCGAGTACTTAGCAACCATGGAGTAGGAGTGTGCACAATGAGTATATATGGTGAAACATATATAAAGTATGATATTGTGTGTATATAGTTCTTGTTGTTTCACATGTGTGCAGATATTATTGTGCACAAGTACTATGTGGTCCGGGGGTAACAAGTATAGCGATGACTTGTTATTAGAGGTGAACTTTGTAGTATATATGAGTTAATACTCTAGAGTTAAGTGGATGCAAAACGAGTACCTTGCATATTACCTGGAGTAGGTCGAATGATCACGTGATAGGCTTCTTTTGATTACGTGTCAGTGTGTAGAGAGGTATGTAGTTAGTAGTATCAGGAATTGTTGTATGACTGTATAATGAGTACCTTACAGTCATGATACAGGCCTTAGTAGTTGAGGGAGAAGTCAAATAAACGTGTACTATGCGGTTCATGCAGGCCTTAGTGGTCGAGGGAGAACTTGTATGGTTCATGTATGCCTTTGTGGCGAGGAGATTGGGTTCAATCACCTGATATATTGTAGTAACCTTTGTGGTTCATATCGGCCATAGTGGCCAGGAGATTGGGTTTAATAACCCGATATATTGTAGGAACCTTTGTGGTTCTTATTGGCCTTAGTGGCCAGGAGGTTGGGTTTAATCGACCAACATATGTGGTTAGAGCCTTTGTGCTTATACTACAGTAACAGTGACGGTGACTCTATGTGGCTCGAGACCGTGCTCCTACTACAGAGGGGGTCCAGTGAGTCTTAGTGACTCGAGACCGTGGGGGTTGAGGAGGAGACAGGTATAAAGCGTTTGTGGCTTACGACTGAAGAGGTTGTAGAGTGGAGGAATATGTGTTGTAAGTGGGTGTGACAGAGTACCGTGTAGTGGTACAAACTTATTAATTATGTGTATGCTTGTGTTCCTTGTAATACACCTTGCTTATTCATTGAGTTGGTTAGGTGTTGGGGATACTTGTGTGACTACATGACGAGTATCTTGTAGTCAGTTAGAGTGAGTATGGCTGGTCCTATATGTTTATATTATCGAGTACTTATAATTTGTTGCAGGGAATTGCTACACCCACGAGTTGGGTGATGTGTTGTGTTGTGCATACGTTATTCTATGTTGTTGTAGTCTTGCTCACTAAGCCTTGTAGCTTACATGTGTGTGTTGTGTTGTGTGCATGTTACGAGATTGTTGCTCCTGGCTTGGATTGTGGGACGATTCTCAGTGATAACTTCAAAATTTTTTGTGTATACTCTATGCTAAAAACTGGGCGTTACACGTAAGGCATACCACGACACGGGCTAAGGTAAATTCGATTATTTTTAACCCTAACTCGCTTCACTTTTTACATCACCACCAAAGTTCATGTCGTGTTACACACAGAGCACCGATCAAACATGCAATTTCTTATGATTTTCTTGCCTTTACGTGATCTACTACTCCGATATATCTTATAGAACTACTTTAATTGAGTTATTACACACGATTGGGGCTAGATATCGATCAAATAGGCCGGTTTTAGTTTTTTGAAAAACCTCAATGCCGAGCCCTAGGGTGTTTTCTTTGCAAAATTGGACTTAAACGGTTGGATTTTGAGGTCTGAATTGTTACAGTCGCGTATTCGCGACGCGAACCATGGACACCGTGCCGCGGTGAAAGAACACTCGTGTCTCTAGCTAAGAGGTTCGCAATTCCAACCTGGTTAGGACCAACTTTGTTAAATTTTTCATGAATTTGAAAGTCGTGCAGATGGCGGAAAAACCTACAACTCCCATTGTACAGTTCCTCACACACCGGTTTTTACAATTCTTGGAGGTTTTCAAGGAGTCACGAGGCTACACAGCACGACTCAAGGAGAACAGCACCCGAGTGGTGGATCCCATGCTAGAGTTTGACAAAGAATTCTTAGTCACGATCGGGCTTTAGGACCACTTGCAAG
Organism: Cichorium intybus; assembly: GCA_023525715.1. NCBI lineage: Eukaryota > Viridiplantae > Streptophyta > Magnoliopsida > Asterales > Asteraceae > Cichorium > Cichorium intybus. The sequence goes on from CM042009.1 coordinate 87,441,393, forward strand.
CATTTCTACACCAGACCTGGACGAGCACGGATGTGACCCGCACATTCACCTGTCGAGGTTGGGAGAGATTGATGGGCAGACACGACGACGTTTCCTACTAGGAGCTCATGATCAAGTTTTACTCAACATGTCATTGTGCTCCCGGAATTGATGACTCGGCTGACCGCCAAGGGACTTTTCGTTGGGGTGGACAGAGCCATTGCATGATCCACGACTTTGCCAGGCGAGCCGACATCTACACAGTGGAGGAAGTGAACAATGTTCACTTCCTGACATTTATGGACACCTGCCTTCAGAGGTAGTCGGACCGAGACCCTAATGAGGTCGTGTGGGCACAGATGTCCAACGACCTATACCTTCCTAGGAGCGTCAAGGAGAGCCATCTCCGCTGTCCTCCACACCTTGTCCTCCACACCTCGTCCTCCACCGGATCATCACCTCCACGATTTCACATCAACGGGGTGGTGAGAAGGTTCCACGGAACGACATGTTCTACGTATGGATGATAATTGACCCCACACACTTCGTCCACCTACCGCACGTCTTGGCCACCTTCCTGACGAATAAGGGGAAGGGGCCGAGGAACAAGGGGAAGGGCCAAGGACTGGGATTCCGATGATCGGGGGCCACCACATCACCAAGACCTATAGGATTCTCATGCTTGTCAACACTCAGGGTCTGAGGTCGTATCTGCCCCGCCGAGCTGACAAACCCTTTTTAGAGATTATAGAGGTGGTACGAGTCTCGGAGGTAACGGGATAGCACAAGTTAGTGTTGATCATCACCCCGGTCCTGCCAGGAGCTAAGGAGGCACAAGCTCCTGAGGGCCCAGAAGAGGAGGAGGGTCGAGCAGCTGACAACGCCTAGTAATATCAAGTATTTTAGTCGTTGTTGCGCCCTATTCTTAGTGAAATTATATCATAGATGCTTTGGTATTCTCACTTTTTGTGTCAGTGCTTGTTTGGAAAGAAATGGTATAAACAAGGGCTAAAAGCGTACAAAATGGAAGAAGTTGAAGATAAAGACAAATCACTCAAATTCGCACACGCGCCGCGGGATTCACAAAGGCGCGACGCGGTGATGAGGCGGTGGAGGAAATTCAAATGCCGATAAAACGGGGATAAACCCATACGCGCGCTGCGGAATTCATTTACGCGCGGCGTGGTCTCGTGATTTTTGCAACTATAAATAGAGGGTTTTAGGTCGAAAAAGGCAGCAAAAACCTGGCATAGGAACGACTCCCAAGGCTTCTTTGACTCCGAGTTTCAGCTTTCAGCAACCATAATTTGGTATTTTTATGTTTTCTCTTTTAATTTCCAATTAGTTTAGTTAATTCGGTAGATTTAGTGAGTGTCTTTGGGTGTGACAACCATTGGCATTAGGTTTCAGTTTTTAAATTTGATGTTTAATGTTTTGAACCTTTGGGATCTAAGTTTTTTATAATAATCATTCGGTTTATGTTAATTGCTCGGTTTTCGGTATTTAAGCTTTTGAATGATTTTCTGGATGTTTGGATTGTGTTTGATGTTTGGTTTGATATTGATTGCTTCTGATTTTGAGATATACTTCTGATTTCAGTAGGTAATTAGGATTAGTTATTGGTTTAGTTAGTTGATGTTTGGATTGGATTTCTTGATTTGTGATTTTTGGGATTATTTCGGGTATAAGTCGAAAACTAGATCCTCTAGGTGTAGAAGTGACACTACAGTTGGTAATCTGTTGTCTACCTTAACCACGTAACTCCTGTGGATCGACCCTGACTACCACTGTGCCAAGTGAGAGTGAGGTTATTTTTACTATTTTTGACCGCATGATGACCGCTGCGATGTCAAATTTTGGCGCCGTTGCCGGGGAGTTGTGAGCTTGAGAGATGGCGATCTGTAGGACTTAGTTTCTGATTTTTGATGTTTTGATTTTAGTTCGCTGATTTTCGGTATGTGTACATCCTTATAATGGGTGATTACATGTACCCGGATCAGTATTATGAGTATTATGAAAATCCGGCCGACACCTATTACGAGGATGATTGCTACAACGGATCATTCGATGAAGATGGATGGTGGACAGAGGAGTCATCTCAACCTGAAAATTCTGTAACTTGGGCCTAATTATTGGGACTCATGGCTAGCACCCACCAAGTGCAGAAGGACCAGGCTGATGCTCTTGAAAGATTGCAAGTTTCATTAGATAAGTTAGAGGAAAGTTTGAAATGTTCACCACCCTCTCCAGAACCTGAGGCGAGTGATTTTTATACCAATGATACTGTGTGTGAACTTGCATCACCTGAATATGTGATGGAAGGGCATACATCTTGGGAAAGTCAAGAGACCATTGAGATGGTCAAAACGGTTGTTGAGGAAGAGGCTGTAGGTGACAATACTACCCCTGACTCAACAGCTTTTGATGTTTTTGATGTTTTTAATAATGTTGAGTTTTTAATAATGTTGAGCTGGTGATGAGTGAATCCATACCATCTCCAGACAATTTGATTGATGAGGATGTTGTGGAGGGGGCTGTAAGTGACAGTGCAAACCCCAGCCCAACAACTCCTGAAATTGTTGAAGTTGTTGATATTATTGGGGAAGGGGGTGTAGATGACAATACTACCCCCGAACCTATAATTTTTGAAAATTTTGAGCATTTTGAAAATAGGGATCTGGTGATGGGTGACTTTATACCACCACCAGATGAAACTAGTCGCTCACTCTTGGTCCCGATCCACCTGTTGGGCGATGATCAAGAAGATGATGTCGACGAGTTGGTTTTTGAAAACAATCAACATGATTTTATCGTCACTCATGATCCATTCATGAATGGAAAATTAGATGTGATCAATACCATCGATGAGGACATATGGAAGCATCTCGATATGTTGTCTTTCAATCCCATTCGATTGGAAAAAATTTATTGGTACTGCAAGCCAGAATTGCAAACTGAAGACAACATGCAATATGTGAGCAACAAACGAGCCGCAAAACAACTACTGGGAGCAGCATTAGGGACGCTCCACGTCAAACCGGTAATTTTGAAGAGATGCAAAAGGAAGGACCGAGCTTGGAGGTTCAAGGCTACCTCCAAGCATTCACGGGAAATCATCAGCAGACGGCGACCGGACAGCAGCTGGAGAACGGGCAAGCCATTCGACCCAGGAAAGTTTGAGGAGGAGTGGGTTAACAAAGGGACGGTGGTGACCGAAAATCAGCGAAGGAAGAAGGCGTACGATCCACCGTAGCTGAAGTAGGAATAATACGTCTGGCTGAAGACGTTAAACTTAGCGCTTGTTGGGAGGCAACCCATCTTTCATAGGTTAGGTGTTGTATTCTTAGGAGTAATTAGGAAGATTATATCATCGTCATTGCAGGTGTAATTGGTCCAAGACAAGTGTGGGGTCACACGAAGGAGTTTGGGAATTTTGAAGACCGCGATGTGGAATGGAGATTGGCGCGGGATCACAATGTAACCCGATGCGCAGGGGTTGGATTGGAGACACGCGCGCCGCGGCTCTGCTCTTGCCCACGACGCGGAATTTGATCGGATAGTTTCTTCGCTATAAGGTAACGACTTTTGACTCATTGTGACCATGCCGCGCTCCGGAGCATCAAGTGATCAGAAAATTTTCTTGTTTCTTTTTCGTGTATTTCATTCCTACAATCAAGGTACGTTGTTCTAACTCATCTCTACTGAGTATTACAAGCATTTAGGCCTAGAAATTGGTTGATTTCTCAAAATTTGAAAAAACTTAGAAATCGGCAATGCTAGCTTGTAGGGTGTTTATTTTGCCAAATAATGACCCTAGATGAGCTAGTCGGTGCTTACGCTGCTTTGTAGTAGTATTGGATTGAGTTTTAACAGGTTAAATCGTGAATTGGGGTTCGAAGTTCGAACGAGACGCTCGACGCGCCGCACCCTGTTCTTGGGCCGCGTCGCGGCTTGTTAGGGAAGAAGAGGACTGATTTTGCAAAAAATTTCTGTTATGTGGTTCAATTGTGCAGATGGTTATCATATGTGATCACCCGTTTCTATAGTTCCCTGATGTTCTGAATCGGGCACCGGAGTACTGACAGAGGATAGATGAGCTAGCTCCTCGTCGGGTTCTTGAGGCGACAATTTTGGATCGAGACATTCTGGGTCAGGCTGGTTTATGGGCAGAGTTGGAGCCGTTTTTGCACCGCACCTGGTATGCAGGTGGCTTCACATTCACTTGCCACGGTTGGGACAGATTGCTGGCCACGGCGGAGGACATTGTTTACGCAGAGCTGTTGGTGGAGTTCTTATCCACCATCTGTTACACACCGACCTCGGAGGAGCCGAGGGGGAGGATTATCCGCTTCCGTTTGGGGGGCGAGAGTCGTGAGTGCAGTCTCTGGGAGTTCGGGAGATTCGTGGGGATCTATACCAAGGAGGAGTTGGAGAGCCGCCATTTCACGCCTTTTAGTCGGGCGTGCATCCAGGGGCAGCCAGATCGTGACAGCAACGCAATCATCTGGGCTGCATTGTCGGACATTCAGTATGAGGCGGGGTCGGCCAAGGAGAGCCAGCTTCGCAACCCTTTCCACCGCCTCATACACCGTATCATCTCCACTTCTGTTATGCAGAAGCAAGGAGGTGAGAAGGTGTCTGGGGAGGACATGACCTTCATGTGGGCTCTCCTCGACCCCACCAGAGTTCTACACCTACCATTTTCCCTGGCGGTCTCCCTATCCACCCGAGCTGCGGGTGCATCTTCTAGCAGTCCCATGGTGGGCGGGCACTATATCACCCGTTTGACCAGATCTTATGGCCTGCTCACTGCACCGATCACGGCGACATTGACGGCGATCCCACCTGTTCACACCACGTTACGAGCCCTGGAGAACATGGGGCTGATCGAGCAGCAGCGCCCAGGCCAGTATGTGAGGGTGGCGACCGAGGCACCCCAGGACCCCCAGCCAGCCTATGCCCAGCCAGGCAGGAGACGCCGGAGACCGGCAGCACCGGTGGAGCCACATCCACAGCAGGAGGAGGCGACAGAGCTCAGACGATTGTAGGATCGGGTCGCTAGGATTGAGGATTAGCTGGAGTGGATTGGGGAAGTACTTTTGGAGATGGCCACCCAACAGGGACGACGCCCCCGACCATTCCCAACCCGAGCCCATGATCATGAGGCAGGATCTTCTAGGCCACCGGGATGACGAGTGATGTATTTTTTTCTTTTCACTTTTTAGGATATATGTACTGTACTTATGACATTACTATCTTTACTTTTTCTTATTTATATTTCATTTGCATTTCTGTTTGCATTTAATATTTTTGTGAGTATGCATGTAATACCAGATGGAGGAGTTGTTTCAAGCAAGTGTGGGGTCACCGTGCCCCCTCCACTTGCCTTGACCACCCGTATGTTTTCACTGTTGCGCTACAACTCCTGAATGCTGAATCGAGGACTTTTTTGTGCGTGTTTGTGCACTTGTGGCAATCAAGAAGTCTACCGTCAAAGGGGTAACTCTTTCTCCCTAGTTCTAAAATTATTTTTGTAGAACGGGGAAGTTGTACGGTTTTAAGTGTGGGGTGTGGACGGTAGAAAGAGTGTTTTTGAAATTTTTGCGGGAAATGACCAGTTTTCAAAAAATTTAGCAAATTTTCAAAATTTTTAATAGATTGTAATTTTGAAACGAATAGTTTCTGAATGTTTTAGCATAGGTATTTTTTGAGAAATACTATTTAGTTGTTATCATGCTATTAGTTTAGTCAAATAAGTTGAGTTTTAGGAGTTAGACGATTGGAGTGTTTTAGGATTCGAATTTAGGAAGGAATTGTCAATCAGTGACCTTTGTTGTTCGAGTCTGTAGGTCCGAAAAGGGTGGCCTCAAAAAAGGAATTTATGCACCTTACCACCTAAGATCGTCTGGTCTGGGATGGTATTTCTGATAGCTCGTTACACGGACAACATCGAAAGTCATGGACAGTTCTTTAATGGCCTTTAGAATCTAAATGAGTACATACACTTCATTGTGGACATAAAATTTGTAATCAAGGGTTCTTCAGAAAGTCATAAATTCCAAAGAATATTCTGGTTATGTTTTCACAAACTATTTCAGTCAAACTCGTTAGGCAATAAGCTTTGAAATTAAACACATTCAAAAATTGTTTGAGTCTTTATTAGAATTTGTTAAAAACTCTCTTGCTTGGGGACAAGCAAGGCACAAGTGTGGGGTGTTTGACAACGCCTAGTAATATAAAGTATTTTAGTCGTTGTTGAGCCCTATTCTTAGTTAAATTATATCATAGATGCTTTGGTATTCTCACTTTTTGTGTCAGTGCTTGTTTGGAAAGAAATGCTATAAACAGGGGCTAAAAGCGTACAAAATGGAAGAAGTTGAAGATAAAGACAAATCAGTCGAATTCCCACGCATGCCGCGGGATTCACAAAGGCGCGACACGGTGATGAGGCGGTGGAGGAAATTCAAATGCCGATAAAACGGGGATAAACCCATACGCGCGCCGCAGAATTCATTTACGCGCGGCGTGGTCTCGAGATTTTTACAACTATAAATAGAGGGTTTTATGTCGAAAAAAGCAGCAAAGACCTGGCATTAGGTTTCATTTTTTAAATTTGATGTTTACTATTTTGAACCTTTAGGATCTGAGTTTTTTATAATAATCATTCGGTTTATGTTAATTGCTCGGTTTTTGGTATTTATGCTTTTGAATGATTTTCTGGATGTTTGGATTGTGTTTGATGTTTAGTTTGATCTTGATTGCTTCTGATTTTGAGATATACTTCTGATTTCAGTAGGTAATTAGGATTAGTTATTGGTTTAGTTAGTTGATGTTTGGATTGGATCTCTTGATTTGTGATTTTTGGGATTATTTCGGGTATAAGTCGGAAACTAGATCCTCTGGCTGTAGAAGTGACACTACAGTTGGTAATCTGTTGCCTACCTTAACCACGTCACTCCTGTGGATCGACCCTGACTTCCACTGTGCTAAGTGAGAGTGAGGTTATTTTACTATTTTTTACCGCATGACGACCGCTGCGATGTCAGCAGCCACTACCACCGGTTCAGCCACCACCATAGCCCGAGCAGCAGCATGTTGACTTTTAGGATGCGTTACAAGATCTGACGGCTGCGGTGACGAGAGTGGAGACTACTATGGCTAGGTTGGAGGCCCGACACCGGTTGCTAGCCGAGAGCCAGCGCATCATCATGTTACATTTTGGGCTTGAGGAGATGCCACCATTCCCTACTATCGATCCTGACAGTGCCAGACCCTCAGGCAGTCACCACGATGACGATTGACATTATTTTTCTAGTTCTGTTTTGATTTTCTTTTATTTTTGCTTTTAGTTTAGAAATTTGGTACATTCAAACTTTTATTTTTGATGAAACTAATATGTGTGAATGGGTAATAGCCAACTGTGTGGTTGTGTTTACCAAACTTTTGGAGTTAGCATAACACAAGTGTGGGGTCACTATGCCCCTACACTTGGATTATGGCAGTGTGTTTAATTCTACGCCCCAACTCCGAGAATATCATCAAACATGGGAACATACAATCAGAACATGACATACATTCGATCCCGATAGTCTAGCATTTCGCCGTCCTAAGGGGTAATCTTTTTCTCTCTTTATTTTGAATTTTATTTAATACAACGGGGACGTTGTATGGTTTTAAGTGTGGGGTGGGATGGTCGAAAAAGATAGAGACATTTTTGAAGAAAATTTTATATTTTTATTAGTTTTCAAATTTTTTTGGAAATTGTAGCATAGAAGGGAACGATTTTGAAAATTTTAGCAATTCAGTATTTTTCAAGAAATATTGTGTAGTTGTTTTATGCTAGTCTTAGTTAAAATAAGTTGAGTTTATTTGGGAGTTGAAATAGTTTTTATTTAGAAATACCATAAGTTTGGGATTCAGGAGGGAATATTTAATCAGTGGCCTATGTTGTTCGAGTCAGTAAACATGAAAAAGGTGGTTCCCCTCACCTCATTACCTAAGGTAAACTGATATGGGATAATGTTGTTGAAAGCTCGCTACACGGACAACATAGAAAGTCATGTAATTTTCCTTAACGACCTTTAGAATTTGAACTAGTAAGTTTGCACATTTGTATATTGAAAGTTTGTAATCAATAGTTTTTTTAAAAGGCATGAATTCCAAGGGTATTCTGGTCATTTTTCCAAAAACTTGATTTTCAGTTCACTTCTGGAATAAATTAAACTTTGAAACTGAAGATTTTCAAGAAAGTTTGAGTCTCTGATACAAATTCTTAAAATCTCTATTTTCTTGGGGACAAACAAAGCACAAGTGTGGCGTGTTATATAACGCACTTTGATATTACATATTTTATGCGTTATTGGACTGGTTTTAGTTGATTCTCATTATAAAATGACTAATAATACTCACTTTTAGTGCAAAGTGTCTTGTGTGGACTCCTATGTAAAATACAAGGTTTTAAGTGTAAAATTGATGAAGATAAGGAGAAAGAAACTCCTTCGTTCGACCCTTACTTACCCTAGTTATTGGATATTAAGGTTTATCTTTGACTTTTGACCGAATCAACGACTGCGACGTGTCAATTTTCATAACATAATAGTTCCCAACATTCTCCCCTTTTGTAACAAATCTTCAAATAACCATGGTTAACAACTTAGATGTGCAATAGTAAGCAAAGCTTTCCAAACATCCATCCACAACTTTAAACGATCAGTAATTTCCTTGATATTTTCTTCATTGTTTTATTTGCAAGTGGTGGTCCTAATTAAGAGATTTTGAATAACTATATTTTGATACCTATCTTTGTAATCAACATTGAAGAATGTCCTTCTAATTAGACCATCACCTTTCTGTGACATGTATACAATTCCCCAAGGTTTCATGACTATCTCTCTATCTTTGTATCTTGAGATCCCTTTTAACTTCGTACCAGGACCTGATACAATCCTATTGAATTGATTCACCAAAACAGTATCGATATAAGTAATTTAAGATAGTAGAAGGTTTATAATGAAGATAGTGTTGATAATAAGTTTCATTAGACTTTTTATTCACCTTAGAGATTGCTTTTGGATCAAAACAATATCACTTTTTATTCATTACACTTTTTAGTCACCTTAGTGTTGATAATGAGTAATCTTATTGAACTGGTTCACCAAAACAGTATCGATATAAGTAATTTAAGCATAGTAGAAGGTATATAATGAAGATAGTGTTGATAATGAGTTTCATTAGACTTTTTATTCACCTTAGAGATTGCTTTTGGATCCAATCTGCTCATGATCAATAGAAGCACCACAAAGTTATGTGGATTATCAATGGAAATCAGTATAGTGAATTTTGAGATTTCTTGATTGTCACCTCTGGAAAGTTTGTACTTTTAGTTCTGTAATTTCCCTTAAAACAAAATGTCGTTCCGAATAAAAATCATATTTATAATCTTTTTCAAGCTCCAAACCTCCTCTTCAACTTCTTTAAGTACCGTATAAAATCTTATTTTCAACTCTTTGAACTATTGACAAACTTCTTTCCTAATATTAACATTCAACTGATTATGTGAGAAAGTTTTGGATTGAAGGGAAGATCAAGTTGACATGCATTCATGTTCTCTATCGAAAATATATGCTTCGACACTCTTTCAAAGTATTGCACTTTGCAAGCTGAAAGAGATTTCATTGTTTCAACTTTCTAAGGTTTTTTAGTATCTCATATTTCAACACTTTATCTAACTCTTCCTCTGGAAATTCCATTCATCTGCTAGCACCTTCCCTATTTTGAAAGGTTTTCTAGCAAACAATGAACACAAATAAATCTTATGGTTCACATGCAACCCTAGAAAGATCTATGTTTTCTTCTATGAAGATAATAAACTAAAACCTAAAGGCCAACAATTATTTCTAAAGTTCAAATCAGAAGAACCAACATTTGAATCTTGTTTTTGAAGCTAGCAGCAAAAGTATCCTGCCTCAAATGAAAGTCTTACCCACAGCAATGGAGAAGACAGTTCAGCAGAGTATACTTGATGTAAAATGGCACAGAGAATGAGGGTGCCAGGTGCCTCCTTTTATAGCCTCCAAGGGTTACAGCTGAAACCCTAAGGAGCCTCCAAATGGGCAAGCCTGTTAACCATTTGGACAAGGCTTTCCTTAACCCTAATTAGGGTTTCGAAATATGAGTGTATCCACTCATAATTTCGCCAACTTAAGCCCCTGGCTACTGGCTTGCCAGTTATTCAACTATTGAATAAATACAAACCAGTCCTTGCACTTTTAATTAATTAATTTAACCACTAAATTAAATCCAATTAATTCTAGATTAAATCTTAATTAATTATTATAGTTTCTAATTAATATATTAACACTTAAATATATTAATAAACCATTTAATTTATTCTATTGATTTATTAAACATTTAAAAAATCAACATTTTACTATACTGAACTCTATCCTAACCTCCAGCTATGAGGGCAACCCAAATGGACTTTGCTTCAATTAACAAATACAAACCAGTCCCTGCACTTTTAATTAATTAATTTAACCACTAAATTAAATCCAATTAATTCTAGATTAAATCTTAATTAATTATTATAGTTTCTAATTAATATATTAACACTTAAATATATTAATAAACCATTTAATTTATTCTATTGATTTATTAAACATTTAAAAAATCAACATTTTACTATACTGAACTCTATCCTAACCTCCAGCTATGAGGGCAACCCAAATGGACTTTGCTTCAATTAACAAGATAAATATAAATATAAAGTCATGGCTTAGACACCTAATCCAACAGTCTCCCACTTGGATAAGTCTATGACTTTAATTTATCTTCTGATTAATAAACAACCTGCAGCTTCCTAGAAACTGCTACCGAACTCTGACCCAGTCAGTTCTGTCCATAGATAAGTGATCATATGATCCTTCGTCCAACAAGATATTTTCAGACATGAGACATGGATTGAGATCAATCTCTGTCTGATACTCTGTTTCCCGATTTCTGATTCTTCTTATGACTTTCAGACTTCTAATTGAACACATCAATTTAGTCCCGGCTGGCCAGCACTTTAGTCAACTTCAAAATCATCGAGAGGCCTACAGATATCTGTTTCCCATCAGGGTCAAGGAACGAATAAGCTTCGACTCATATGATTGTGTCTTTTACTTATCAAATCGTACGCAACAATGCGTTTGTAACATCGAGTTACCGATGCGTTTTCGCATTATCAATGCACAACCGACTCGTAAATTTCAACTCATATGTCTCTGCTTCAAGATCATACGATATTATCGTCTCAACATTGCTCGTGATGTAATCCATGAAGCAATCTGTTGAGTGCAGGTTTATCCAATACTCAAATCTCTATTTTTAAGTACTCATGAACGTTGTAGCAGTCTTACTACAATGTCTAACTCCTTAGACAATCTACAAACCAATTCACGATAGTCTTCATTCATACTTACTCCCGAAAAGTATGACCGACTGTGGACCTTTTGAATAATCAAATTATTCGGGAAGTGAAACATGCAAAATTGAAACATAAAATCTGACCGGTGGCTACTCTTGCTTAATTACCAAGTCTCCACGAGGTAATCACCAAGTCGGATTTTACATAAACTATTATTGGTTTCTAGATTCCTTTTAAACTATTTAATTCGTGTTATATATCTATGCCTACTTGACCTTTCACTCTTTCTATGTATTCAAATGTCATACATTGATACACTTTATTCGATCGGATATTCTTCCGATGATATCTCAATATGGTCATACTGTCATTCTCACTAACAACTTCATTCTATGTACTGTGACTTTCCATGGTTCTCGGGATCTTTAGTCCACATGACTACATCCTAAGACTATTTCGAGGTGTCACGATGTGCCGGTGAGCCACACGCGCTCCATCGGAATGCCAACGAAATTCTTTAACCATTAAGTCCTTATTTTTAAAACTTTTTTCAAATTTGTTATCAACATTCACCCTTTAATCATTTTCCAGTGATTTCTTACGTATGTACAAAATCCATTAAGTATTCCCAGCCAGGTCATATCCTGAATCTGACACACTATGCTCTAAGCATTAAGTCATCAAGACATGTTCATGACACTTCTGATCGATCCAAGAAACTTGTTGGATTCGATCCAGTCCTATTCCAAAATCTTTTGGAATCTTAGGATTACTTATAATCCTTGTGTCACGACTTTTAATAACTATATCCTTTCGGAGACATTTTCTCATGCATCTTGAATCTTATCAAGATCATGCTTATTATGGCCAGGTCTACACTGATGACAACATATATCTGATATATGTCAATGGATTATGTGAGTATGCTGCACCTTCTTTATATTTCTCATGCCAAATCATTACACTTTGCAATGATAGAAAACTATTTCCTAGGCAATGCATCTTGAGTCTCATCAAGATTATTTTGGCAGAGTTTCGATCTATCTCATAGACGTTTGTAACCACCCGAGCATGCCGTATCCTTATTAAGTCTTTCATAGTGATCCGTCTCTTAACACCAAGTCATTACACTTTGTAATGAAAAGAGACGTTTCCTAGAAACATTATGTAACACACATATGGAGATAGATAACAGCAACACTCCCACTGGCTTCGACACGGTTATGGACTATTCACAAAATCCAGAGCTTATGGCACATTTTGAGAATCCAAACATTTCTGACATCTTAATGGATATCTTTTAGCCCTTTCTCAAAATCCAATCCTTTGGCATATTTTGAGAATCTGAATATCCTTTCTTGCGAGATGCCTGCAGGGAAATCACGGGCCCATGTACCTTTATACTGGCATATTCTTTGTGAGTTCCTATTAGTGTGCCGGTGATCCACACGCGCTCCACTAACGACTTACAATATGCAGTATCCTTTCGGATTTCATCTTCTATTGAGAGCGCTTCTCTCGAAGTCAATTACATGACTCTGAGTATCGTCTCACTCAACCAGATGTTCTGAAGGTACGTTTCTGTCCATGTTGGTTTCTTTTGATGATTACTCCCACTGGTTCTAAGACCAGTTGTAAAATCAATCAAACTGTCACATAGACTGTATCTCGTCCTAAGGTTCTCTTAATTGGCAGCAACCGGGCTCACCAATGCTTCCAAGTAGTCGGATTGAAAATCCGTACCAACTATAGTGTTTTACCACTATTCGGTATGTCACCCTGATCATAACTACTTATTATGGTGATCAAAACTACTGGTCAAGAGAAGATTTTGTCAATATAAAAACAGAAATCTGATTTCTGCTTCAAGCCTAGTGATGACTAAAAGGTTCTTTCACTTGGCTAATCCTGAACTCATTCAGGACTGTCCCAACTCCCACTGTTTCCTTAGAACATGAGTTCTTTCTAAAATAGCTTTTTTTTACAGGTACAGCGGGATAGCCAGTGAAACGACATTGCTGATCAGGTTCAAGCTGGTCATGAGGTTCAGACGAACACTACAAGACCCTGGACTCTCTATGTGCAAGTGGGATAATCCCAGCTTCACATTTCAGCAGTGTCTCCAAAGCCTACTTAGTCTAGAATATGGTCGTAATATGGTCTGACCGGTTTAGTATTCAATTTATTAGAAACTAATTGACAATGTATCTCATACATCGAAGATCGAACTGTTTCGACCAATGCTCCATCATCTTCCCTAAGACACATTATAGCTATTAATGTTCTTGGAAGAGAATGAACTATAAAACATTTTCCCAGTTTATGTTGTCACTCAGGTTCTGTGGATCTCGTACTTCCTATGAAGTCCTTGAACTGTTCAAGGTTTCAATTCAATCACTTATTCTGATAATCGAAGCCATATTTTTCATACCGAATGACAAATATCGTGAAGTACAAACAATTGTGTTCAATTTGGAAGATTCGAGCAATACATAGCAACTGATGTGTTTGTTGCTCCTAGTCTAAATTTTTTTTACATCTCTATGTAAACTTATGACTTTGTTAATTTTGTTCAAGACTTGCAATCTTCAGTTGACTCTAAGTCAACTGATTCCAAAATCCTATCCTCTGGATCTTTGGGTGATTCATTTCTTGCCACATGTGCCTTATAAAGAACTTAATCATCATCTGACTCTAAGTCAAATGATTCCAAAGTCCTGTCCAACTGGATCTTTGGTTGATTCATTTCTTAACACATTAAGAACTCAATTCATCATGTGACTCTAAGTCAAATGATTCCAAAGTCCTGTCCAACTGAACCTTTGGTTGAATTGATTCTTATAATATTCACTTTAACAATCATAAGGAGCACAATTCCTAAAATCCAAACACTTTGGATGTATCAATATTCAAGTTATTACTAATCATGCATTCAACACAATCATACAACATTTCAAGGATATTTCAAACAACATGTGATAAAAGAAAATTGACAATTTTATTAAAACAAAATCCTTGAACAATGTATTATATGATAGACAATGTCATACGCATCTGATAAGCTAATAACATGATTTCAACATTTAACTAAACTCTAAAACTACATGAGCTTCAGATCCAATCTGAGTATGCTCCTATGCAACAACATCCCACATCCTACAGAGTCCATGCATACAGAGAAAATGTGAGAAACACATCCTGTATCAAGGAACTAAGGATCAGGTGTTCTGAGTTTTAAGATATTCCTGAGTTGCCAAACTGTTCGGCTTCAGAGCATTTTCCAATCTTTCCATGACTGTGTCCCACCCTGTGGATTCCCAGTTTGAACCATCGAGGAACCGGTCCAGACGATCTGGATCATTTCTTGATGTGTCCTATTACTGGACTCAATCCCGAAGCAGCTGAATCAATGGAACTATGCTTCTTATGAACGATTCATACAGAGTCAACATTGAATGCATATCCATGATTGTCTTATCTGGTTTCCCTTCCTGTACATCAGGATGAACGGATCAGCGAGTCGAGGTAATGCTTTAACTCCTGATCAAAAGGGGAACCAAATTTATACAGTTCACCTGTGTGTCTCTCAGTCTTGAGAACATGTGAACTGGTGCGACTTCCTGCACACTTCAAACTCTTTGAAGATCTTAGCTCTTCCTTTCTCAACCAGTTCATGGAACCTTTCCACAACTAGCTGTGTTAGCTTATCTGACCCCAGGAATTCTAAATTCCTACGGAACTCGGGGTCAATGATCAATAGTATTAGGTAACGAACTTTCCTTGACTTAACAATCAAGGAGTCATGCTCATCACAAGCTACTGTGTGATGTCATGCTCTGGGGAGCGGACACTTAGTCAGATATGGCTTGCTAGCAAAACAGAGAACTATTCTCTATTTATGAAGCCATACCATATAGTTCAGGCCAGTCAGGCTTACCATATGTAGCAGGTGCATTCTGAAGCTCTCAGAAATGGGTGAAGGAGGAGAGGGAGGAGAATAGACACTTGATTCAGACATCTACAATAAACAGAATTTTATAAGTTTAATTAATCCTTTTAAATAATTACCCAATATATTATTTATTAAGGCTAGGACCCAAAATACCCCAACTATGGTGTGAAGAGGGATGCCGTAATCACAACATAATGGTCATTAAGGTAGATAATGCACTTATCAATTTCATCTTATGAAATTCCTAGATCTGTTGAGACACATTGAACTATTCAATGGCATGTTTAGTCTCGGATGTGCCCCACTGTTTGTGACTGGGATGCCGAGGATCACAAACCGGGTGTGAATAACCATGCAAATTAGCTTGGTACTCTCGAAGTCAATTGCCATCTCTAATTAACGTGCCGGTTAACCACACACGCTCCGTTAATAATGACAAAATCGAGAAACCCATTGGAACTCTTTGCGGACCCCAGTTGGCATGCCGGTAAACCACACACGCTCCACCAACGTTCCACAAAGTGCAATGTGCAATTCCATGGATTAGCACCAATTCACATTTTTATCCTAAAGTAACTAGATTGGGTTTTGTTCAAGGTTCTAGTACTTTCAATTATAGCATTATACTTTTAAGAGGCTTAGCGGTTCTATCAAACCCGTTCGGCTAACGACACTCGACTGGCCAGGAGAGCGGTGGGTAAGAGTAGATACACATTAGACTAACATTTTATAGTCAGTCGCCTTATACCCTCTTTATGGGACAGTTTTGTGAATGAGGCCTACTTGCGGTAAGACTAACCAATTTTCTTATATATAAATAATTAACTTTTAATCATAAATATATAAGATATATTTTAATCTCATTAAAATATTTTAGATTTAATTTTCTAATAATTTTCGTGAATTTATATATATTTTTCGAAAATTTCAATTAAATCTTTAAGCTGATTTAATTTATCTTTTAATTAACAATTAATTAAATTAATTAAATCTAATAAGGGAATCACAAAAATTAATCAAATTAATTTCCTAACCCTTATCCCTAGATCACGAAATCAGCATGCAAAGATAAGGGGATCCAGTTATTTAATTATCCAATAAGTACCATAAATAACACCCTACTTATAAAAGGCAAGCAAATCAAGGGGATCCAAGGGGTGGTGGCTAGGGTTAGGAAACCCTAGCCTAGACCACAAAATAGTCCTCTCCCAAGAGGTTTTTTTCGCAAAAACACTCAAGGCAAACATAGATTAAGCAGTTTATATCAATTCATAAGAAAACAGCCTATGCTCTGATACCACTGAAAGGTTTTCTAGCAAACAATGAACACAAATAAATCTTATGGTTCACATGCAACCCTAGAAAGATCTATGTTTTCTTCTATGAAGATAATAAACTAAAACCTAAAGGCCAACAATTATTTCTAAAGTTCAAATCAGAAGAACCAACATTTGAATCTTGTTCTTGAAGCTAGCAGCAAAAGTATCCTGCCTCAAATGAAAGTTATACCCACAGCAATAGAGAAGACAGTTCAGCAGAGTATACTTGATGTAAAATGGCGCAGAGAATGAGGGTGCCAGGTGCCTCCTTTTATAGCCTCCAAGGGTTACAGCTGAAACCCTAAGGAGCCTCCAAATGGGCAAGCCTGTTAACCATTTGGACAAGGCTTTCCTTAACCCTAATTAGGGTTTCAAAATATGAGTGTATCCACTCATAATTTCGCCAACTTAAGCCCTGGCTACTGGCTTGCCAGTTATTCAACTATGGAATAAATACAAACCAGTCCCTGCACTTTTAATTAATTAATTTAACCACTAAATTAAATCCAATTAATTCTAGATTAAATCTTAATTAATTATTATAGTTTCTAATTAATATATTAACACTTAAATATATTAATAAACCATTTAATTTATTCTATTGATTTATTAAACATTTAATAAATCAACCTTTTACTCTACTGAACTCTATCCTAACCTCCAGCTATGAGGGCAACCCAAATGGACTTTGCTTCAATTAACAAGATAAATATAAATATAAAGTCATGGCTTAGACACCTAATCCAACATATTTATCTTAGTCTAGCCTCTTCTTTTCACTTTTACTTAACTCTTCAACAATCCCATTCCTTTTATCCACAATAGGACCAAAAGAAGCTAGTACTTTAGGAGTGGTGATGACAGTTAAGCTTGATTAAACAATAGACCCAATAACAATACCCTTTTTTATTATAGAGACACAATTTGGAATGAAGGTAATTGGAAAGGAAATAATGATTGTTCTTGTTCCATTAGGAGGAATTTTAAGTATTGTCATGCTACCTGATGGACCTTGGTGCAAACCAATTTGTGTAGTAAACTTTGGTGTATTTTCTCTCTTTGTGACAAAGGCACCGAAGTAGGCCTTAGAATGTATATTGGAATTCTGGAGATGAAGTCCACCAATCGTTGGAGTTTTCATTAAACAACTTCCCTTGCAACTGCATGTTTTGTATTTTTCTGAAATGTAGCAACTAACTTTTATGTTTCATGAACAAAGACCTTCTATTCAAGTTCTTTAATATTTTTCCAGTGCAACATCAAGTCGATTTTTCAATTCAAGTTTGCCTTTTATGAATCCCTCATTGTAGAGTCTTGAAAGAATCCTTCATCTTCAATATTCAACATCTGACTTCGCCAATTCAGTATCGAGCTTTGAAGTAAAACTTTCAAGGAAAAACATGTTCTTTTCTTCAATTTGTTTTGAGAAATCAATAAATTTTGAATTTACCAATTCAAGAACATAGTCAATCTTCATTTCTTGATCATGAAACTTCAAATAAATATCTTCTTTTGAAAGTTATTCAATTCCCATATTTGGTGAAGGATCACTATGCTTAATTAGTAGATTGAACTTCTTTTGCCAACTTCTTGTATCATTTGCCATAAAGAAGGGCATTATCATCAAGATCATCATCATCATTTATCATCCCGAATATGAATTGGGGCAACGTAAAATATACCATCATTCCCTTCTTGTTGTTGTTGAGGTTCTTCATGATGTGGAGAATTATTTGGTGGGTTTGTAGATTGAGATAGTTTTTCCTCATTTAAAGTACTGTTGAGACTATATTGAAATATAGGAGAAGACATAGGAATAGAAGTAGTAGAAGAATATTGTGGAGGTTGAGATGCAGGTAAAGAGGTACCGAATTAAGTTATCAAATCATGTGTGATGTTTTTTCCCACACTAGATTTGTGCATACAGATGTCAATATTACGTGTATCTTCACGAGTTGATTCGACAAAGGTAACATTTGTAACCACCACAGTCGTTTGAATTGGTTCAAAAATATTGGAGTACTACAATTGTAGATTCTAAAGATGTTACCTCTATATCACTAATATGGACCTCTGCTTCGGAAGTTTTGAACTTCATGACCAGATTTAGTTTCCTCTAGATCAACGACCAACTTTTGCTTCTTGGTAGCTTTTTTATTATTTTTCTTCTTTGGTTTTGAAGGTGTAGTATTTAATGGTTTTAATTTAGATGGTTCATGTGGTTGAGAAGGCTTGGAAAAAGCCTTTTGCTTCAAAGATCGCTTTGATCGAATTCGGTAATGAGTTGTACATCTCTAACTAGATCTGGAAGCACTAGTATAGATATGTAGGCTATCATGTATGGATTCTTAGCTAGAAGTTTACTTCACATTGCTTCGGAATTTGACAAATGATATCAAATTCACGTTCACTAGGTGAAGTTGTAGAACATTAAATATATTGTAATCCATAAGCTTAAGACTAGGATCAGCTTGGATCTTCATTTGAGAATAAGCCATAACATCAATAAAAGATCAATAGTGGGGAAAAAATAACTCGGATGACCTTTTACTATGGTTCACACTGATGGAAAATCTATATATAATACCGATGCATAGTCTACTAGGACATCAAATTATATATCATACAACATATATAATAAATTTTGTCCACTAGAATCCAATCCATTTTTCCTTCATAATAAACATTTAAGTAGAATTTCGAAAAAGTAATTCCATAGCAATGGCATTCCGCTCTTATTAAAGTGACTAATGAGGGACATAGTCTGAGTATGATCCATCTGATTTCAGATATTGATAATGTAAGAATTAGAAGGTAATTGAAACATACCTTCAACTATAAGTTTGAGAAGTTTAGAAAATTGGTTCTTCAGGAGTAAGTTATTCTGGTTCTTCAATCTCAAACGTTAATGTACAAATATGAATGTTTGGTCTAGCCGTATGAAAAGCATAATTAACCCATTTGATTGTAACTTGTTTGGAAATAGTTGGGGCATGATATAAGATCAAGTGTTCCAAACAAACAATCAACATTTGTAATTCTGGCAAGTAGATTAGCATACTACATCTTCAAATCGAAAATTGGATCAACCTATTCCCGTACAACGGAAACACTATCTTGGGTTGAATACATTTGAACGAAATTATGGGTTTGAATAAGCAGAGACCAGAGGAAGATGGATATGAGGGTTTTGTGGGTGATAAAAACTGAAATTAGGTGGGAAGCAATATATATATTTATATATATATATATATATATATATATATATATATATATATATATATATATATATATATATATATATATATATATATATATATATATATATATATATATATATATATATATATATATATATATATATATATATATAAAAGGTTGAGAATGCGAGAATGAATCTGGGCCACTAGATGCGCCAGCGCTCACGCGCCGCTCTATGACGACGAGATGGGTTTAATTTTTCGTATTTGATTTATTCATAAATGAATGTGTATATTCATATATGAATGCGAGAATAAATCTAGGTCACCAGATGCGTCAGCGCTGACGCGCCGCTTTACTAAGACGAGATGGGTTTAATTTTTCGTATATGATTTATTCATATATGAATGTGTATATTCATATAATCGTATATGAATAAACATATACGAATAATCATTTATGAAATATGGTTGTGGTGGTTGGAAGGGTGGTACATGGTGGCGATGTTGATGGTGATGGCGATAGAGGGTGGCGGTTATGGTGGTGATGGTGGCGGCGGTGTTAGTAGTGCGGTGGAGTTGGTGGAGATGGGTAGTGACGAAGTTGGTGGTGGTGCCGGTGGTGATGGAAGTGGTAGTGGTGGCGGTGGGTGGTGGTAGCGGTGGTAAAGGTGGTAGCGGCGGTGGTGGTCGAGATGGTGATAGAGCTGGTAGAGTTGGCAGTAGCGGTGGTGGTGGTTGGTGGTGGCGGTGGTGGCGGTGGGGGAGGTGGCGGTGGCAACGGTAGTGGTGGCGGCGACGATGGTGGTCGTGGTGACGCAGATGGTGCAGGTGGAAGTGGTGGTGAAAATCATATGTGCAAAGCACTAGAGCAGCAAAATAAAATATGTGGCCCATATTCATTCTCGCATTCTCAACCTTTTTTTCATTCTCAATGGAACCTACTTCTCTATATATATATATATATATATATATATATATATATATATATATATATATATATATATATATATATATATATATATATATATATATATATATATATATATATATATATATATATATATATATATATATATATATATATATATATATATATATATATATATATATATATATATAGTATCTGAAATGGTGGCACTCGATTGGTGAGAGAAATTGCATTTAATCTGCATGTAGCCATTGGCCAATGAAAATAATCCATATCATGAGAACCGTCTCAAATTTCGTCGTCTCTTTGTCTCTATCTTCCATGTAAGAGTAATCGTTCTGACCCATATTGCACTTTTTTAGGCTGTCAAATCAGGAGGTACGACTTTAATAAGTATGATTATAGAAGAAGTAAGCCATTATGAAAATGTTTGAAATTATGCTTCAGTTCCAAACTAAGATAATTCAATTCAGATTAGTGTCAAACCAGAGAGAATTGCATGATCAAGAAAGTATAATGTTCTTTGGTAAATTATCTTTTTGGGTTTTCAGTTTAGAGAAGAAAATAAAAGATACAAAATATTTTTGAATTTTCATAAAAGAATAGAACAATACAAACTTTTCAATGATCCTTAAAAAACTTTATAGCAAGAAATACTCAATAAAGGTCATAGGAAAATACATGTTTTCAAATTTTCAATTTTGTAAAGTAAAATAATGACGTAAGCTCAGTAAAATCACATTTAGCATAAGCTTTAGAAAATATTAATATATTGGGTTTAATACTATAGGATTTAGAAGTTATATATCATAAATATTATAAACCCTTCTACTTCTGCTAAATAATGCTTTTGCGAAGACTTACAAGTTTTTTTGATATATCCTATGAAAAGCAATTCCTAATTCGCACAAAAGAAAAATAAAGCAGAACCTTAAGTCCATTCAGTAATTTGCTTCAAAAGACCAAAATAATCTCTTCGACAGTAAAGTGTAACTTCTTATATAGTAGCCATGCCAAGCATCAAAATATATCTGATTTGTCTTGGTACAACAAAGCACCAAAAGGACTTGTGCTAATATGTGCCATTTGTAACCAAGATTATACAATTCAAATCTGATTGTGCTAAGTTTAAATCTGATGTTGCCATGATTACACAATTTTATATCTTACATATGGAAGTTGATTTATGAATTTGTCAGCCATAAGGGTTATAAATTAAGGAGAAGAATAAAAAGGAGCGAGTAACCCTCACATCCTTTCACATTAGAATGACAAATTCATGACATCGTAGTGGTCATTAAACATATGGTACACAAGCTGGTTTTCCAAATCTCATAGAAGCATTAAAGATAACACAACTTAGAGTTATGGTTGTAGCTCAAAATATTCACCCTATCTAGTCACTATGACCCTTATATATATGAAGCTAACTTTTTCATCTAACAATTTTATTTCGTAACTCAACAAGAAAAATCTTGAACATTTAGATCAAGGGAATCACGTAAGATTCTGATTACTGAATCGTGAATGTGAATTAAGGAACCACAAGGTATCTTAAAATATTATCTATGATGACCTAAAACTTGATATGAGATAATAAATGAAAAATAAGTATATTTGATGATTAAAAGTATAAGGTTTTCATTTGCTAGTTATGTGAAATTTGGACAAAATAGTCAAAGAAATTTATGTTTTAAGACCCTTTATTAAGTCACTATGATATATTACTTCATTTAGAGTTTAGTTGTAAACACACAAGGAAAAATGAGAATTTGGGAACACAAAGTGATGTAATTATTGACTAATCTGTAAAAATTAATATCTCAAAATCTAAAAGGAATTGGGAAAAAGTCATCAATTAGATATGTGTAATACTTGATGTAACAATAATATAGAAATAAGATTCGGGTCATCTGGAGTTATAACGAAGAAGGTATGAATGTTTCAAATTGGCTAAAAAGTGACAAAAATGGCCAAGTACCCATGTTCGAGGGCCTGCATCTAATCATCTGGACATATTCATCCTTAAGTAACAAAGGATAAATTATAAAGCTCATTCCCATCTTTCAAACGATGTAAAGTTTGTAAAAGTCAAGTATCGTATGTAGGAGTTATGGCTGGTTAAAAATTAGAAAAAATATGAGTTATGTTGAGAATTCTCCAAGGCATAGAAGGTTACGTGATTCAGATATTCTAGTTCCCGGAGTCGAGTTTTTTTTACCAAAAAGAGAAAATGGGAAAGGGAAAAGAAAGAAGATATTGAGGAAGATGATGATTTATGCACACACACACACACTCGATTATGTGCATGTGTGTGTGTGTGTGTGCAACCTGATGTGTGAATCCGACGAATAAAATAATAGAGAGACAAGATCGAGTAGAAATGGAGAAGGGGTAAGCAAGAAATTGCTGCTGTGGTGCCGAAACTGGCGGCGACAACGGCGGCTAAAGGTGCTGGTGACAATGTGGTGGTCGTCGGTGGTAGAGATGGTCCTCTGGTGGTCTGATTTCTTGCATGTAACAGCCCTGAATTTTGTATTTTCTCCATTGTTGACAGATTAAGGTAAATACTTGGAACCCTAAATATCTAGAACATGAAATTCACTATAAATTTATGATGTATGTTTGAACTAACCATGTTTAAATCTGAATTTTTGTGTTATGTGTATATGTGCTTGTTGATAATTCGAAGTTGGGAACACATGGTGAACAAAGCTATAATATGTTGAAGTATTTATCATAAGTTGTTAAACCATTGGAGAATTAAGTGTTTTTATGTATGTTATATGATTAATAACTTGCAAATACATGCTAGAAAGTTATTTGAGACAATGTGTTACATCTCATTGTCTAGTTAGAATCATAAAATGACTAAAAGCATGGTGATTAAGTTCTTGACAACTTTGACTTTTTATAAGAGTCAAACATAGGATGCAACTATGAAATTACTTGGATTATATTTGAGATATCTTGAATATAGTTTAGACATAAATGATATTAGTATAGAACTAGAAACACCAAAGAATCTAGAAAATGAAGCAAGTTAGCTTCATGATAATCAAATGGCAAAAAGAGGAACACATTTTACTTTTGATAAAAGTCTAAATGGGACAAGAGTTGAAATTGATGCTTGTGATGAAGACACTAGTTAAAGTATGATTAATGCAACATGCTTACACTACAAGATACTAACATTGAATTCGAAATACATGTATTTGGTTAAACATGATATAACGCATCATTTAGTCATAAAAGACTATAGTTGGACTATTTTTAGTTAAATGGCCTTTTTAAGCCTAATAAATAAAACTCTGAGAAATAACCCCAAGGATTTAATACTATGATTCATTGCCATGCAATTATACTAGATTAAAAGAAAGATGAAAGTTTGGGTCATGAAAAGTAGCATTTTGGTTAAGCCAAAAGAATGACTTAATTGGATACGGTTGAACTAAAAGTTATCGTTTTAGCAAATACGAGCTTGTATGAGTATGAAATGAATTTATATCAACATTTATGTGTTATTGGGTGGTTTTGGCAACAAAATATGTAAAAAGTGTGGAGTTTAAAATTAATTTTTATTTTTATAATCTTTAGCTGCAAAATTTCAAAAATAGAATAAAATAGCAAAACAAGAGATTGACTTATAAACATGCCAATATCAAAAAATTACTAAAATTACATGTTAAAACCCGACAACATACAATTAGGAAAAGTAGGATACGTAAACGGGAAAATGGTCAAAAAGTATCAAAAAGCAAAGTAATTTAAAGGGTTCCATAAAGCTTTACACATGTTTTAAACACTATTGGTACATTGTTGGGTTATATAACAATGAGTAAAACACAATTTTACGTGAATTTTGGACTAAGTTGTCAGAACGAGACAAAAAGGGTAAAAATGTCAAAAATAAATATTATACCTTTATGGAGCAAGTATAATCATTGGAAAAAGACTTGATAATCATTACAATGCATTCAAGAATGATTAGAAAAATATTATGTGTTTAGTTGTGTGTTATGTTCTAACCTCTTAATAAATCAATAGTGGGTAAAGGATGTTTGGAAGCAAGTAAATCCAGAAGCTAGTGGATTAGTGTCGCTAGATCTACCTAGCTACTGAGCTGAGTACATGTGTACTTTTTAACTCGGTACATAGCAAACAAGATTTTTAACTACCATATTTTCAACACTAAATGATTTTGATTATGTAATGCTTTGTTTTACACAAGTTATGAACCATACTTATACGATTATAGTTAATCAAGCAAATGGCTTACTAGTTTCATAAACAAAATCCTACCATTGTTTATTGAAAGGTTGGTTTGAGTTTGGGCCATTTATATATGAAATTACTGGGTTTTTGTAGTTTACTCATTAAGTCATCTGAGGTTTGATTTTTGTTCATGATTAGTCGTTTTGCACTGTGATTATTATTCATCGAGTTATTTGAGATTTGACCTCAGCGTATCTTTGAAGCTTTTAAGCTAAAGTTTGAATTATTGATTCCAGTTTGATTTCATTTGTTATTTGTTAATAAATGCATTCATGTGTGTGAAAGTCCCGACTAGACGTCGCTTGAGAAGGGGTGGTCACTTAGACTCTGCTGGGATGGTACCTCCCGTTGCGAAGTAGAAGTCTTGTATGTTAGCTTTGGTAGGAGTGAATATGTTTCATCTTATTTTAGATTGACATTTTCCTTAGTAGCTCGGAGGTGTTTCGATACTTTGGACCTTTACCCTTAGTAGCTCGGAGGCTTTTCGATACTTTGCGTCCTCATCCTTGGTAGCTCGGAGGCTTTCTGATACCTTAGACCTTTACACAACCATGATTTTATAGGGTGGGCATGTCCCGCTCTAGGAAGGAGTGTATATCACCGGGGAGCCAGTACTATTAATTTGATGTTTTAATTTGGTTTCTATTCTCTTGATTTAGTTTTGAAATGGAATTCATATTTCTTGAGATTTTACTACTCGAGCCTAGATATTTATGGTCATATGTTAACTACATTCTTTTGGACTATTAGTTTCATTTCCAATCTAGTTTGGGTCTAAAGCCCACGGATGGGTGATATAAGTTGTAATATGACTTCAAAAGGATTCTATGTATAAAGATACAGTGTGGTTTTCAAGTGTCAACTAACATAAACTTAAATTGAGAAATATACTTTTCAAGTTATTGGTTTACCTTAATATATTATTGGATCTAAAACCCATGTATCTCACAAGATGATTCTTCTTATGTATTATTGTTTTTAATGATATGTGCCTCAGGAATAGGTTGGTTTGCATTGAATCAAAGGGCTGGAGAGACTTAAAGTTATATGAAGCTTATAGATTGAAATATCTATTGGGAGATAGCTTGATCCCTTAGACGGTATAGTCATATGATACATTGAGAGATACTTGTTTATGGTATACTAATACCCTTGTAGTTATGTTGTAATATGTTACTATGTCTCGAGTTTTTTTAACAAGCTATTTTACTTGAGTCATGTCAGTATGAACTTTATCCAAATAGCATAAAGGTCATGCTGAAATTTTGGTAGAAATGCTATATTATGTTCTAGCCTTTATCACTTAAATATTATATGGCTTTACTATGGTGGTGTTGATATGAGTTTGTAACCCAACGCTTTTTAAATATTTAAACACTCCTTTGTTTTTGTTGGGACAAAATTACAATAATATGACTTAATGGCATAAACAAGATTCTTAATAATACAAGTTTTTATAACATATTGTGTTTTATAAATTACTTATGTTTTAATGTGTATAAAAGATGGTGTATTATAATTTGGTATCAGAGCCATAGTTTAAGTGAATTAGGTGTCGAGACTCGAACCTAGGCTCAAAGTGTGCGAGGCTTAAGTAAGAGTGTAAAATTAAGATAAGACTGTAAGCAATAAAGTAAGGGTTATCATAGGATGTATCGTAAGATAGTTTGTTGAAGCTATGAACGTAAGATAAGTTACATACATATATGATAGTCATAGGAACAGTACCTATTTTGCGGTATTATAAGTTAACCCGAACTAGTGGAATAGGAGACCTAGTGGTGATGCCAAAATCAAATATGTATATATGGTTACAATAATATGTTCACATGGTTACAATAATATGGGCACATACTATCATAACCACAGTATATGTATTTAAGATTGGTGGAATCATGAAAGAATGATGGGAGTCTGGTAGGGATATAAGTAGAATGTTTGAATGACATAGGATTGATATACCTATGTAATAAGATCAAGTATAACTGAAAGTATTAAAATATAAATAAAAATATTAAAGATAATATCATGGTTATGTATCGTCTAATTGGGAAACCCAAAATGATAAAATGTGAATACATAGCATAGACCTCCTAGGTTGGTGCAACCAATGAATACGTTGTCTAACAGTAAAGAATACAACAAGTAAAAGCATCAAATGATTTAGGAAAATGATTGAGTCATAAGCATAATGTTGTAACAAATAACATAACAAATTATGATATCTAAATGGGAAACAGATAAAAAATGAAAAAGTGACAAAGATGTTGGAATCTCAAATATTATGCCTTATTAATATGTGATTATATGTATATAAAGTCATGCTAACCAAGCTGAAATGCTATAAGAACATGAATAAAAGAAATTTACAAAGTTGACACGGCTTGGTTGAGGATTTGAATTGGAATTCTGAAGATCGCAAAGGAAATTGGTTCATGTGAGGAATTTACATCAACAAGTTAAAGTCATAAAGGTATGCCATTATTTTCATAAAAAACTTTTAGATAAATAAGTTAGTAGGAAACCTAATTTGCTACATGTTTATATGAACAATCAATGGTCATTGCTAGCAAGTGTATGACATGTTATTTAGACATAATAACATGTATAACTAATGATTAATGAAATTTGTTCAAGATGCAAGATGTTAATTCACAACCTGTGAATCTTATTATGGGAGCACATTATGACTATCCTTGTGTAGTAAGCTTGTTATAATAGTTAAGCTAAATTTTCTATGAAATATGTTGAAGTTGACAATCTCGCTTCATGAGATGATTATCATTACGATGGTGTATCATTTGACAAAATGGTGTATATGCTTAATGACAAACTGCAATATAATTTCATTTTATAATGAATGGGCATAATTAAGAATGAATGAGAATAAACATTCTAGTTGTATCTAGGATTATTCTGAGATTGTATAACGTGAAAATAGACAAATGAGAACAAATTATTTATATGTAGAAATCATGTAGGGATTTGGACCTTAAATGAAAATGCCCTTCATTTTCTTTGGTAAATAGGAAGGCCTAAATGGTTGGTCATAGGAATAAGTATATGGATGCATTGGTACAAGTATAAACCCTATGGTATGATAAATTGAGTTCAACAAAAAGCTCAGGAGTCGTTTAGGATGTTATAAGATACTTGAAGTGTAGTCATCATTAACGAATTTCGTATACAAAGGTTACAATCCTAATGTTGGGATAGACTATTGCAATAAATCATGATTAGTAACTAAAGCTTGTTTATATATATATATATATATATATATATATATATATATATATATATATATATATATATATATATATATATATATATATATATATATATATAGAAAGAAAATAGATGATCATGTGACCATCTATAGTGATATCATAGTTCTACGGATGAAATAAAGAAATCAATTGGAATGGCTAAGGAATTTTGGAACTTGAAAAAATTCAAAAACTTAACAGTTATGATGAAAATATCTAGCTGATAATTGTATCTGAGTAAACTACTATTATGGATTGAGCAATATTATAGTCAAGTTGATCTAGACATAAGAATACATGAGAAAGAAAGACTCATGGAAATGAAATCTAATGACTAGAATTTAAGTATGAATGAAAAGGTTGAAGACTACTTTAGGTAAACGATTAAAATTCTATTTTGTGAATGGTAGTACACTGGGAAGAGAACATTTCTTCTGTTTACCTCCACTATGATGAATGGCTAGGTCAGGGGAAGGGGAGATAGTCCCACAAGCCAGCCTCATGCTGGCTTCAGCAGTCTTCAGCATCCCCTGCAACTCCATCAAGGTCTTGTCTAGGTTGTTCATATTATAGTTCATGTTGAAATGTTGATACGAACTGGAAAGCGAGTTAAGAACCATGTCAATCGCTAACTCCTTAGGCAACTGGACACAAAGATTTTCAAGCCTGTCTATGTATGACTTCATTTTCTGAACATGTGTACACACAAACGCCTCCATCTTGCAATTTACATGCAATCAGGGACTTGACGATCTCAAATCATTCCTGCCTTTCCTACTCTTGGAACATTTCCTTGAGCTATAGATTGATGTCGTACGTGTAACGCCCCAAATTTTTCATAATTTTTTTAAAAAGCGCAATAGCTGAAAAATCTCATATTTCAAAAAGTGTGTTTCTTAATAAACAAAATGTTACTCATGACTCGTGTCATGCCTTGAAATTCCGGTCCCAACAAAACAATTAAGTTTTAAAGTATTTAAAGAACTTTGGGGGTTACAAACTCAGATCATAAAAACCATAGTAAAGCCTTAAAACATCACAAAGCTAATGTTCCGTAATTACACAATAATTCTACCAAAAATTCGGCATGACCTTTGGGCTAAATGGATAAAATCCATACTGACTCGACTCAAAATCAAGATAAGCCAAAAGCATTACGGAACATAGCAAGAATTTACAATACAACTACAAGGGTTGTTCTAACCATAAGCATCACATCTCTCAATTATACATCATAACTATACCGCTTTATAAGTACTCTATCTTCTGATCCTATTTCTATCTACATTCCAAATGGCATCTTCTAAGTCTTTTTCTTCTATCATCTGGTAATAAACTTCATGTTCCTGAGTACATAGCATTTAAAACAAAGATACGTAAGACAAATATGTCTCGTGAGATACATGGGTTTTAGACTCAAACAATTGTAAACATAACATATAAGATTTTCAAAACCTTTGTAAGCAAATAATGTATTGCCACTGTTTGTTATATAGATCATAAACAAATCATATCAAAATACTTGTTAGCAAAACCTTTATAATTGAAGCACATTGTCATTTTGCTTGTAAAGTCTTTCCATAATAAATTTAATAAAAATCTTACCAACATAACAGTTTCATTACTTAAACTTTCAAACCTTTATGAACAGTTTTCATATAATGACACTAGTTGTCAAAACCTTTCATACGTCATGTGAAAATATTTTGCTTTCAAAGTCCTTTAAACAATCAAGTAAGAAAACTTGAAACGCAGTGTCTTTCTTTTTCTTTCCTTTAGTTTGACTGGCATTTGATCATGATAGTATTTTTATACTTAGGACCTTAATCACTCTTGGTGATACCCCAAGTCTGGACTGAGATAGTGACAACATAATCAAACCATCTCAGCATCATATCACATGCTTTGACTAGTATCTCATCATACATGCTTTTTATACTTAGAGCATTAACCCCAAGTCTGAACTAGGATGGAAAGAACATAATCAGTCACCCTAGCGTCATATAGTTTTAGGAAATCTACTTCGCGAAGGGGTTGGTACCACCCCAGTAGACTCCTCTGGATTCCCTTACGGGAACATCATCCCCCGGGTACAAGAACATTTCCATTACTTCATATTACTGTGCATTTCATATCATAATACCACTCCATTAAAAACGCATTGAGGCTAGATGCCTAAAACTTTCTTTCATAATAATATGGCTTGATGCCAAAACATACTTTCAAATCTTTATGGCTTGATGCCAAAACATATTTTCAATTCGTTATAGCTTAATGCCAAAACATACTTTTCAAATCATTTCCAGCTGAATATCAAATCATACTTTCAACACATAACGGTAAACTTTCATAAGCATGTCATTGATAGATAAACTTGCATATCATTTCATAGTTGGAAGTCACATAAAACTTTGTCAATACTTGCTAATTCAAACTTTAAAACCATTTGGGAAAACTATTACTCATAAAATAATGAACATAACATTTAACATAAAACATTTAGTAGTTAAAACTTGTTGCTATGTACCCAGTAAAAATCCTCATGTACTCACCTTGGCTAGTTAGAGAAGTCTAACTAGGATTACTTCTTCCTGTTGTCTTTTCCTTTCCTTCAACTTTACTCCTTGATACCTAAGAGTTCATTTAACATTCTAGTTAATACAAACTAGGCCTTAATAGCAATTAAAGACCTCTTAATCTACATCTTAATAGATTCATATCACAATATGCTTGTGATATTCATAAACTCTTTTACATACTCTTAATTTCCATAACAAATTCTTTCCTTTATAAATTACATAACCATAACCTTTTATGCTCAAGGTATAATCATAAAACCAATAAGATTATTTTTTTGTATACATATTATAACATTTCTAAACTTCTTTCATTAGTTCATTTAGACTTCCATCGTGCTCTTTAACACTTCTAATTACTCATAATACATCCCTATATGCTAGGAATGGTTTTCTTTCAATTCTTTGAACATTATATTAACATATACATTCATATTCCCAAGTGGGACAGAATCTGCCGAAACAGGATACCCTGTACGAAAAACGACATAACTCACTCTAGGAAAATCGAAACGACTCACAGCTTTTTGATTTAGAAACTAGACATCTGTAGGTTTCTTTTCATATATGGCACACAATTTTTGGCCTTGTATATTTGTACAGTTTTACAGTTTAAGTTGACGTAAAAATTCTGTCAGAATACTTTATTACTTTCATTCTTATACGTTATGAAATTATATAACTTATGAAATTACAATTTCATATACTTAAGGTCATTCTTTAACCCATTAAGCACTTAATTCATTGGTAATCCTCAAGGGAATCATTCCAAGACCTTATCTAACCATTCTTTATAGAGTTTCAACCATGGAATCAATGATTCCATTCCATGTTCAAAAATTACCCGTTACTTCAATTTGCATCAGAATCATATGTAACCAGAAACAAACAACACCAGGTGTTTTCTTATATCTAAATCAACATTTGTGACTTAACAAAAACATTAAAATCATTGTAAATCTGTTAAACCCAAAATCTAGGGTTCTTGAGTTAAAAAATCACCATTCTTGAAATTAACAACATGCAATGGATGTAATGTGTTTCTTTGATGATTAGAACACTAATTAATAGATGGAATCACTGAATTAATCTCATCCATAAACTGAAATTCGGATTACAGTAAGCACCCAACAAGAAAATTGGGTTTTCTAGCTTAAGAAGATGATATCTTACTTAGGGTTTATGAATTTACCTTCAACTTGTCCCAAATCAGAAAAAATCAGAAGTGTTCTTGACTATCTTTATGAAAATCGGACCTGTAGGAGATTCTCATAAACATTAACTTGCCAAATTCGACATGCATCAAGCATTTTCGATCTCAGAAGCTAGGGTTTGAAGATTAAACATGTACCTTTTAAACCTTGGCCAAAAATCTGAAATCAGGAGGTTAACTTGATCTTTCCGCACAAAATCGCTGCTCAAAACCTACGCTTTCCCTCTCCCGATTGCAGATTTAGCGCACCCACACACAATCGATGTGTGTGTGTGTTTTTATCTTGCTGTGCGTACCTCTTTCTCCCCAAATTCCCTTTTCTGACTTTGAATTCACGTGATCAGGCTAAAAAAACGAGCTCCAAAAACGAGCTCCAGGTGTGCTGGCAAAGCCATTGGCTGCTTTTAAAAGAGAAATGACAAAAATGCCCTTAATTCCAGACTTAAGACTAAGACGAGTCCTCTTAGTCTAAGTTTTACTTGATTTTATAAGACTAAGGCGAGTCCTCTTAGTCTAGAGAAATTTCCAGCTTCTCTTTATTATTTTTTTCTTCAACTTTGCAAGGGCATAACTTCTTCGTACGAAATCCAAAACTTGCAAACTTTATACCTCTAGAAATGTGGGAACGAGATCTACAACTTTGCTCTACTGACTCAGGTCTAAATGTGTATAGATTTTCTGTTATTAACCCTTGAAAATGACTCTTTGGCCATTTTTGTCACTTTTAGCCAACTTTATCACGTCATAACTTCTTCGTTATAACCCCAAATAATCCGAATCTTTTTCCTATATTCTTATTACCTCAAAACCTACCAAATTATTCTTGATGAACTTTCCCCAATTCCATATAGATTTTGAGATACAAATTTTTAAAGATTAACGAATATTTTCTTCACTTTTAGTCTCCAAGTTTCCCATTTTGCCCTCGGGCTTTCAAGACATGTTTCCAATTAAAGTAACACTTCATTATGACAAAATAAATTGTCTTAAAATATTAATTCCCATATTTTTACCTATTTTGACCATTTTTCCCTTTTGTATTATACTTTCGATGTACATAATCATTAAACTTTTAAACCTCAACTATACTTACATTTATCTATTACTTTACATAAAATTTTAGTTGTCACAGTACACCCCAACGTTCTCAAAGCCCTTTTGGAGCTCAGAGGACATGGTCCCCAACATCAGGCAAGCAACCTTAGTTGAGTCATCGTAGTGCTTATCATAAGCAGCTACATCTTCATCAACAGCAGCATCAGCTAGCTCTGGGATATCAACATCAAGGACATACTCTTTGCCCTCGAATCTCAAGGCAATCCTTAAGGCATGGATCCAGTCAAGATAGTTCGGACCCGTAAGATTTTCCCTCGAGAGGACAGATAGCAGTGAGATTATAAAGAGAATGTGCGTTTCCCATGGATATCACATAGTTCACATTTGTATTTATAATTAAAACGGATTTTTTGTTTTAATACTTTAAGTTAATACTTTTAACCCAAAGAAACATTTCCCTATCAAAGCCTTTCGGTGACTCCACATGGCAAAATGTGTTGGGCCGTGAAGGTGGTAGGCAATGAATTTCGTTTAAAAACTAACTTCATTCGGCTCTATCAGAGCCCTCCTTTAAACCCTATACATGTTTTTTTGTGGGTGAGCCTGGTCATGGTTTGACCAATGTTTTTGCTTCAGTTAATTCTTTTATATATATAGATATTGTTCTAAAATATATAAATGTATTTTAAACAATTTAATATATTTTATTTATTAATTAATTCAATTAATACCTTTTAACAATGAATTATAAATAAATAAATACTATTGGAAATAATCAAATAAAGGCAATAGGCATATAAGGCAAGTAAGTAAGTTAGAAAACATGCAAGGCAAGCTACGGCAGTAACCCTAGCAGCCAGGAGCATGCAAGGCACAAAAACCCTTCCTAAACCCTAGCATAATTTGACAAAAGCAAGGAGGCACAAAGAAACCAACATAATGTCGATTTTAACAGGCATGCATATGAACATTCAAGTTTCTAGCATAAACCCTAAAATCATAACATGTTAAATCAAATAATTCTAGCATAAACCCTATACAATTTTCGATAATAACATGTAGCATGAAAGCATAATCAGCAATTTAAAATCAAAGTGCAGATAACATATGAACAGAGGCTTTGATACCATTGTTGGGATTCGATCATATAAACACATAAACACGTGTAACGGAAGACTAACAAGATCAAATCGCATATTATCATGAGCATTGGCCAGGATCATGCAGTTCATATCAGTTACAACTACTTTAAAACTTAAACAGAATATATCTCAGCAAGTCTCCTTCTTTGGCTTCTGGTCAGGGCCACGATTCCAAGGGATGATCAGGATCCAAAGTAGGATCCCTTTGATGATTCATACCTAGGATCTCTAGAAAACCAGACAGATCAGTATTCCACTTGGGAAGAGGAGGTAAAGATCAAAACCCTAGAGAGGGATTGAAATCACCAGAAAGGAGAGAGGGGAGAGGAGGCGACGCACATAAGGCTTAGGGATGGCTTAGGGTTCCAAGGCCTCTATTTATACTGTAAGGCTCCTAGGGTTTTAAACTTAGGACCCTTTTGGCGGCTGCACCCCTGGACTTGTTTTCATTTATTAAACCTTTAATCAATTGCAATCCAATCCTTTTAATTGATTCTAAATTAATTTATCAATTTTACTGATTTAGTTTCTAATTAATTTATTTCTCAATAAATTAATAAACTAATCATCCTTTCATAATTTCTGACTCTGTTTGTTTTTTTAGGTCATGAGGGCAACTCAAAAGGACCATGCTATTATTAGAAATATTACCACTATTTGATGACCTTGGACACTATTTCCAACATAGCTAACACTTTCAGATTGTTTCGTGAATGCTCGATAACACGCAACTGCAGGTAAGATACACAGTCGAATTAGCAAACCTACCCTAAACGCACAACCAAACAAGGACCAGCCTATAAAGTCGGACCAAATGTTCTAAGGCTATCAAACCCTAATTCACTCTACAACCTACAATACTAGCAGTCAAAAGTAGCATAAGTGTTCATTATTCTAGTCTAAGGCACCCCTAATCAGGCAACTTCTAGCATGCATTCCTGAGTAGTCCCTTAACAAGCATATACAATTAACATAAATAATTTCTATAACATAGGTAATCTTGGGATACACGACACTTACTTGGGCCTCGACGGACTACATGCATCACATCCTTCCTTCTTTTAAAAGTTTTCATGAAAAGAGATTAAAAACATTTCTCAGTCCTCGGTTTGTGTTTGATTTTCCCGTAAGGTTCAACCAAATTCCTCAAACCAAGGCTTTGATACTAACTTGTAACGTCCCAAAATTCAAACCAAATTATTTTTTTAATTTTAATATAATGCTTTAAGTTCCATTCATTCAATCTGAAATACCCATAAAACATTCAAATAAGTTTAACAAGTCCAATCATGAAGTAAAAGGGAAATAACAGCGGAAGTCATGAAAAGAAGATGTCGGTGCCATGTAGTCACGTCGTGCTCGTCCCAACATCACCACAAGTACCTTAAACATTAAAATAAACCATAAGCACATTGTTTAATGAGTTCCCCAAATTACCATACGTTTTAGTTTACTGATCATGCCGAGTATAATCTTTGAGCTTGCCCCGAACGACCAGTCTCTCAGGGGGCTTGCCCCAATCCGTCGATAATCAGCTACACGTAATTAAGATGAGGAGACTCACCTGATATGCAACTAAACGTAATTAAGAAAGTCGCGGTAGTAATTTTCCCGAACTTCATAAATTTAAAACATCATATCAAACAAGGTTTCTAACCATACGGGCCCTTCCTAGGACCAAAACCCATTATTTCCAAAAGTTTTACCCTAAAGTCAAACTGTCAAAAAGTCAAAGTCAACAAGTCAAAGTCAACTTTTGGTCAACGGCACTTAGCGCAGCGCCGCTATCCTATACGGATAGCGTTGCTAAGTCAGATAGCTGCATCGCGACATTCATTTGAGATAGTGTCTCTACGTACAAAGATAGCAGCAGTATCTCCGATGTTCAGCCAATTTCTTTCCAAAACTTTTAATACGTTAAGCTAAGGTCTATAACCTTCCATAGTTCTCCCAAACAGCCTCTAGAGTCATAAAAATGTAAAGTTTAATGCCCAATATTAGCCATGCAAGCTCATGAACAAGATCTAGGTCCAAAATGATAAGAACTAAGCTCATCTTTTCCAAACAAGGAGTCCAATGCTAGCTTTGGGATTTCACTAGGATTCAAGAGCTTTAGAGGAGAAATGATCCATCCTCCATCCCCCAAATCCCTTCCATCCAACAAGGTGAAGCCATCATTTCCATCAAAGTCATCAAATAACTCCATAAACCCATTTCAAGAAGGAAACATAGATAAACTGAGATTGTGGACACTTACAAGGGTTCAGAAGCACTAATGAAGTTGATTCCTTCTTGTAATGCCCTTCTCTTTCACCCTCCTTTCTTCTCTTCCTTCCAAACACCTTCAAAATCTCATTAATGGATTATAATCATGAAGGATGGCCAAGGATGACGATTTTAGGATTTCTCAGAGGTTAGGAGTTACAAAATGACGGCATCATTGGGTTATGTGCTTTATATATAGCCTAAATCTCAAAAACTTTTTACTGATTGCGGTGGATAGCATTGTTATCCTATAGATAGCATCGTTATCTTCCGATCGTGCATGGCCACTATGATGCCCAAGATAGCATCGCTGTCCCTAAAGATACTGCCGCTATATTCTCTTTCCTCAATCCTTTGCTAAATTATAAGTAATACATGATCGTGGGCTTTACCATACTACAATAGAGCATCAATTTGCACAAAGGACATTTAAAAGGGGGATCAAGAACTCTATGTATGATTAAGATTATGCCATTAGACAAGGTGTTTTAAATGAAGAATATGAATAATTATAGCAAGAAAAACAAACCTTTCAAGTCTTCATTGACATTGGGGGAAGACTAGATAAGCTATTAAAGTTTCAAAAAACAAAAATCAGGGGAAATACATACATCATGCAATGGAAAATCAAGAATAAACAACATTTTTGGATTACCACAGCTACCATAATATTCAAAAATTATTGGTGTTAAACATATTAATCTAAATTCAATTAATCCAAAAAATGTAAGGCCAACTTAATTTCCTAAGGGTGTGCATGTTTATTTGAAGTTGATTAGTAGAAATGCATGTGCTCGTAGCAATATGGGACATTATACGATTCATTATGGCAATCATAACTGAGAGAAACCAAGGCATTGCCAACTTTTCATAAATGCATAATCTTGGATGATGACTTTAATGAGTTTTTACATCAATCAACCTCAAGGTTCTATAAAGATTGTATAGCAAGAACGCTGTACAAACATACAAGACACTTACGAGTTGAAGCAATCTCCAAGTTCTTTGTTTCACATGATTGAATGGTGTATCATGTAAGATAGATGAGAGAAGTGTGACTTTGATGACACTTTGCTCATGAAGGCTAAAGACAAAGGTATTCTTTTAACTGTCAGCCTTTATGTAGGCAATTTAGTATTGTATAATAATTATAAAATAATGTTTCTTAACTTCAAAGAATCAATGATGAATAATTTGTCATGGTTGATATTAGGAGGATGATATTGTGGTTTAAGAAATTCAAAATAAGGAAGGAATTTCTATAAGCAAAAGAAGTTTTCAAATAATAGTTCTAGAAAATTTAGGGATGTATAAAAGCAACCGACTCAAAAGAACTATTGTTTTAGGAGTCACGCTTTAAATAAGCGGAAAATGACCTTAAATCCATTCTACATCTAAAACATTTAACATGGAGTTTAATTTAATTTTCTCAAAGTTATAATTGCGAGGAATATGTCTACTCCTATAGAATTTCACTTTTAGCCATTGTACAAAGTGCTTAGATACGTTAGAGATACAATAGGTTCGGTATTTTGTAGTAACGTGGAGGTCATGACACATTTACACCATATATGGTTTTGTATGTTCATTATCAGAACAACCAATTTCATGGAGCTCAAAGAAGCACGCTATCGTCACACTCTCAACCAAAGAAGTTTTATATATATATATATATATATATATATATATATATATATATATATATATATATATATATATATATATATATATATATATATATATATATATATATATATATATATATATGGAAATTTGTTATAAAGTCCTTATATTTTGGGCTTAATTTGGAAAAAACCCTCCCTGATTTTTTTTTTGCTATTTAACCCTCGTAACCGGTAAATGTTTGTAAAATTACTCTTGCCCCCGGTTACCTATTAGGTTACCGGTTACCTCATTCGAATTGGGTTAATTTGAACGTTCCCCAAACGAACGTCTGTGTAAACTCTTCAAAACATTCGATGTCGACTGGAGAAATTCGACTTGTCCCAAACGTTAGCGATGACGACGAAGAAGAACCACTCGATTTGACGAACATTGACGTTGAAGAGGACGAGGATTTCAAAGTTAAAGCACCATCTAGATGCAAGGATGTTTTTCTAAACACGATAGAAGATGTCGACGGTTACATTACTGGGTTAGACGAAGTTGATGAGGAGTATCAAATTGAAGATGAAGTCCTCACTGTGGAAGCTACACATGAAGATGACGAGGAAGAAGGAATTGGGATTGAATATTGTATCCATGATCCGTCTGTGAAGTGGAATAAAATGAAACCCGTTTGTGGAGAAAGGTATGAATCACCTCAACAACTCAGACATTGTTTAACAAATTATGCAATTAGTAATGGCTATCAATTGAGATTCGAGAAATCTGATAGTGTTAGAATGCTTGTCACATGTGGGAAGAACACGGACAAAAAAAAATGTCCCTTCAGAATCTATGCATCTTGGATGAGCACAGAGAGGTCCTTTCAAATTAAAAATATGGTAGATCAGCATAAGTGTGTGAGGAATTTTGGCAATGCATCACTTATGAACCCGACTTGGATAGCTAGGCAGTTTTTGAAAGAATTGATTAGGAAACCAAACCTTAAATGCAAGGATATGCAGACTATGATACAAAAAAAATTTCACTGTCAAGTCTCATGGTGGAGGTGTTATACAACTAGGTGCACGGCAATGTCTCTCATAGAAGGTAAACTTAGTGAACATTATGCACGAGTCTGGGATTATGCAGATGAGTTGCTGAGATCCAATCATGGTAGTACAATCAAAGTTGGTGTGAATGTTAACCCCGATAATAAAACATATTTTCATAGAATGTACATATGTTTGCACGCAATTAAGGAAGGTTGGAAAAGAGGTTGTCGTAGGGTTATTGGTCTTGATGGCTGTTTTCTAAAAGGGCAATGTAAGGGTGAACTTCAAACTGCAATAGGCAGAGATGGCAACAACCAGGTGTATCTCATAGCATGGGCTGTTGTGGACATTGAAAACAAAGCAAATTGGAAGTGGTTCTTGGAGCTTTTAGATGAGGATTTAGGATTGCAAGGTGGAAGAGGTTTATGTATCATTTCAGATCAACACAAGGTACGTTGTTATCTAATTTTATATTTAATCTGTCATTGTTTATTGTAATAGAGTAATAATTTATTGCATATTACCCTGTGTAGGGCTTGTTAGAATCCACCAAAGAGATCCTGCCATATATCGAGCACAGGCAGTGTGCTAGGCACATTTATGCCAACTTCAGAAAGGTATATAGTGGACTAGAGTTTAAAAACTTGTTCTGGGCAGCTGCTACATCTACTGTGGAGGGAGAGTTCTTGATGATAATGGAAAAAATAAAAGCTATTAATCCTGGTGCATATAATCACCTTAAAGCAAGGGATGAAAAAACATGGTGCAGGGCTTATTTTGGGAGTGGAATTGCTTGTGAAGCAGTTGAAAATGGTATTGCTGAGTGCTTCAATTCCATTATCTTGGAGGCTAGGAAGAAACCACTCTTGACTATGCTTGAAGAGATACGGTTATACCTGATGGATAGGTTCTTTAAAATGCAACAAAAGGTGGACAAATGGAATGGAAATACGTGCCCTTCTGCTGTGAAGAAATTGTCTAAGTTTGGTGAATTTGTGAGGTAAGCCAACATCCTTAATTTGTAAGTACTTTTACTTATTAAAAACTAACTTTATTATAAACTTTAACAGGAATTGGGTGGTTTGTCCTAGTAGAATGAATGTGTATGAAACCAGGAATGGATATGATTCATTTGCTGTGGATTTGAGTGTACATATATGCACATGCAATCTATGGGAAATATCTGGAATCCCATGTGTACATGCACAGGCCTGTATCTATTACACACACCAGGATCCAACTGATTTCATCAACATGTGGTTCAGCAAAGAAAAATTCCAAGAACCCTATGCCAAGAACTTGCAACCTGTTAATGGTAGTAAACTTTGGGTTTCTACTCCGTTTATCAAACCCCTTCCTCCCATAGCAAGAAGGATGCCAGGGAGGCCAAGTATAAAAAGAAGAAGACATATTTCTGAAAATGATGACATGAAATTCCAAGTCTCATGTAAGTATAAAAAGAAGAAGACATATTTATCAAACCCCTTCGTCTACCTGGGTTTCTAGGTGTCCACGAAGTCCACATACCGAAATCATCTCCACAATGACATTTCATCCTCACAACTGCCCTTCGATTGACACTTCCAGTCGACGATGAGGAAGCCATTTTTGCGGAAAGTTCTCTCGATTGTGGTTTTTTTGTACATTATTTCTGTATTCCCATGTTCAAATACCCCCAAGCGAATGAGGTAACCGGTAACCTAAGAGGTAACCGGGTGAGGGAGTAATTTTACAAACATTTACCGGTTACGAGGGTTAAATAGCAAAAAAAAAAATCAGGGAGGGTTTTTTCCAAATTAAGCCCAAAATATAAGGACTTTATAACAAATTTCCCATATATATATATATATATATATATATATATATATATATATATATATATATATATATATATATATATATATATATATATATATATATATATATATATATATATATATATATATATATATATATATATATATATATATATATATATATATATATATATATATAGAGAGAGAGAGAGAGAGAGAGAGAGAGATATTTAGGATCATCTGAGAACTAATTTTAGTGGAACCGTGAGAACCAAATCTAACCATCTGATTGGAATAATCAATCATCGAAATTGAGTAAATGAAGAAATAACTATCTTCTAAGGGATTATGAGAAATGTATCAGAATTTGGTGTGATAACATTTGCACCATTCAACTATCAATAATCCAATATTTCATGGAAGTAGCAAGCATATTACGATTTCATTTATCTGTGAAATTTGAATAGGAAAGAAAAAGTGAAGTTTGTTGCCATACGATAGTCAAATTAAACCACCTTAGTAACATCTTGACGTGATCTATGTTCCATGTTAAGTGATTTTGATCTCGACAAGCAAGTTAGGGATAGATTCGGTTATTGTATTTGCTTTTGAATAAGTATGCCAAAGTAGAGATAACAGCTAGTTTACTTTTTATCCGGTTACTTCGTAGAAATTAGTCTTCCTCTCTTTGTATAGATTTGGTTTCATTGTGTTTTTGTTGATCAACGGCATTTTCAAGCTTCTAGTATAAAAATAAGATCGGAAAATACATTCAATTAGCTAGAATGATTATTACAAGAGTCAAAATTGTACAAATTGAGTCAATATATATAAGTATCTCATAACTCAATTATAGAGTTAAGGTAATATCGAAAACTTATGTTGAATATAGATGGATAGAAGAAAGTAATTCATTTCACATTGTACACATTAAATTACAAATGAGCTTCGATTATTTTCAGCGTGTGAAGATAGGTAAAGGCCAGCCAGTTTTATTGGCTGTAACAAGTAACAAGAGGCATAAATGCACCTAGATAATATGTGGGTATGAACACTGTGCCTCCGGATAGGTGTACCTGGACAGGAAAACGACACTGCACTGCTGTGTTCTTTGCACTCACATTCTCTCTACTCAAATAACCTCGAAATCATCCCATCATTATTCAACTAAATTAACCACTCTATTTCTTTTGATTTACAACACCTTTTTCCGTAATCACACCAATCAAATAAAAAAATCAAACCTTTCTCAAGATTTGTTAAAGGAGAAAGGAGGCAAAAAGCTTCGGTATTACAACGCAAGTCTGTTGCTCAAAAACTGAAACACCATAAGAAACAAAGAAAAACACCTCATGTATATGTATTCTGTTTACTCAAGAAGGTGACGGTGAACTGCGACCCAGACGAAGCTCGAGATCTATCTCTTCCACTGTCGAATTGCTCAAGATAAGATGATTGTTATGGTAATTGGTGGACATTGATGCTTCATTGTTGCTAGAATTCGATCGAGAAGACATGAGATTATGAGGAAACACAGGTTCCGGTAAATTTATTAAGTTAGCAGTGGTGGGATGTGGCGCAGCCGGGAGAAGACTAGAGGAGTTATCGGTGTATGCTTTTAACGGGCTAAAAAGAGTATTAGGGTTTGGTAAAGAGTAGAGGAGGCATAAACCACCATTTCCAACAAGCTCTTGTGTTGGGATCAAGAGAGTGGACGAAGAAGAAGAAGAATTAGAAGATGAGATATAAGGGTTTTTCAAATTGGGCTGGGCTTGGTGCAGGCGAGCTCTGTCGCGGCGGTGCACATTCATGTGGCCACCAAGGGCCTGAGCTGACCGGAATTCGCGCCTGCAAAATGTGCAAGTGTAGGAACGCGGTGGCCAAGTCGTTCCCATGATATTTCCAGTGTCTTCAGCAAAGGCTCTCACCTCCCATGAATCATCCTTTTCTTGACCGTTTGCAGCCGGTTGATTAGGGTTCCACATCCACGACAACCCACCGGCGGTGGTGCTGCTGCTGGGGTTAACCGTTGGTTGTTGAGTTGATTGTGATAATTCCTGGAGGTAACTTGACGAGAGAAGAGCAAGGTCAGCAGCCATGATATGGTAATAGCAACAACATTTATATTTAGTAGAGAATGTTTGAGAGATGAAATTGCGAGGAGAAAGAGGTTAAATAAGGGATGAGGTTTTTTTCAGAATTGAAGACAAAAACAAAACCCTAGCAAGCAACTGGCGCATCAACAATGTGTTGCTATTTATGTTTTTTCATTATTTTATTCACTTAATTCCTTCTTTGAAACAGGCTGTTCAGGGGTAAATAACATGCCGATCAACATTGGCTTCAACGCTCATCAAATTTCTTTTTTCAATTTCCGAAATTCCTTAGATGGCTAACTTAAGTAAATTAATATATATTGTGCGAAATGCATAGGAATCGATGTATAATTTTTCTCACCTTCTTATTGTATTTATGTTACGACTTCTTGTTGGGACTATTGTATTTGCATTCTATCTATTGGCCAGTACTGTAGGATAAGCTTCAGAACCTATAGCTTTGTATGTAGTAAGAGATACACGTAATATTATTGAAAAAACACGTATGTATATCTAAGAAATTAATAGAAAAACAAAATGGAAATTTTTTACTTATATCCAGAATTAAACCCTCGCTTTATCCTTGGTAACTATAACAAAATATGAAGGGCAACTCGAAGGCAACCATCTTCATAACATTCCAAAATGACACGAGATTTCTATCCAATTTCATGTAAAGTTCAAGATAATGGTAGCTTTCAAACAAAAAGAATGTCTCATATTTCTTGAAAATACAACTTTTAAGTAAAAAAACTAACCAATGGTTATTGAGGTTAGTTTTCAATAAAACAAAATTGTGTGGTCTCACTGAAGTTTATTTTGAAAGTTTTAGAAATCTTCTTTGACGGTTGTTACTATTATTTGCTATACTTGTCAGAAGAATTTAAAATATATAACTTGTAATGTTATTGTATACAAAAAATATATGTAATACATTGGTTATTTCGAATTAAAAGAGTTTTGATGAATGCATTGTCAAATAATAAAAATATATATTTCAAGCTGCTATATATGTTGGGTCAAAGAGATTTACTATGATATTTAGAACAATGTTTCACACAAGTGACATTGATGAACGGAATTTCTATGATTTAATGTTGTATGTGAAGGGACGCATATTTATAACAATATCAATAGAAGAAGCAACTATGCATGTAAGGGACATATATTTAAAATAACAAAAAGATGATGTTGGAATCAGATCAAATGCCTTTTTCTAATTAAATAACCTAGTGTGTCACTATTTTGTGTTAGAAATTGGGTACTGTTTGAGTGGAGATCTGGATACCCCTTGGATCGTGTGAAGACCTTCCGAACTGATATTTCTA
This sequence comes from Cichorium intybus, assembly GCA_023525715.1. Taxonomy (NCBI): domain Eukaryota; kingdom Viridiplantae; phylum Streptophyta; class Magnoliopsida; order Asterales; family Asteraceae; genus Cichorium; species Cichorium intybus. Next base: position 87,485,854 of record CM042009.1, read on the forward strand.
CCCTATCTCCAGGTTACAAGAAATTCAGCCTAGGATAATCTCATGGGGACACTTACGAATCTAGGCACAGAAAACATAAGCCAAATTGCTATGGAATCTGAGTTCGTATGAGAATACGAGAGCTAAAAGCTGTGTCTGACTTCAAAAAGGAAAGCTGTATTTATAATAAACGAGTGATAGGGTTTTGTCTAGGGTTAGCCGTCATGGCTTTAGGGTTGCAGTCATCGGTTTCTTTGGGAACAAGTCACGAATTAATGAGAAATCGATGGTTTCCAAAACTGACGAAATACGATTTTCCACTATGTACCCACTTGGAAATTCCGAAGGCCTAGACCCCGCCAGGGGCTCTGCCCCTGGAACCCCGCTAGGGGCGCTGCCCCTAGACCCCGCCAAAGGGGCGCTGCCCCTTTGGAAACCCTGAACCCAGGGGTGCTGCCCCCGGACTCCCGACTTGTCGTCGAACTGGCTATTTATTCGATCTTATACATGCATGCACTCCGCACAACATATTAGAGTACAAATTAACTAAATAGCCCCTTAGCTCACATGTTTGTTCCAATTACATAAAATGACTTGGTGACACTAAAATCACCAACAATCCTCCCCTATTTTAGTGTAACCCTTGAATAAACATAACTTTATCAAAACAAACCAAACCAGTACATACATTAAAATGTCAAAACGATTGAATTTTCACTTAGTATAATACACTTACAAATACTCGAGAATTAGGGTGTTCTAAGAATTGAACCCATCAACCCATTTGAATACCAGAAGGTAAAATACATACTAGTTTATTGATCTTTCAAGCAAAATACAATTTGACACTATTATAAAGTCGTGTGTCCTAATCCTCTCATGATCGTATCAAGGCCATGTCCACAACCCCTTGAAGTGTGGCTACACTTCACAATCATCTAGGTAACTCCTTTCCATGTATCTGTAGATACATTTAATCAAAGGAATTATTAAGAAGTTAAACTTCAACCTGGTCAACTGCAGAACCAAACACATTACCTGTGTTGAATACTTCATGTGTCAATCTATAAGTGTGAGCTTTCCATATTGAATTCAGCTCCTAATGTCATATTAGAAAGGAATTGGGTGTCTAACCATTACAGAATTAGATGAACTTTAATCACATCCCAATCGCAGACTTGTGCACTAAGTCTCTTGGCAATCCCTTAGTTAAGTGATCTGCCAAATTGTGTTACGATTTCACATACTCAATCGAAATTACACCATTCATGATTATATCTCTAACCATACTGTGTCGGACACCTGAGTGTCGACACTTGTCATTACACACTTGAGTATAATCCCTGCCTAGAGCGACAACATTATCACAATGGACATAAATAGGTGCTTTAGGCTTAGACCACAAAGGAATCTCATAGACCAAATTCCTTTACCATTCAGCTTCTTTACCAGCAGAACGTAATGCAACAAACTCAGATTCCATTGTTGAGTTTGCAATGCAAGTTTGCTTCTTAGAAGCCCAGGAGATAGCACTTCCCCCAAGTAAGAATACCCAACTCTTTGTAATCAGATTTCTAAGATGTGTATTTTTTTAACAAAGAGCGTATATACATATTTTACTTTTTGCATTATATATCCAACGATGTATACGTGTACACTCAAGAATACTTCATAAAAACAAACCAAAATCTTTGTATTTCGTAATATTCGGATGTCATACAGCCATAAAACATGAAAAGGAAAAAAATATACACAAAATATACGAACATGAAGCACAAGCAAAACCATTTTATTAAAAACAACATAAAAATAATATATATTTGTTTTATCTGATATAACCATAAACTATAAACATAAATAAATACAAAAACAAATTCGAAATATCTTCATTTGTTTATACTTAATAGTCGTTCAGTCTTAGGTTTATCGTCACGTCTTCGACTTCCTCGACAGAGTCTTCCAAATCTACAAAAGCATTAATAAGAAACGATAAAAATGCATATTTAAAAGGCTTCATAAAAAATGCAGATGTATACCCATATCTATATAACTTATAATAGAGTCATATTTCAAAGCACCACATTCATTTGAAACTCTCATGTCTTTTCATATTTCCATTGATTTTCTAAATTTCTTTTAATACTTCAATATTGATTTGAAACTCTCTTGACTTTTCAATTTCTTTCTAATAATGATTATAAATTGGTAAACTAATGTTAAAAAAAGTGATTTGAAACCTAAATAACTCTTCATATTTCTTAAATTAATATCAATTACTAAAAAACTTTTTGTATTCTTTTCATTTATTCATATTGTTATATATAAGTATATTTTTTCACATAAAAACATTCATGTCTTTCAAGTGTTTGTGATCAAAATTAGAAGAGCGGAGGAAATGAGAAAATACACCAAACGTATGTTGATTTTATATAATTGTTTTTAGTTTTTTTTCTTCAATTAGTTTCTACATTATTTGAATGATTTAGGAATGTATGATGTATTTTTTAGTGCAAATAGTAAAATAGGTATTTTAGTACTTATTGTTATTAAAAGTTGTAGTATTTAATTTTTTCAGAGTATTTGTTATTCCAAGGATTGTGACATATAAAATCAGGAACTTATTTATACAAAATTTCTATGATTTTGGAGGGTTTGACGTGGTTTATAAATATAAATGTTTTAATAGATATTTCGATGTTTTTATGTTATTATTTATTTCATAATTTTTGTTGGTCGTTAGATTTGATATGTAAAATCATTAAATAGTTTCTATGAATTTTGTGTATTGTATAAGAGTGTTTGGTTGTTATAATAGATATCTCGATATTTTATTTTATTAAAAATAGTAGTATTTATTTTTATACTATTTGTTATTCATTAGATTTGAGATATCTAAAATGACATACATACACACACACATACACATACATATATATACACACACACACACACACACACACACATATATATATATATATATATATATATATATATATATATATATATATATATATATATATATATATAGAGAGAGAGAGAGAGAGAGAGAGAGAGAAAGAGAATTAAAAAGATTTGTATATTAATTCGAAATCAAGAAATAAAGAAAATGTGATGTTTTAATTATATTCCTTACTGACAAACAAAAGGCACAAATTATATTTAAACAATAATTCTTTGTAACTAAAAAACTATTTACTTATGTTAAATGATTACCAATAAGTCTAAAAAAATTCACAATAAATATTCCAACTATACTATAAATTTTATCTTATTTTTACCATTATCAGATTAAAAAATTCTTATTGTATATTTATTATTATATTAATTAACTATTTATATATTTATTTTCTGATATTTTTAGAACGAATGTATTGATATATGATAATTCATTAGTGATACATCAACCTTTTGATTTCTTATATAAAATTGTTATTTCATAGTTGATGACAATTACTTAGATATTTTTTAATATATATATATATATATATATATATATATATATATATATATATATATATATATATATATATATATATATATATATATATATATATATATATATATATATATATGTTATTATTTTACCTACACAATTTTGTTCCTACGCAACGCGCGAAAATTCGTCTAGTATGTACATATGTACATCATTTTTCCTCTCACCACATGCATTTGAAACCTCAATGACCTTTCAAATTCCCACTTAATATAATCAATCTATTAATTTAAATATTTTTACCAAATAAATTTGAGATTTTGTTTCTTTATCCTACATTGCTTCACATACATATAGGAGCTCTTCTCTGTCTCTTATATAATACAATTCATTTGCTTTCATTATCCATCAAACTTGATCTCTCAAATCTATTATTAAATGGTGATCATTTTTTCATAGAAACATTCTTTTATCGCAAGTTTTAAAAGATTTTTACTATTTAGTTTCAACTCTAAAAAGTATTGAAACTCAAAAGTAAAAATTGAAATTACTTAAATCTTTTAAAAACTTAACGAGGTTGGAAGTTTATAGTACGTCGTTTTTAAAAAGTGAAATCGGTGTAAACATTTTTTGATTCACCAATATCTATATATGTAGAAATTTAGTTCCTTACATAAAACTTTTAAAAACTTGAGTAAGTTTAAAGTTTATAGTTTGTCGTTTGTAAAAAGTGACATTGGTGTAAACATTTGTCGATTCACCAATATTTATATACGTAGAAATTTCTATTGTTAATGTTTTAACTATCTTTTATAAAATGGATCATTCAAAACAATGTGGTTCAACATTAATAATTTATTTTTTACCATATTATGTTGATATATTTATGTCTCACATCGTGTCACACATTTATCTAACATTTCATCTTTTATTTATACAATACCACTAATTTGATTACAACATCCATCAATCTTCATCATAATATGACTTTCAATTTCTTTTATTAATTAAATATCATTTTATTGTACAAACATGTTTTCTCAAAGTGATAAAGGCTTCTATTTATAGGTTTTAGTTTCCAAAAGTATTAAAACTAAAAAAAAGATGAATATTACTTAAAAAACTTTTGAACTTTATATCTAATCTAAACGTATAATATTAAACATAAATTGTTATCGTAATAGATATTATCTTTGCATCCAAAAATCGAGAAGGTTACATAATAACGTTTTTAAATTGAATTATAAATGATAGTCAAACATTAAAACCTAGAAACATGCTATTAAAATCTATTATTAATTAGTGATAAATTTATCATAAAAAGCATGCTTTTATCTCAAAGTTTCTAATTATCCTATTTCAAAATCATTGAAACTAAAAAGATGAATATTTAAAAGAGTTAAAAACTATTAAAATACCAATTGAGTTGCATGTTTATAGTAAGTCGTGGCCACAGTTCAATGTGTGATGCCAACGTTGTAAACATTTTATTTCGCTTTCATAAGATTTATGCACATTGAACTTTCAAACATTACTCCTTCAAAGTTCAAACAAATATGTTTATATATAAATATTATAATAGATATCATTTAATCAATATAGTTTAATATGAATTTTTATCATGTACCACATTAATTTGAATTTATTAGAAAAAACATATCGAAGTGGACATCGGTGAGTACTCGTCCAAATTTTACGAAAACGATCCTAAAACTAAAACCAAATGTTCATGGAATGTTGCAACCGATTCTTAATCTGCTTACAGTCAAGAACACAAATGAACAAAGATATGAGAGAAATGATTTTAACCTCTCTAGTTATAGATGTTTTATTTCCCTTGAAATTTGTTTCTTAAGCTGTGTGAGATGAAAATTATATTAGTGTATTTACTTATAGATGTTTGATTTCTCTCCAGTTGTGTTTCTTAATGTAAGACCCGTTCCGCCGAGTCGCGGCCCGGACTAATCCGCGACGCGGCTTTAGGAAGGATCTGGGATCGCGAAGGACTTGTACATGCGGTGTGGCTCGGAAGAATCCGCGGCGCAGTGCGCCGCTAATGTGAAAACCCTAATTCGGATTTAAATGCCTATATAAAGGGTCCCACCCCTAGGGTTCGGGTTTTGTGAAATTTCTAGAGTGGAGTCGACTGGTTTCAGCAGAGACTCTTTGGTTCCAAGGCTTTGATGGTTTGAAGGAAGAGATACAACGTGGGGAAAGGCTTGTAGTCGATCGGGTGCATTCCTCTGTTCTCCAGAAGCAAGGTAAGAGGATCTACCTTCTGATATTTCATTTTATCTCGTATTAAGGTGTTATCCCTTGGTTAGTAGTCTTAGGTGACTTGTAACACTTAGGGTTTGGACCAAGGATATGCATGGACTTGCATGTCCATGAGGAAGTGATCTTAGGGTAGTTTCTGATCCTAGGAAGGGTATTGGTGAAACCCTACCCGATGACTGAACTGATTTAGGGCTTAGAAGACTTTGGATTAATACGAGTCCGCGGCGCGGACAGGCTATGTCAGCGACGCGGGTTCGGCTAAGCCCCGTAACTTTGCGGAGATAGCCGCGACGCATAGGGTGAAAAGCCATGCCACGGCGAGCGGCTGTTTGACCCAAAAGCTTAGTCTCGATCAGTGTTGGTTACCAAACGTGGGGACTGACCTTTAGGCAAGTCTATAGAAGTTTAGTCAGTGCTTGACATGTTGTGTATGTGGGATATAGGTGTGTGGACGAGCTAAGTGGGGATATTAAAAGTATATTTGTGCGGTTTCGAATCAGGTGAGTATCCTCACCTTACTATATTATGTTGCATGTGAGGCATCTTGTGTGTTATTTACAGGTATATGATTTGCTCTATATCTGTGGTTACTTGTTGTTGGGCTCAGTACTGATGCGTGTCCCCTCGTAGCCGTTGTATGACGAGTTAGACTATTGCCTTGTCCCATAGCTGTTGTATGATGGGCTGGGCCATAACAGGGAACCTATAGCTGTTGTATGATGGGTAGAACCGCCCCGTGTCCATAGCTGTTGTATGGCGGACGCCCGTAGCTGTTGTATGGCGGGTAGGGTCGGGTCGTTCTCGAGGACGGGTTGTTTAATGTGTGGGCATGTATGGTAATTTGTGGACTCACTAAGCTTTAAGTTTACCCGTTGATTTTATAATATTTCAGGTAATTCAAGTGACAAAGGGAAGGGCAAGGCTTGACGGTAGCACATCGCATACAAGATCTTTATTTTAATGAACTATAATAGTATTTTCAAATGTTTCAGCTGTTTGTTTAAGTAATATGTTGAACAGTTTTACTTTTGGAATAAATATTTTATTGGAAGCTTGGTAATAAATGAAGTTTTAGTTTTTTTTTTTAAATTGGGGCATTACAAATTGGTATCAGAGCCTTGGTTTGAAGGATTTGGATGAACTGTATTGGGAATCCAAACTCAAACTTAGGACTCAGTGATTTTGTCAAGAAAATGTTTTTGGAAAGTTAAATTAAAGTAAAAGAAGATGCGATGTGAACCGTCAGCCGAGCTCAAGTAAGTTTTGTGATTCCCAATTACCCATGCCAAGTTTGTGTTATGTGATAAAATGTATTGTGCTAGGATGTAAAATTGCCTAGATAATATACACTGTAGACTGTTTTGTGCCATATGTGCTGCTTTGGAATTTTATGCTACTGTCGTTAGGTTGCTTAGTGAATGCTGGTAGGATATATACAATTAGGGTAAGATATCCTAAGAATTCTTGGTCTGGCCTTACTGGCTGTTCCTTGTTTGGTTGTGACTTTAGGGTAGATCAGTTATTCAAACGTCTATCTTATTCCCGATTGTGTACGGCTGTGCGTCTGTGAGGCGACTCGACGACATTAGCAGTAGTTCTCTTAGGCACGTATGGGATGGAGAGTTAGGTCAAATGACTAGGCACCACGGTGCATGATCGCAACGTTCATAGGAAGTGGTTTTAGTGTATGTGTGACATTTTAGCAGGATGGTTGATGAACTTGGAATAAGGGCGAATAGGTGTGGAAGGTAGTACCAGGCCAGTACTACCGAAAGCACAGGATTCACGCTTGAGTCAAGAGTAGTCAACCAAAGTCCTAGAAAGTCAAATAGTTGGGTACATAGGAGTGACCCAAATATTGATATTAAATTATTGCGCATTTCAGAATGCCAATCACCCGAAGTAACGGAGGGGCAGATGCGGGTGCCTCGAACGTGGAAGGGTCAACTGATGAAAATCTCCGCAACTTGATAGCGGATGAGGTTTCGCGAGAAGTATTGGCTGCGATACCTCAGTTCTTTGGTACGATTAAGGCTGAGCTATGGACAATGCTCGAGGAGCGACTGGCTACTCAGGGCACGTCAAGGGCCAAGGATGCAAGCTATAAGGACTTTTCGGCTTGTTCGCCTCCGATGTTCGATGGGGGCAGGGATCCAATTGTCTGCATGTGATGGGTTTCCGCGGTAGAGGGTGCCTTCCGCACCTGTTCATGTCCTGAAAACTCAAAGGTAACATTTGCGGTGAATCTTCTGAGAGAGGGTGCGAAGGATTGGTGGGAAATACGAACGAAAGATCTCACCCCTGCTCAGTTGGATGCTATTACGTGGCCGCAATTCAAGGAACAGTTCAAACTGGAGTATGTTCCACAGGTAGAAATGGAGCGCTTGGCGCAGGAATACCTGAATCTGACTCAGACCACTGAGACGGTGACGGAGATCACCAAAAAGTTTAATGAGCGAGCACTCTTCTGTCCAGACGGAGCAACTGAGCGCATGAGGATGACTCGATATTTGGCGATGCTTCGTACAGACATTCGAGAATTTGTGTCTGCTGCTAGGCACCAAACTCTTACCGATATGATCGCGGCCGCTCAGGCCCATGAGTTGGAACTGGAAACCCAACAAAGGCAGAAGCGTCTGGCGCCTACTCAGACTCAGCAGGTGTCAAAGAAATTTCGAGGGGCAGATCAGGGAAAGCAGGGGCAAAGGAGCCATGGTAAGTGTGGTAAGTGTGGAAGGAATCATGAGGGACGTTGCTGGGTGCTAATATGCCATAAGTGTGGAAAGGAGGGCCACTATGCTAAAGATTGTCGACAAGAGGTCAAGATTTGTTTTAATTGTAATCAGGTAGGCCACTTTAAGGCCCAGTGTCCCCGTATGACTCAGGGAGTGGTTCAAAATCCGGCACCCACTACACTCCGGATTACCGATGGTAGGCAAGGGAAAGGGGAAGCCCCTAAGACCAAGGGTCGAACATTCGTCATGACCGCCGAGGAGGCACAGGATGCGCCCGACATCGTCACGGGTACTCTTTCTTTACTTGCCTCGTGTTTGTGGTGTGTTGTAATTAATGTGTCTATTATGATTTGATTAGGAACTTTCTTAGTCAACTCTACGCCTACCTTTGTACTGTTTGATTCGGGTGCTAGTCATTCTTTTGTGTCTGCCGTTCTGGGAAAGGGTTTCGGTATTTCTTTAGGAACTCTTCATCGCCCGTTAGAAGTAGAAATTGCGGATGATAAGACCGTGCAAGCAACTAGTGTGTACCGGGGAAGTGAAGTAGTGATTCAAGGAATTAAGTTCCCGATTGACCTCATCCCTATACCATTGAGCAACTCTCGAGTTATTATCGGTATGGATTGGTTGAGTCGGCACGAGTCATGGATTGACTGTAAGAACAAGCGAGTGTAGATTCAAACCCCAAGTGGGGGAGAGCTGGTAGTGCAGGGTGAAAGGAGGAATAATGGTGCAGCTTTCTGTTCAGCTGCTAGAGCATGTAGACATTTTCAACATGGAGGCTCGGGATTTGTGGCATATGTTTTGGATGCACGGGAAGAGAAGTCAAAGCAGAAAGCAAATGAAATACCGGTGGTTCGGGACTTTCCTGATGTCTTTCCCGAGGACCTGCCTGGACTGCCGCCTAAGAGGCAGGTGGAATTTAAGATCGACTTAACTCCCGGTGCGGCTCCGATAGCTAAGGCACCGTATCGTCTTGCGCCTCCAGAAATGCTAGAATTGTCTATTCAACTTCGGGAAGTATTAGATAAGGGATTTATTCGACCCAGTTACTCACGTGGGGAGCGCCTATTTTGTTTGTTAAGAAGAAGGATGGTTCCAATAGGATGTGTATAGATTATCGTGAGTTGAACAAGCTTACGGTGAAGAATCGATATCCATTACCTCTCATCGATGACTTATTTGATCAACTGCAGGGCGCTTCGTGGTTTTCGAAAATTGATTTGCGGTCAGGATACCCTCAAATGCGGGTACAGGAGGAAGACATCCAAAAAACGGCTTTTAGGACGAGATACGGCCACTTCGAGTTTGTTGGTGATGCCGTTTGGACTGACCAACGCCCCTGCAGCTTTTATGGACTTAATGAATCGGGTGTGTCGACCGATGTTGGATCGGTCGGTCATAGTTTTCATTGATGACATATTAGTCTACTCCCAGAATAGGGAGCAGCACGAGCAGCATTTAAGGGAGGTATTGGAGACCTTGAGGAAGGAGAATCTCTATGGAAAATTATCCAAGTGTGACTTTTGGCTGCGGGAGGTCCATTTTTTGGGTCACATCGTCAACGAGCAAGGGATCATGGTAGACCCGGCAAAGGTGGATGCCGTGATACGGTGGGAGGTTCCGAAGACTCCCTTGGAGATTAGAAGTTTCTTGGGTTTGGCTGGATATTATCGTCGTTTCATCCAAGACTTTTCAAAGGTTGCGGTACCTTTGACTCGGCTAACTAAGAAAAACGCTGCTTTTCAGTGGGGTGAGGAGCAGCAGCAGGCTTTTGAGACTTTGCGGCAAAAATTGTGTGAAGCTCCAGTTTTAACCTTGCCTGAAGGCATGGAGGATATGGCAGTTTATTGCGATGCATCTATCTCAGGATTGGGAGCAGTCTTGATGCAACGAGGTAGGGTGATTGCTTACGCCTTGCGATAGTTGAAGCCCCATGAGGCTAACTACCCTACTCATGATTTGGAATTGGGAGCGGTGGTCTTCGCTCTCAAGATTTGGAGACATTATTTGTATGGAGTGAAGTGCACCATCTACACGGACCACAAGATTTTGAAGTATCTGATGGATCAGGCCAATCTCAATATGAGACAGAGGAGATGGTTGGATGTATTGAAAGACTATGATTGTGAGATACACTATCATCCTAGAAAGGCCAATGTGGTAGCGGATGCGTTAAGTCGTAAGGCTTCAGGTGCACCCCTTCGGGGCGTTTGTTTAAGGATGACAATTGTGACACCGCTGCTTGAGCTGATAAGGAAAGCTCAGATGGAAGCAAGCAAGAGCGAGAATCAGAAAGGTGAGAGAATTGTGGGTTAGTTGGCAGCCATGGTCAAAGATAGTAGAGATTTGTTAACTTGCCATGAGAGGATTTGGGTACCGAAGCTGGGCGGGGTTCGTCAAACCCTATTGGAGGAGGCACATAAATCCAAGTTCTCTATCCACCCGGGAGCAACTAAAATGTATAGGGATCTGCGCGAACATTATTGGTGGCCAGGCATGAAGAGGGAAGTAGCTTGGTTTGTTGAAAGATGCATGACCTGTCGTAAGGTCAAGGCCGAGCACCAACGGCCTCATGGTAGATTGCAGCCTCTTGAGATCCCATAATGGAAATGGGAGCATATCACAATGGATTTCATCACGAAGTTGCCAAGGACCCCTCGACATATGGACACCATTTGGGTTATCGTGGATACGTTGACTAAAAGTGCTCATTTCCTTCCCATCCAAGAGACCTTCTCTACAAAGGAATTGGCTAAGGTCTACGTAAATGAGATTATCTCTCGGCATGGTATACCGGTCTCAGTGATATCCGACCGGGATGTTTGATTTACGTCTAGATTTTGGAAGAAGTTTCATGAGGAATTAGGCACTCGCCTTCATTTCAGCACGACATATAACCCCAGACGGATGGGCAGAGTGAAAGGACGATTCAAACGTTGGAGGATATGCTTAGGGCATGCGTTATAGATTTTGGTGGGAGTTGGGATTCCCATCTCCCTCTAGCTGAGTTTTCCTATAATAACAGTTATCACGCGAGCATTGGCAGGGCTCCCTTTAAGATGTTGTATGGAAGGAAATGTCGGACTCCTATTTGCTGGGGCGAGGTTGGCCAGCAGGTATTGGGTAGTACTGAGGTAGTACTAATGACTACCGAGCTAATTCAGAAGGTTCGGGAGAGGTTGTTAACAGCTCAGAGTCGACAGAAAAGTTATGCAGATCGGCGACGGTCCGATCTCGAGTTTCAAGTTGGGGATTATGTTCTTCTTAAGGTGTCACCTTAGAAGGGAGTCATTCGTTTTAGGAAGCGAGGAAAGCTTGGCCCTAGGTACATTGGACCTTATCGAATCATCGCCCGAGTAGGTAAGGTAGCTTACTGGTTGGAGCTGCCTGTGCAGCTTAGTCAGATTCACGACACGTTCCACGTTTCGTAACTCAGGAAGTGCATTACTGAAGAATCTACAATAGTGCCTTTGGAGGATATTCAATTAGACGAACGCCTAAATTATGTGGAGCGACCAATTGCCATCGTTGAAAGGAAGATAAAGACTTTACGAAATAAAACAATAGGATTAGTTAAGGTGCAGTGGCAACATCGTAAAAGGTCCGAGTGGACGTGGGAACCGGAGGAGGAAATGCTAAGGCATTACCCAGAATTGTTTGCAGGCGTGGATTTCGGGGACGAAATCCAATTAAGTGGGGGAGAATTGTAAGACCCGTTCCACCGAGTCGCGGCCCGGACTAATCCGCGACGCGGCGTTAGGAAGGATCTGGGATCACGAAGGACTTGTACGCGCGGCGTGGCTCGGAAGAATCCGCGGCGCGGTGCGCCGCTAATGTGAAATACCCTAATTCGTATTTAAACGCCTATATAAAGGGTCCCAGCCCTAGGGTTCGGGTTTTTGGGAAATTTCTAGAGTGGAGTCGACTGGTTTCAGCAGAGGCTCTTTGATTCCAAGGCTTTGAAGGTTTGAAGGAAGAGATACAATGTGGGGAAAGGCTTGTAGTCGATCGGGTGCATTCCTCTGTTCTCTAGAAGCAAGGTAAGAGGATCTACCTTCTGATATTTCATTTTATCTCGTATTAAGGTGTTATCCCTTGGTTAGTAGTCTTAGGTGACTTGTAACACTTAGGGTTTGGACCAAGGACATGCATGGACTTTCATGTCCATGAGGAAGTGATCTTTGGGTAGTTTCTGATCCTAGGAAGGGTATGGGGTGAAACCCTAGCCGATGACTGAACTGATTTAGGGCTTAGAAGACTTTGGATTAATACGAGTCCGCGGCACGGACAGGCTATGTCAGCGACGCGGGTTCGGCTAAGCCCCGTAACTTTACGGAGATAGCCGCGACGCGTAGGGTGAAAAGCCACGCCGCGGCGAGTGACTGTTTAACCCAAAAGCTTAGTCTCGATCAGTGTTGGTTACCAAACGTAGGGACTGACCTTTAGGCAAGTCTATAGAAGTTTAGTCAGTGCTTGACATGTTGTGTATGTGGGATATAGGTGTGTGGACGAGCTAAGTGGGGATATTAAAAGTATATCTGTGCAGTTTCGAATCAGGTGAGTATCATCACCTTACTATATTATGATGCATGTGAGGCATCTTGTGTGTTATTTACAGTTATATGATTTGCTCTATATCTGTGGTTACTTGTTGTTGGGCTCAGTACTGATGCGTGTCCCCTCGTAGCTGTTGTATGACGAGATGGACTATTGCCTTGTCCAATAGCTGTTGTATGATGGGCTGGGCCATAACCGGGAACCCATAGCTGTTGTATGATGGGTAGAACTGCCCCGTGTCCATAGCTGTTGTATGGTGGATGCCCGTAGCTGTTGTATGGCGAGTAGGGTCGGGTCGTTCTCGAGGACGGGTTGTTTAATGTGTGGGCATATATGGTAATTTGTGGACTCACTAAGCTTTAAGTTTACCCGTTGATTTTATAATATTTCAGGTAATTCAAGTGACAAATGGAAGGGCAAGGCTTGACGGTAGCGCATCGCATACAAGATATTTATTTTAATGAACTATAATAGTATTTTCAAATGTTTCCGCTGTTGGTTTAAGTAATATGTTGAACAGTTTTACTTTTGGAATAAATATTTTATTGGAACCTTGGTAATAAATGAAGTTTTAGTTTTTTTTGAAATTGGGGCGTTACACTTAAGTGATGTAGGATAAGAAAATAACACAAACTAACACACTTTGAAGGAAATTTTGATCCCACATTGTCATGATAAACCAACTCAAGAAGCTTTTTTATTCTATAAATAAAGGTCCTCCTCAAGTTAAAACAATTATATAAATCATTTGATATTTTTAACTGTTAGAAATATTTCCAAATATTAAAGTTCACGGAAATATGTAGTTAAATTTTTCTTATTTTTTTAATGAAATTGAGCTTTAAAAATTTAGCGAGTCGATCCAAGATGAGTTATGTATCCGTTCATCAAGTTGTACAAAATCAAATGCATTGTGCTGAATAATGCAATTTTGAACTTTTATTTCTTATGTAATATTGATGGTCAAAAGCGACGATTTCTAATTTAATTCAGAGGCCATCCAATCAATATATACTTCATGTATTCAAACTATATCTGTTTTTTTATTATAAAGAAAGTCATCCAAATCAATGTGGTTCAAAATAAATGATTTATCTTTTAACGCATCAATTTGAGATTTTATTCCTTATCACACATTGCTTTACATACATATATGACATTTTCTCTTTCTCTTATATAATATAATTCATTTGCTTCCATTATCCACCTAAGATAACACTATTAATTTAAATTCAATACTCGAAATTAAAACATGACCAAATACGCAATCTTTAAACTGATTTTAAAATATATAAAACTAAAATTAAAATTGAAATTATACAAAAATTCTATCCAACCAGAACCTGTTGGTAGACAATTAAACTCATGTGGTTTGAGATAACTCTTTATCTTAAACGATATTAAATTGGTTTTTATTTTGATGCATTGTATTATCATATAGTTAAAAATAATATATATATATATATATATATATATATATATATATATATATATATATATATATATATATATATATATATATATATATTAATTTGGTATAAGAATAACATGCATTTGTTTATATTCTAACTAATAATTTTTTACAGCGCAATGCGCGGGCATTCGCCTAGTGTACATATGTACATGTGAGCATATACAAACGCACAAAATGCACATATGCACATACATTCATGGACATATGTATAAATATACATAGATTCATTATATATACACATATGTACGTACACACATGTGAACATATGCATATGCACAAATGGATATACATATATGCACATATACACAGACATATATACATGCACACATGCACTTGTACATTACTTTTATTAAATTTAATGAAAATCCACTAACTATAAGCACATACTTTCATGCACATTTTCATACATGATTCATAATAAGAATAAAGATTATAAATAACTAAAAAAATTATCAAATCCAGAAAAGTGCACATAACATAGTTTTGGGTGTGTTATGCATATATTTATATATGACATATACATGTGAATGAACAAATAGACATATATGCACATGTTCACATATATACATGCACAAGAATACATACATATATGCATATATGCACATACATATATACATAAGTGAACATATGTATATGCACAAATGCACATACGTATATGTACAAGTGCACATAACTATGGGCACATATGCACATACCTATATGCACAAGTGCATATAGGCATATAGAAAATGTAGTTTAAATCGATCATAAGTGTAAAGCACATACCTATATGCACAAGTGCATATAGGCATATAGAAAATGTAGTTAAATCAATCATAAGTGTAAATGAAAAAATAGATATAGAATAATATTTCTTTAAACTATTGTAATCTTTTCTCCAAAAATGATATATTTATGCACAAACAGTATTAATAACTTTAAAGAACATGCACCTTAAATTTTTAACAAGAATGGCTAGTTCAAATGTAAACAAGGGAAGGAAGGAAGACAATTTTGGGTATTTCAAATCACGTATTTTGTTGCACCTCGGTCTACCTCATTCGATACGTATTTTAAATCAGGTATTTTGGTGCGATCATGTGAGCTCAATGCCAACCAGAAAGAAACACCTGAGGAAAAAATAGATGCAATAGTGGATTTTCTCATTCTGTGAAGTATACTTGGGTAACAACCCTTGTCATTGGTTCGTGTCATACGTATTGCCCAAAACAATTTAGAACAACCCAACTTTCATCACGTTTGGAACTATATTGATGCAGTAAAAGCTTAATGATGTTAACTCGGTTTCTAAAATCAATCGAAAATCAAGATCTAGGAATTTCGAAATTCATCAATCGGAGTTCAAAACTATAAAATATAGCACACAATAAGAATCAAACCTTCTTGAATAATACCTCTTTGAGAGTGGCAGACTTCAGTTCATGAATTTTTCCTCCGATCATAATGTGGATGGAGAGAGGAAGCTTCAATTATGATATGTGTAACCTTTGGCGACAATTCTTTCCTTGAATGTGTGTAAGTTTCCATCCATGTCAGTCTTCTTCTTGAAAACCCACTTACTCCGTACAGTTTTACTATTGAGAGGGATTTCAACGCATTCTCATACTAGGTTGTCATACATGAACTGCATCTCGATGTTCATGGCTTCAAGCCATTTTTCCTATTCAGATCCCAACATAGCAGATTGATAGTTAATCGGTTTATCAGAATTCATCGTATAAGACTCCTCACCGGTCACGAGAAATCCATATCTCTTCGATCCTACCGAGTCTACAAATACTTTGTGTTTTTATATGTTCTTGACCAACTACTTGTTCATGTTCAACATTTTTATGTTAAGAACTAGTGTCAACCTTTATTATATCAGGTTGTGGTTCTTCCTCAAGATCAAGTCACCTCATACTTCCTTTGTCAGTTAGAAACTTCCTTTCTAAAAAATCATATTTCCATGCAATAAAGATCTTATTTTTGGAGGGGTTGTAGAAATAATATACTAAACCATCTTCAGGATAGCCTACAAAGATACATTTGATAGACATTGGGTCGAGTTTGCTTGAAGCATCTTGTCTAACATAGGCTAAAGAACCCCATACCATTAAGTAAGATAAGCATGGAACCTTTCCATGCTACAACTCATAGGGTGTTTTGTCTACCTTTTTGGTTGGCGCCATATTCAAGATACGGGCTGCGGTTTGTAATGTGTAACTTTAAAAGGATAAAAGGAGAGTAGTTCCACCCACAATAGATCGAACCATATCTAATAAGGTTCATTTTCCTTCTTTTGGAAACACCATTATGTTGGGGTGTCCCGGGTAGACTGAGTTGTGAGATGGTCCCACAATTTCCTAGATAATCTAAGAATTCTTGACTTATATATTCGCCCCCTATATTTGAGCAAAGGAATTTTATCATATTGTTGAGCTGGTTCTCAACTTCAATTTGAAACAGTTTGAAAACCTCAAACACTTCAAGTTTATGATTCATCATATAAACATAACCATAATGACTAATGTCATCTTTGAAGGCAATAAAGTATCATTCACTGTACCTAGACATGAATTTGAAAGGTCCACATACATCACTATGTATGATCCCTAACAAGTCCTAAGCTCTTTCACTCGTGCTAGAGAAAGCTGCTTCGTTCGTTGACAACGCCTAGTAATATCACATATTTTAGTCGTTGTTGAGCCCTATTCTTAGTGAAATTATATCATATACATCGTGGTATTCTCACTTTTTGTGCCAGCACTTGTTTGGAAAGACATAATGAAAACAGGGAGTAAAAGCGTGCAATTTGGAAGAAGTTTGAAGATCAAGGCAAAATCAAAAAAAGACGTACGCGCGCCGCGGAAATCATCAAGGCGCGACGCGGGTATGAGGCAGTGGAAAAATTCAAATTCCGATCAAATGGGGATAAACCCCTACGCGCGACGCGGGATCCATCTATGCACGACGCGGTCTCGAGATTTTTGCAACTATAAATAGAGGCTTTTAGGTCGAAAAAACGAGCGAAGCCCTGTTGTAAAATCGACCCCCAAGGCTCTTTGACTCCGAGATTCAGCTTCAAGAACCATCTTTTGGTATTTTCATGTTTTTATCTTTAATTTTCAATTAGTTAAGTAGTTAGTAATCATTGGCTAGTATCTTTGGGAGTGACAACCATTGATATTTAGTTCTAGTTTCTGTTTTTTGGATCTTTTGGTTACTGTTTTGTATCATTGGATCTGAGTTTTGAATTAATGAATCATTTGGTTACAAGTAATTGCTTCTTTTCGATGTTCTATGCTTGTGAATGATTTATTGGACGTTTGGATTGTGTTTGATGTTTGATTTGCCTTTGCTTGCTTCTGATTTGGAGATGTACTTCTGAATTCAGTAAGTGACAATGTTTGGTTGGTAGTTTTAGTTTAGTTTATGCTTTTTGGGATTAGTTGTCGAAAGTTAGGAACTAGGTCCTCTGACTGTAGCGTGACACTGCAGTTGGTAATCTGTCACCTGTCTCGACCACGTAACTCCTGTGGATTGACCCTGACTTCCACTATGCTAAGTGAGAGTGAGGTTTATTTTCTTATTTTTGACCGCATGACGACTGCTGCGATGTCAAATTTTGGCGCCGTTGCCGGGGAGTTGTGAGCTTGAGAATAGGTGATTTGTAGGACTTTTTAGTTTTTTATTTTTAGTCAGTAATTTTGGTTTTTGATTTTTTGGGCGTGTTGCATT
The DNA here is from genome assembly GCA_023525715.1 of Cichorium intybus. Taxonomy (NCBI): domain Eukaryota; kingdom Viridiplantae; phylum Streptophyta; class Magnoliopsida; order Asterales; family Asteraceae; genus Cichorium; species Cichorium intybus. Next base: position 87,504,032 of record CM042009.1, read on the forward strand.
AGTGCATGCATACCCGTAGGGGTGAGCAATTATCCCTTTTGCATTTTGACTCAGAGATTGAGCGAACTGCGCGCAAGATCCGTGCACGTAGGCATTTAATTACAATGAGTTTTAGTAATGTCAGTAGTAGTATAGTGAGTGTTGCCCAGGAACCCTCGGGTGAGGCAACGGGGATGTCATTTATTCCCCAGTTTCAGAATTCCACATTGGGAGCACGAGTGCTACTGGTGGTGCAGCTTCAGCCCCTACACCTATACCTTCATGCACTCCGCCGTCGATTCCACCATTTCAACCTTTATCCCAACCTCAATCCACAAACCCATTTACATCTGCCATGTCTTGGGGAGCGCCGACCCGTGATGGCACCCCAGTATCTAGACAGCAGACACCCATTTCTCAACCCATTTCACAACCAGCACCAGTACTTTTTAAACCACAAACCACATTCCAACCTATACCACCGCAGCAACAATATCAACAGCAACCACCTCAGCAGCAGTACCAGTATCAAGAGCCTGAGGAGAGGTATGATGAAGAAGACGAAGGATGGGTTCCACCAGCACCACAGCAACCATGGAACCGAGGTCGGAGACCTCCAAGAAGAGCACAGCAGCATCAACCACTACAAGGTCAGCAAAGATATAATGATCATCACTTTTACGGTAATCCTGCTCAACCCTTGTATTTTGTACAACCGAGGGGGCAATCGGTTGCATCGCACTTCCAGCCACGGGAGTACGATGACTCGTCGCCCATTTACATTCCTGAGGATATAGAATCTCAAGTAGAAATTAGGCCTCAGTTCTTAGGGATATTACGGGAATTTAGGGGGTACAAACAGGATGACCCATACAATCACTTGTATGAGTTTATAGCAATAGCCAACGCTAACACCCCTAGGAACACTAATAAAAACATTTTTAGACTAAGATTGTTCCCATTCACTCTTAAAGACAAAGCCAAATATTGGTTTACGTCTTTACCATCGAATAGCATCACTACATGGGACCAACTCAAAGCGAAGTTCTTACAAGAGTTCTATCCGGCAAGCAAGACGACGGAAATCACGAGGGCCATTCAGGATTTTCAGCAGAAGCCTGGAGAAGCTTTTCATGAAGCATGGGATCGTCTAAAGGAGTTGATGAGGTCATGCCCTCATCACGATATTCCAAAGTGGCAACTGGTCAAGGTATTCTTTGAAGGAGCAAGTGAGACGAACCTAGCTATGATTAACGCATCATCTAGTGGCACTATTATGATGCAAGACCCGGAGGAGGCTTGGCGGTTTTTGGAACAGTTAAGTAATGGCTCTAAGGCGAATTTTTCTACAAGAAAGACGGTAGGCACAGCTGCATCAATAGGAGCCGATGCCGACTGGAAAAAGGATGTAAAGAAGGAGATAAGCGAGCTCAATAAGAAATTCGATAGGCTCGTGTCTACTCTACAGAATGGACCTTAGAGTCAGCCACAAGGAGGTCAAGGAGGACCAAAGACTCAAGAAGCAAATCAAGTCTATGGTCATGGTCAAGGACAATATGGCAATGGACGACCCTATAGACCATATAACCAAGGTCAGTAGAATTTCAATAACCAGAGGCAGAACAACTACCAAGGGCAGTCATCCAACCCGCCCAGGCAGCATCAACCGTCGAACAATAATGGTAATGGAAATGGTAGCAGCAACAATAGGGGGCCCAATAACTCCATCAACAATGCCCCAGGGACGCAGGAGGATCTGGTCGCGAAAATGTATGAAATGTTCAACACAACGCAATAGCAATCGCAGTCCAATGCGAAAGCCATCGTCAACATGGAGAGGCAAATCGCCCAAATGGCTGAAGACCAACGAAAAAGAGATAATGGGAAGCTGCCAAGTACCACAGAAGTCAATCCGACCCATGGTCAGCGGGCCGAAAAGGAACATGTCAACACTGTTGAGGCTGAATGGAGGAAAGTCACCCTGGAAGATCTGCTAGAATCTGGAAATGAGGCTGAGAGTAAAGAAGAACAAGTTAAGGAAGAGGTGGAAATTGAAAAGGAGGATAGGGAAGACACGGAATTAAAGGAAATTCCTGTTGAGAAGGAAACTCAACCAAAGGAGAACAAGGATGGCCAAAAGGAAAAGCAGCCAATAATAGCTGGAATCAAACAAAGGAAGAAGGATAATAAGGGAAAGAAAACGCAGGAAACGCCCAAATCGACAGGGCCATCGATGAATCAACCCTTGTGGGACGAACTTAAGAATGCACCTGAGGATACTAGAATTCTTCAGGAGTTGTGCGAAAAAAAATGAAAAAAGCAAGACTCCCACACCTGACACTGTGAGGTTGACAATTAAAGCAAGTGAGGCACTGTTCGGAACACTGCCTAAGAAAGAAAAGGATCCTGGGTCACCACTGATCACTGCTACTGTAGGAGATGTGGTCATTAGGAACACCTTGCTGGATTTGGGAGCAAGTGTGAATGTGCTACCGGGATACTTGTTTGATAAATACAAGAATGAGGAATTAGAGCCGGCAAAGACTGTGTTACAGTTGGTTGACCAGTCAACTAAAGTATCCCGCGGTAAGCTGTCCAATGTCATAGTAAAGGTTGGGGATTTCTTTTACCCAATAGACTTTTTAGTCATGGAATATGAAAGTCAGGAGGATGCGCCCGCATTAATATTAGGACGCCCGTTCTTGGCTACAGCCGGCGCTATTATTGACTGCAAAACAGGAGATTTGGATATCTTCTTTGGGTCGAGAAAAAGAAGGTTAAATATGTTTGGAGGTTCCATATATCTACCTCAAGGGTATGATAATAAGAATTTGGATAGCCACTTGCTGATGGAACCTGGGGTTAGGGACAAAAGAACAATATGGGCGCGACCGGGAGAAGGAGGAAAAGAGGAGGCTTTAAAGGACACAAAGGAGCATCCGTTGTCCACCATCGACAAAGAACAGCTGCTGGACATGATGGAGATGTTGGAGGCAAACCAGCAGTATGAGAAAGATGCAAGGGAAAGAGAAGCAAAGGTCTTTCAGTTCCTGGAAGCCCAGCAACAATGGATTAGCGGGGTTAGTGACAGGATGACTCAGCTCACTTCATTGATGTCAATGATGGCCCACAATTTCGCGCCAAATCACAAGGAGATGCCATTAGGAATTCAAGAAGAATAGGAGCAGGAATAGCACGTCTGGCTGAAGACGTTAAACTTAGCGCTTGTTGGGAAGCAACCCATCTTTTCATAAGTTAGGTACTGTATCCTTAGGAGTAATTAGGAAATTATATCATCGTCATTTGCAGGTATTATTGGTCCAAGGCAAGTGTGGGGTTGTTTTGAAGAATTTGAATTTTTTGATGACCGCGCCGCGGTCAGGCAAATTGCGCGCTGCGGGATCGTAAACCAACCCGATGCGCAAGGGTTGATTTGGGGGTACCCGCGCTGCGGTTCGCTCATATCCGCGCCGCGAGAATCGATCGGTCGGTTTCCGTCGATAATAAGGTAAGCCGCGACACTATTCACACACACCACGCTTCGGAGCTCTGATCATCGAAAATTTCTCGTGTTTTTTATTGCTCATTTCATTCCTACTACCAAGGTACGTCATTCTAACTAGCTTTTACGTGTTAAAACTAGTGATTAGGCAGTTGATTTGGTTGATTTCTCCAAAAACTAAAAAACTTAGAAATCGCCAATGCTGACTCGTAGGGTGTTTATTTTGCCAAATAATGACCCTAGATGAGTTAGTTGGCACTTAGGCTACCTTGTAGAGTATTTGGACTGAGTTTAAACAGGTTAAATCGTGAGTTTGGAATTGGAATTAGAAACAGCCGCTCGCCGCGCCGCGCCCTGGTTCTTGGGCCGTGCAGCGGTGCGGTGTAGAAGAAAAGGACCTAAATTGCAAAAAAATTTCTTTTGTGCAGATGTCGTTCAGATTAGACCACCGGTTTCTCTAGTTCCCTGAGGAACTGGATAGCTCTGTGGAGTTTGCCAGCAGGAGGGATGCCCTCGTAGGTCACCGGGTTCTCGAGGCGACGATCATTGACCGGGACATCCTCAGAGATGCGGGGCTTTAGGGAGAGATCGAGCCATTCCTCCACCGCACATGGACCCACGGGGATGCTTCATTCACGTGCCGAGGCTGGGATAGGCTTATGGCCAACCAGGAGGACATAGTCTATATCGAGCTTCTTTTGGAGTTCCTATCCACTGTCCGTTTGCACCTGGATCGGCAGAGGCTCGTTCCAGGCTGGTACGATTTAGATTGGGGGGAGTGCATAGGGAGTGTAATCTCCGGGAGTTTGGGAGGCGCACTGGCATATACACAGAGGCGGACCTCCAGCACCGCCATTTCACGCAGTTTCTTACAGCGTGCATTCAGGGGCAACCCGAGAGGGTTGCCAATGCGGAGGTTTGGGCACCGTTGTCCAACATATTCTACGAGGCGGGAACATCCAGAGAGAGCCATATTCGCGATCCACTTCACTGACTCATGCACCGCATCGTCTCCACCTCCATCATGTATAGGGAGGGGCGAAAAGGTGTCCGGCGAAGACATGACATATCTGTGGGTCCTCCTCGACCCCTCCAGGTTCCTTCACCTCTCGTTCGCCCTAGCTGTCTCCCTGTCCACCCGTGCGACGGGTGCATCTGCCAGCAGTCCTCTGGCCCAGGGGCATTACATCACCTGCTTGGCCCATTCATACCGGATCCTTACTTCCCCGGTTGTGGCGTCCTTGACCGCTTTACCTCCAGCTCGCACCACGGCGCGAGCCCTGCAGAGCATGGGGCTTATTGAGCAGCAGCGCCCTGGTCAGTTCGTGAGGGCAGCGACTGAGGCACCCCAGTACCCCCAGCCAGCTTACGCCCAGCCGGGTAGGAGACGCCGGAGACCGCAGCACCAGCAGAGCCAGCACCACAGCAGGAGGAGGCAACTGAGCTTAGGCGATTGCAGGATCGGGTCGCCAGGATTGAGGACCAGCTGGAGTGGATCGGGGAGGTACTTCTATAGATTGCTTCAGCACAGGGACAGTACCCCCGACCATTCCCAGCCCGAGCCCACGATCATGAGGCCGGTTCTTCCAGGCCACAGGTGGCGATTGATGTATTTTTCTTATTTTTCTTTTGGGTATTTGTGCTGTACTTATGACACTACCATCTTTTGTTTGTTTATATTTTATATTTTAGTTGTTTGTTTGTGTTTAATCTTTTTGTGAGTCATGCATGTGATACCAAAATTGGAGGAGTTGTTTTGAAGCAAGTGTGGGGTCACCGTGCCACCTCCACTTGTCTTGACTACCGGCGTGTTCACTGTTGTGCTACAACTCTAGAACACAAAATCAAGGACCTTTTTGTTCGTATTTGTACCTGTGATACCGAGCACCAACCAAGTGATCTACCGTCCAAAGGGGTAACTCTTTCTCACTTGTTCTAAATAATTTTTGTACAACGGGGACGTTGTACAATTTTAAGTGTGGGGTGTGGACGGTCGAAAGAGTAGTTTTTTGAAATTTTTACGGGAAATGACCGATTTTCAAAATTTTAGCAACTTTTTCAAAATTTTTAATGTGTTATAATTTTGAAATGAATAGTTTGTGATTGTTTATAGCATTAGTATTTTTCGAGAAATATTATGTAGTTGTAATCATGCTATTAGTTGAGTCAAATAAGTTGAGTTTTAGGAGTTAGAAGATTGGACTGTTTTAGGATTGGAATTTAGGAAGGAATTATCAATCGGTGACCTTTGTTGTTCGAGCCGGTAGGTCTAAAATGGGTGGGGCTTATGCACCTTGACACCTAAGATCGTCTAGTCTGGGATGGTATTTCTGAAAGCTCGCTACACGGACAACATCGAAAGTCATGGATAGTTCTTTTATGGCCTTTAGAATCTGAATGAGTATGTATACTTTATTGTGGACAGAAAATTTGTAATCAAGGGTTCTCTAGAAAGCCATGAATTCCAAAGAACATTCCGATTATGTTTTCACGAACTATTACACTCTAACTCATAAGGCAATAAGCTTTGAAACTAAACATAGTCAAAAATTGTTTGAGTCTTAGTTAAAATCTATTAAAACCTCTCTTGCTTGGGGACAAGCAAGGCACAAGTGTGGGGTGTTTGACAACGCCTAGTAATATCACATATTTTAGTCGTTGTTGAGCCCTATTCTTAGTGAAATTATATCATATACATCGTGGTATTCTCACTTTTGTGCTAGCACTTGTTTGGAAAGAAATAATGAAAACAGGGACTAAAAGCATGCAATTTGGAAGAAGTTTGAAGATCAAGGCAAAATCAGGAAAAGACGTACGTACGCCGCGGAAATCATCAAGGCGCGACGCGGGTATGAGGCGGTGGAAAGAATTCAAATTCCGATAAAACGGGGATAAACCCCTACGCGGGATCCATCTATGCGCAGCGCGGTCTCGAGATTTTTGCAACTATAAATAGAGGCTTTTAGGTCGAAAAAAACGAGCGAAGGCCTGGTGTAAAATCGACCCCCAAGGCTCTTTGACTCCGAGATTCAGCTTCAAGAACCATCTTTTGGTATTTTCATGTTTTTATCTTTAATTTTCAATTAGTTAAGTAGTTAGTAATCATTGGCTAGTATCTTTGGGAGTGACAACCATTATATTTAGTTCTAGTTTCTGTTTTTTGTATCTTTTGGTTACTCTTTTGTATCATTGGATCTGAGTTTTGAGTTAATGAATCATTTGGTTACAAGTAATTGCTTCTTTTCGATGTTCTATGATTGTGAATGATTTGTTGGATGTTTGGATTGTGTTTGATGTTTGATTTGCCTTTGTTTGCTTCTGATTTGGAGATGTACTTCTGAATTCAGTAAGTGACAAGGTTTGGTTGGTAGTTTTAGTTTAGTTTATGCTTTTTGGGATTAGTTGTCAAAAGTTAGGAACTAGGTCCTCTGAGTGTAGCATGACACTGTAGTTGGTAATCTGTCACCTGTCTCGACCACGTAACTCCTATGGATCAACCGTGACTTCCACTGTGCTAAGTGAGAGTGAGGTTTATTTTCTTATTTTTAACCGCATGACGACCGCTGCGATGTCATTCGTCTTTCCACATAAGCAAGATTCACATATATATCAAACGATTCATTCTCATTTTGAAGTTGGGATGTGTGTTTCTTGTTTATATTTCCAAGACGACAATGTCATAGATATGTTTGACACAAATCATATTTGGGTCTCTTGTTGGAAGTTTGGTATATAGAGCTTTGGTTTGGTGGACGATCAAGGTTTATTTAAGACATTCCATTTAGAGGTCTAGCATCAGACATGAACACTTTGTTCTTAGAAACATGAATATCATAATTCACAAAACTTAAAGTGAAACCACATACTCTTAATTTAGCGAATGAAATAAAATTCCTAGTTAAACTATACACCTAACAATTATAACTATTTAATTAATGTATATATTCTTTTAGAATACACTAACAAATGTACGAGTTATGCAAACATAAATAACCCTTTCAACACAACTATTCTTTGAGAATATACTAGTTATACAAACCATATGTAATCACAGTTTTCAAAGGCATTCTCAGAGAATATCTTGTTTTAAATGTATAACACTTTTCAAAGGCATTCTCAGATAATGAGTTGTGGTCACGTTATTTTTTTGGTAATTTACAGGGTATGCGTATAACAGTTTTCAAAGACATTCTCAGAGAATGAGTGATAGAATGTATAACAGTTTTCAAACAGGAACTTGATTAAAAACACGTTAAAATTAAAATTGAAAATTTAAACTCGCATCCTGAAAATCCTAAATCTCGCATCCTGAAAATCCGCCATTTCCTAATTTGTTCAAACAAAAAGTCCGATTTACCCTTCTGGCCGTTTTAATATAGAAAGTAATTACTTTTTTTTCCTTTTAATTGCCATCATACCATTGTTGATCATAACCTTCCATTTTTTTAATCTAATGGCCACAAATTGGTCCTACATTCACACTATAATTGTAATTCAAATTTAATCCTAACCCTATATATATATATATATATATATATATATATATATATATATATATATATATATATATATATATATATATATATATATATATATATATATATATATATATATGTATATATATATATATATATATATATATATATATATATATATATATATATATATATATATATATATATATATATATATATATATATATATATATATAGGTAAAAGTTCAAATGAAACCATGTAAATTTTGTGAGACCGGAAGACTCAATCCTAGCCACTTATTTTGGAGATCAAAAATTAATAAAAAAAATTAAAATAAGCTAAAATAATGAGAATTTTCAAAAAAAAAAATTCTACTTATTTTCGCTACTTATTCTATCTAAAAAAATTAAAAAAACATTAAAAAAATTCGAAAAAAAACTGGAAAAATCAAAAAAAAATATTCCCTAGTAGAATGTTGCTAGATGTTGCATATTCTAATAGAATATTACACAAACTAGTGTAATATTCTACTAGAATATGAAAAAAAGCTAATTTTTTATTTTATTTTATTTAATTTTTTTAATAAAAAAATGACGAAAATAATAAATAAATACATTTTTTTCAATTTATTTCATTTATTTTGTATTTTTTAATTTTTTTTTGTTCTACACCCAAAATAAGTGGCTAGGAATGCGTTTCTCGGTCTCACGAAATATAATGGTCTCATATGAACTTAACCCTATATATATATATATATATATATATATATATATATATATATATATATATATATATATATATATATATATATATATATATATATATATATATATATATATATATATATATATATATATATATATATATATATATATATATATATATAGAAGTAGGTTCCATTGAGAATGAAAATTATGTCGAGAATGTGAGAATGAATCTCAGCCACATATTTTTTTCTTGCCGCTCTAATGCTTTGGCGCCGTCGGAGCGTTGACGCTCTAACGACGAGATATATATTATTATTCACATATGATTTTCTCCACCACTTCCACCTGCACCACCTTCGTTACCACCACCACCGTCGTCGCTGCCACCACCACCGCTACCGCCGCCATCTCTACCACCACCGTCGCCGCCGCCACCTCCCCCAACGCCACTGACACCAACCACCACCATCGCTACTGCCAACGCTGCCACCTCCCCCACCACCGCTGCTACCACCTTTACCACCACCTCCACCATCGCTACCACCAGTGGCGGATGTAACCAGAGGCACGGGTGTGCCCGGGCACCCCACGATTTTTTTCGGAATAGTGCAAAAAGTTTCAAAATTTTTATTATATATACGTGCCCACCTCCATAAAAAATAAGTGCCCCTTACAATTATGTACTCATATTTTTTTATACTTGAAGGCATTGGGCTTAAAAAAACACATTAAATAAAAGTTGGCCCACAAAATCTAAACCCGTGAATTTGATCGGTCGCTGAAAAATCTTCAACCTATTTGGTTATTCATGACCTCCCAACGCCCCTGCTTGGTTGCCGCTTTGCTTTGCTAATTGCCGGCCGGATTGCTTTTGCCAATTGCCAATTCCCAAAGTCAAATAGAAAACCCCTTGATACAAAACCGAAGCTGTGACCATTGAAATAAAGAAATTTCTTTTGCCAATTCCCAAAGTCAAAGATTCTCCCTCATTAACTCATTGTATCATTTTCTCAATTGCTCACGGCTCACCTGCTGCGAATTGCGATTAAAGGTTTTTTTTTTCTTTTAGACTTTAGTTTTTCTAATTTTCAATGATTCATTTTGATACGTATTATCACTCTGTTACGCATCATCTTAAATTTGCTAACTTAAAAGGAATTTCAGAGCTAGCTCGTTCGATGGTCGAAACATGAAAAGATCAGTCGTTATCTTTGGTCTATAAGTTAGTAAAGCTAATTGGTTTTGCCGGTCGCAACCGCAACTGTTGAGAGATGCTTTTCGGCAATGAAGCTTTTGAAGACGGAGTTGCGGAATAAAATGAGCGACGAGTTCATGAACGACGCTTTGATTTGTAGTGTAGAACACGAAGCACTTACAAATGTTAAAACCGAAGACGTCATTAATCGGTTCCAAAAGATGAAAGACAGAATAGGTCACATTTAAAATGTAATTTCGTAGGGTAGTTTTTCATATGTAATGTTTATCGTACTTTTTGTAGACTTTTTTTATTATATATTGCCGGAAAAAAAATTTGTGCTCCTCATGGTGATTTTTCCTGGCTCCGCCCCTGGCTACCACCACCTACTGCCACCATTACTACCTCCATCACCGCCACCACCACCACCACCTTCATCACCACCCACCTCCACCAACACCACCACCCCACGAACACCGTCGCTACCATCACCACCATCATCGCCACCCTCTATCGCCATCACCATCATCATCGCCACCCTCTACCACCATTCCGACCACCGCAACCATATATGTATATTTATATATGTTTATTCATATATGATTATATGAATAATCATATATGAATATACCCATTCATATATGAATAAATCATATACGAAAAAAAACCCAGCTCGTCGTCGTGGAGCGGCGCGCGTCAACGCTGGCGCATCTAGTGGCCCATATTCATTCTCACGTTTTCAACATTATTTTCATTCTCAATGGAACCCTCCCCTATATATACCCCTATATATATATATATATATATATATATATATATATATATATATATATATATATATATATATATATAAAGCATACATAAAATACAACCTTTTAATGCACATGAGTCTTAAATTTAAGACAGTACAACAATTTGATGCAGCCCACTACAAGGGACCCGGATTGCCAGCGTGTACAGGTCCCAAACACGGATTGCCACCGTGTCCACTTCTATTACACAGATCCCACATTACTCCATTATATACACATATGTAACACTAGCATAAGCCTAGCCATCATCTTTAAACCTCTTTCATCGCCTCCATCCGCCACCTGCAAAATAGCTCTCTTTCTGACCCTAAATCCGCCACCTGATCGGAATTTGTATGAATCTCCACCTATATATATAAAGCATACATAAAATACAACCTTTTAATGCACATGAGTCTTAAATTTAAGACAGTACAACAATTTGATGCAGCCCACTACAAGGGACCCGGATTGCCAGCGTGTACAGGTCCCAAACACGGATTGCCACCGTGTCCACTTCTATTACACAGATCCCACATTACTCCATTATATACACATATGTAACCCTAGCATAAGCCTAGCCATCATCTTTAAACCTCTTTCATCGCCTCCATCCGCCACCTGCAAAATAGCTCTCTTTCTGACCCTAAATCCGCCACCTGATCGGAATTTGTATGAATCTCCACCTGATCCACCATCAACTCTGGTAACTCGGTCCCCTTTCTTCCATAGAATCGCTAATTTTTCTCCTCCTTCTTCCGCCTTCAACCACTGCAATCGGTGACTGTGCTTCCATGTATCTCCACCGGATTTGGTATATGATGAATCTCGATCGGATTGGGTATGGATCTCCACCGGATTGGGTATGAATCTCCACCTAAATATCCACCTGAACGGATTTCGTATGGATCTCCACCTAATCCATCTACAACATACGGTGCCTGTCGATCGATGCCTCCCTCAGCATTCAACACACTCGCAATCAACCGCCTTGGTCGGGGTTAGGATGTTGTAAATATATTGTATTTCTGGTTAAGAATTTCAGATTGATTTAGTGTAACCTTCCCAATTCATGTTTGGGTTTTCTATATACAAGTAGACGGTTTTTTGTGATTGTAGACGGTTTTTTGTGATTGTAGTCAAATGAGAATGCAGTGGGTTGAAGTGTGGTTGATTATTTTGTTTTTTATTTTGTAACCCATGTCTAAACTTTATCATTTATCTATCTTGTTTGTTTTTTATTTTGATTTCTAGATGTTTATGTCAGATTATCATGGGGCTGATTTTTGTTATGTTGATTTGTCGATCCAGGTATTATTTTCCTATATTCTGTTTCAATGTATGCATCTTCACAACTTAAGCTGTAGTCTGAACTCTGAACCATTAAGACATTGAAGATTTGAAATCTTACGACTCTGAAGACTGAAACTGTTCTGATATGAATGTTTGCGTCTATTAACAGGTTCGCATTTCTTCTTCAACTTAGTTTTGGGCAAGCAATAAGATCTGTATTGAAATAAGCATCTCTTAACCTATTTAATGATTTGTTATAAATCATTTAAATGTAGTGTATGTTATATGTAATTTTTTGCCAACTATCTCTTACAACAAAACATGGCCAACACATCTATTACATAATTTTCGTATATCTACTCCAACATTAACCATATGAGAACAACTATTTTTTTAAAGTTATTTCTGGACAGACCATTTAAGAATAGCTTGGTTAGATGTGCACGATTTTTGTTTCAAGTTCTTTCTTCCCTGCTAAAGTAATAAGTAGTTACCACCATTTGTTGTTCCAATTATAGATGACAATAGTGTGGTTGATTATTTCGTTTTTTGTTTTTGTAACCCAAGTCTAAACTTCATCATCTATCTATCTTGTTTGTTTTTTATTTGGATTTGGAGATGTTTATGTCGATTATCATGGGGCTGATTTTGGTTTTGTTGATTTGTCGATTCAGGTCTTGCAACCTAATTCAATGTCTAACCAGCACCACCTCTCAACACCTAAATCCCCATTATTGAAGCCTTTAACCACCGGAAACCGTCAGGACGACACCTACAACCCCATTATTGAAGACATTTTGTGTTGGTATGTATTTCCTTTGAAGGTAAATCTTTGTTCTGGAAAATAGAAAAGGGAAAGTATGCCTTATTAATCAAGTTCTAATCTTTGTGTTTCCGTTTTTGGATTTTTTGTATATTTGGAATCATGCAAATTAAAATTAAGTAATCTTTATATAACAAATGCAACTCTATAAGGTTCAAGTTGGTTTTTGTCCTTCTGATTTAGAAAATTAAACAGGGGCTAGCTGAAGTTGTGCTCTGTCTATGCTATTCTCTTACATCATGTAATCATTTTGGCCTTTCACAAGTTCTTGAACTTTTCAAAATGTTTTCTGAGCTTATTTACGATTTTATCATTGATATTCTTGTTAATTATGAATTAGCAGAAAGGGGGCGTGGTTCATGACCCACAGAATCAATTATGCTTTCTGTTTGATTTTTAATGGTAAGTTATTTCCTATAATGCTCCGAACTTGGTTAGTTCATTAGTATTAGTATTTAAAGTTGGAGTCAATCTAAATAAATGGATTGCGGTGGGATGGAAATGCTAATTTTGGTGCTAATTTGTCATGTTCATTACTACTTTAAGTTACACGCACACTGTAAAATACACATACTTATAATATATGTTTATTATAACTCCAATGCTATTTTGAATTTAGGATAAAGGTTTTTAAGTTTGGTCTCATATTTGGTTGCACGAAAATAGAAAAGAGAAAAGAAAAAGTATGCCTCATAATTTTTTGGTTTCTCTACAGGAAAAGAGAAAAGAGAAAAGAGAAAAGAGAAAAGAAAAAAGAAAAAAGAGAAAGTATGCCTCATTCCTGGTTAAATCTAACCTTTGACTTTTCATGGTAATCTTTGACCTTAGGTATAATTACAGGAATTGGACGTTTTTACCCCTAGCCCCATGGTGCAAGCCCCAGGTTGATGTAAGTTAATATTTTTTTGCTTATGAGTTTCTTATGAGTCGGTTTGATCCAAACCCATTTTGATCCCTTACCTATCTTTTTTCTTTTAATTACCTTTTGATTTTACCTGTATTGAGAATTAATTTATAAGAAAAATAAGCTTTTTTTTTTGTAAGCGTAATACTGGATCATTTGACCGACTAAATACACCCAATTATTCCCTTAAATTATGGATAGTTTAATGAAAAAAGCAGGTGAGGCAAATGTAATCATACGACATTCTTGTTGTGGTGGACCTTCCACCATTTCTTGTTCCTAATTATTCCCTTAAATTATGGATTGTTTAATGAAAAAAGCAGGTGGGGAAAATGTAATCATACGACATTCTTGTTGTGATGGATCATTCGTTATTATTTCAAATTAAAATGAATACTCGAAGATATAAAATAATTGTTTGTGATCAAATAAATATGTCTTTTCAAGGTCATATAAAATTGTGAAAGAATGGTAAAGACCCTTTCAATACACATCGAATGTCAAATATACCCTCATCTATCAGCATATGAGCAAAGTAATCTTGTTTGAGTGGACCGACAAAGTTGGACGTTTTTACCCCTAGCATAGAATAGAATCTTGAAGATGTTACTGCAAATAATGAGCTTATAGGAAGAACCCTAGAAGAACAATCTGGTGATGTCAACCAAAAACCACAAGAGTTGTGTATATATATTTTATTTTAATATTTTTATGTTTTTGATTACCACATTTGCCTAATTTTCTCTAAAATTGCATACTGATATAATGGCAGACTTCGCCCCAGAACAGCAAAGGGCATTTTGGTAATTAGTCACTCGTGCACCTTGGTTTCCTCCGGGTTAGAGTGCAAAGTTGACGATTGTGAAAAGGTATATTTTTAGCCATGAATATGTATTTAATTTTGTGTATAATGTTTTGATAATACAAAAAGAATTAAACGTACAATGCTATTATTGAAAAATGGTTATGAAATCTTGTGTCCGCTTCAGCTAATATTATGTGATTATACCATGTGACACTTTTGGTTCGTTGATCTCATAGCTAGCACTTAACTTCCCACATTTCTAATTGATATTATAATCTTTTAGATCACTTGTTTTACGCTAGAGTATGAATTTCTGTTGGTATTAAAATTATTTTTGATGATTATTGATGAATGTCAGAAATATTTTTATAGTTTATTGATATTTTTATTGGTTCTTTCTGTCTGTCTGTGTGTGTGTGTGTGTGATGAAAGATACACACATCTCACTTTAAATTTCATATACTTATTTAACTCTTTCTATTCTAATTGTTGTATTGTGCAGCATTTTGCCTGATTCTTTATCTTTACTTGCTTCTGGTTAAATATTGTGGCTGTGGTAAATATTCCTTCATAGACTAATCAATATGTATAGATTTGGGTAGGATTGTCAAAACAAAATGACTGGTTAAACATTGATTGTGGTAAATATGGAGGAAGTTTCTAAATTTTGTTGACAAGGCTGATGTGCAAATGGAGTCTTTGGACATCCCAAATAGTTTTGTATCTCTCTGTTCGTGGTTGATCTTACCTTCAGTTATTTCCAAAAGCGAATAGTTTTTTGGTATTTAACCAAAGATTTGCATATACGTAAACAGGGGTTGAGACTGCTTATTAAAAAATAATATATTTTTGAATCTTGAACATAGTAGTAGTATTTCCACAAACTTATTTTGTCGATATTACATCAAAAGGAGACATGCTTAAATCACTTACTGCATTAAGAGACTGTTTATTTTTGTCTTATTGGACTTAACGAGTTAAGAACTTATACAATATTATTTCTTTTTGACTTGATTTCAACATAACAACTTGATGGATTAAGCCAAAAATGATGGCTTAATGTATTAAGACATTAATCCTTTACCTATTTGCTTATCTTCCCGCTTTTGTCTATTTGTACACATGCCTATTTGTGTGTACCTGTGTCCCTACTGCAAAATAAATAGCTAAATTACACTCTTTTATTTTTTATAAATATATTCTATTTAATAAAGGTTAAGATAGTCATCTTATTTGGAATAAGGACCAAATTTGGAAAACAATTTGAGACCGAAACCAAAAAGTAGCTAAACAGAAAGGACCGAAAACGTAATTTTACTCAAATAAATATTATAAGTAGAGGTGCACAAAAGCCGGTTAAAAACCGGTTTCAGTTATTTAAAAACCGGTTTTTTAAAAACCGGTTTTTTTAAAAACCGGTTTCGGTTATAACCGGTCCGGTTTTGACCGGTTTTTTTTAAACGAA
Organism: Cichorium intybus; assembly: GCA_023525715.1. Taxonomy (NCBI): domain Eukaryota; kingdom Viridiplantae; phylum Streptophyta; class Magnoliopsida; order Asterales; family Asteraceae; genus Cichorium; species Cichorium intybus. The sequence goes on from CM042009.1 coordinate 87,519,972, forward strand.
ATTGAGTTTTAAACCGGTTTTTTTCGGTTTTTAAACCGGTTCGGTTCGGTTAACCGGAAGAAAAACCGGTTTTTTTCGGTTTTTTAACCGGTTCGATTTCAGATAAAAAACCGGCTAAAAACCGGTTCGGTTAAAAAACCGGTTCGGTTATTAAAAAACCGGTTATTAAAAAAACCGGTTCGGTTATTATTTTCGGTTATTTAAAAAACCGATTTTTTTGTGCACCTCTAATTATAAGATACAACGACACTAATTTGACGGGCTAATGTAAACTTTCAAAATTGTTAAATTTGGTCGAACCATAAACCAGGAATACATGCAATTTAAACAATATCAAAAGTTGTGATGTAATCGTGCAAATAATTATCAAGATGGCTTTGGTACTCCAAATGATAAAAGTAAATAAACACCAAAATCGATGAAGCAAATAAGCAAGTCGCCTTTTTTTTCCCGAACAGTGTGACTATACAGACACATATGTCGATAGAAAACTATTGATCAAAAAGAAAATACTCGACGCCTACTAAAAGGAAACTATCATCATCCACGACATTAGCTGCCCCGCCGCATTGCGCGGGTACCCCTACCCTGCATAAAACGTTCGCTACATAGCCGAAAGAAAATTACCCGCCGTCCGCCGTATTGCGCGGGTACGCACCTCTCCCCCACCCCCCCCCCACCCCCACCAAACTATTCGTCGCCAGAAGCATCGCGCGGGTACGCACCTAGTATATATATATATATATATATATATATATATATATATATATATATATATATATATATATATATATATATATATATATATATATGGTTTGGATCATGGAGGAACCTCTAAAATGCTGAGAACCTAAGAACCCATTAAAAAAGCCCACTAAACTCAAACACGCGTCCAAAACCCGGAAGTCCAGAACATTAAAGACGCAAGGTTAAAATCGTCATTTCAATTTCATATCCGGAACGCTAGGGTTTATACACGTTGATGATCGGTGGCGAAAAAGACGACACGAATCCTCTGAAATTTCAATTCATACTCAAAGATTTGATTCGATTCCTTGATCTATTCACTAACTTTTTTCTCTCAAACACAAGCTTTTTCTACGCTTAAAATCTCCGATATTGTCTAAATCTTCAAAGAAACGTTGAGTTTCAAAGAAATTGGCGAAATCCTTGTTCGAATTCAACACACTTAGCACAGATTCTTCAAATCGAGGTATATTTCTGTACTATAATCCTTTTATTTACATAATATTTTTAAACATTCATACAAAACTTTGATTTTACGATTTTTGGCGTCTGTAAACATAAGATTTTGGGGTTTTCAGTAACTGTTTTACATACGTGATATACTCAAATGTTGGAATTCTTAATGAGTTGTTATATTAGCTTTACGTGATATACTCAAATGAACAGATCTAGCTTATTCTCCGCTTAAAATCTTCGATTCTCTCTAATTCTTCAAAGAAACGTTTAGTTTCAAAGAAACCCTAACTATTTCTCATATAAATTGTCTAAATCCTTGTTCGAATTCAAGACACTTAGCACAGATCCTTCAAATTGATGTATATTTTTGTACTATAATATACGATTCTAGGATTTTTGGTGTTTGTCAACATATGATTTTGGGGTTAATGATTTGTTATATTAGCTTTTAGCCACTGATTATTTGAGAGTTTATTTTTCAGTTACAGTAAAATATGAATGGTATGTATAAAAACTTAATTGAGCAGATTTCACAAAAACATATGAACACAGGTTACAAAATATGACATGTTTATTAATAACTGTTATTTCGATTGTTACTGGTTAGATAAAGTTTCTTCTTTTAAAAAAATGACGAGAAAAAAAAGTGAAAGGCTTCTGAAAAAAAGCTTAAGGAGGTTCAAAAACGATAAAGATGATCCGGTCTTAGTAGAAGATGATGATACTTCTGATACACAAGAAGAAGAAACTCAGAAAAGCCAAGAGAACAAAGATACACCAGAAACTGAAGACTCTGAACCCAAAACACAAGAATGTAAGGACCAAAACTGTAATTCACTTGAAAAATATCTAATCAGAAGGACCAAAACATATACATATAAATATGCATATGCATATTTATATGCATATATTTGATTGTCTATACACATATTCATTGATCCGTTTTTTCCTTTATACAAGATTTTTAAAAATAGGATATGCATATGAAATACAAAAATCAATCTTTACAACATGCATATGCATATCAATATAAATATTCTTTGTACTGACATTGCTATGTATATCAACATACAGGTACTCCCAACATGCTTATGCATAATGCATATAAAATATTGAAAAATATTTAAATTACAGTTTTCATCCCAGTGTTTTAAATTTAGATTAAATCACAAGGACCAAAACTGTAATTAACTTGAAATAAATTTGTATCAACATGTATATTTTTTTTAATTTAAAAATATGTAATCAGAAGGACCAAAAATTTAATTTACTTTAAAAATAGAGTAAACTACAGTTTTGATCCTTGTGTTTTACATTAACTTACATTTTTTCTCCTTTATACAAGATTTTTTTACTTTGAAAAATATGTAAGCACAAGGACGGAAACTGTAATTTACTTTAAAAATATGTAATTACAAGGACCGAAACATATGCATATAAATATGCATATGCATATGCATAAATATGCATACACATATTTATATGCATATATTTCATTATCTATACATATATTCAGTTGTGGTCCTGTGGACCTTCTTGTTTAAATTAATTTACAATTTTGGTCCTAATCTTATAAACTATAATTTGTGATCACTGTGTTTATATTAATTTACAATTTTTCTCCTTTTTACAATATTTTTTTCTTTAAAAATATTTAATCACAAGGACTGAAACTCTAATTAATTTAAAAATATCTGATCACAGGGACTAAAACATATGCATATAAATATGCATATGAATATGCATAAATATGCATATGCATATTTATATGCATATATATTTGATTATCTATACACATATTCACTTGTGCTCTTTGTGGTCCTTGTGGTTAAAATTAATTTACAATTTTGGTCCTAATGTGATATTTTTAAAAACAGTCATTTAATCTATAAAATATTTATCTATGTATAAATATTCTGATATATGTTTTGAAAATATATTGTAGGGTCCAAAACAACAAAGACAACTATTATATCAAAAGAAAAAAAACAAGAAAATCAAAAAGAAAAATAGATTCGAAGAAACAGAAGATTGTTTTCGAAGAAACTAAACAAAGACTTGAAAAAAAATCAGATGACATTATTCATACAAGGACAACACCAACACAGTTTTTAAGTGTAATTGAAAAATTAAACAAAAAACAAAAAGAAACAGTAACAAGTATATGTTTTGGTTCTCTATAAGATATGAAACTGGATGTTATACCATCAAAACTAGGGTATAATCTAGTTGATATTTTTGATGATGAAAAAATTTTGCTTAAAACATCCGAGGATGTCATAAAAATTAGTATAGATTTAATATACGATTTATTGAGAATTCGAAAATGAGATGTAAATTTAGAAGATTTGGAAGAACACCCTGATGCACATCCAGTACTTCAAAAGTTCCAGAAACAATTCAAAGATTTCAAAAAGCTAAGCAAAAAAGATGTTGCAGAGAAGATAATGAGCACAGGAGATCATGGAATTTTATTCAAATTAAATTTTATTGTTTTATTCACAAATAGTCTTATCTCAAAAAAGCAGGATTTGCCTAACAAAAGTTGTTAACAAGTTAGTTGGAAAAGTTGACATTTCAAAAGTCAACTGGTGCAAATTTGTTTTGGAGGCTTTGAGAGGGTCGAAAAAGTATTGGAAGAGAAAAAATGATAACAGTTTTTATGCAGGACCGGTAGCAGTTTTACTTGTAAGTATTTTTAAATCTATTAAACTGTTTTAATCTATTGAAAATAATTAACAAAATTTATTTTGGTGCAGCTTGCTTATATTCAAACAGTAACATCAGCAGACGATGGATCTAACAAAACAAATCTGAAAAAAGTTCCAGCAATAAACTTCTGGAACAAAGATGAGATGAAAAGAAAAAAAATTTATGAACCAGTAAAGGTGAAGAAAGTGAGAGAAGGTAAATTGGAAGAAGAAGAGATTCCTTCAACAAAAAAACATAAATTGGAACCAACTGTTGAGGTATATTTATATTCATATACATACAACTTTACAAATTTTAAAATTTATTTTAATATATGTTTTTTTCTTTCAAAGGTGAAGAAAGGAAAAGAAGATAATTTGGAAGAACAAGAGATCCCAACAAAAAAGCGTAAATTAGAACCTACAATTGAGGTATATATGTATATCCATATTAATATGCATACTTTACTGTACTGATTAAAAAATATGTATATTTAATAAGTATATGGAAACATATTTTTATTTATATGCATATTGTTATTTATTTGCATATGCACATGCATTTTATTAACATATTTATATGCATATTCTTATTTATATATATATGCATACATATATGCATATAAATTTATATATGTGAATATTTACATGCATATGTATATGCATATAAATATGCATATTTATATATATATATATATATATATATATATATATATATATATATATATATATATATATATATATATATATATATATATATATATATATATATATATATATATATATATATATATATATATATATATATATATATATATATATATATATATATATATATATATATATATATATATATATATATATATATATGTATATGCATACATGTATATATATAATTAGCATGTGTATTTTGACAAATAGTTATTAAAAATTAATATATACATTTGCATTTTCTATAAATTGAAAATGGGGTTATACATCTCTTATAATCAATATTTGTTGGGTTTCAAAGATTGAGGTAAATTTTAATATTTATTTTAATATATCTTTTTTTCATGCAATAATGATATGTTTTAATATTTCATGACTAAGTGTTATTTGAGTGGGCTACAATTTGTATGAAAACCTATGTTGGAATGAATATATCTTATTTAAAAATTAAAGTGATATCTGAATGCAGGAAATTTATGATTGTTTTTTATGATGAAATATTAATTTGAATAAAAAGGAAGCAAACTTCATGATGTGATTAAGAAGCCCAAAACCAAAATGCATGTTATTTTGTTAGGAAATCTTAAAAGTATTGTTTTATCATTTATACTTATATATTATGATGTTTTTTGGTTTTGAGCTTCTTAAACATGTTATGATATTTGTTTCCTTTTTATTATTATTATGTCCGTGGAAAACAATTATATAAGAATCTAATTCAGATATCTCTTCATAAGTTTTTAAATATTTTTGATGTATCTAATTCAACTAGGTTTTCATATAAATTGTAGCTCACTCACATATCACTTGCTTAATGAGTGTTTAGATATATAATTTAAGAATGATATGAAAAATATATTCAAAGAAATGTTAAAATTGCATCTTTTATTTGAAAACTGATAGATATTGATTTAAACAAATGATAACCCCATTTTCCATTTATCAAAATGTTAATACCAAGTAGATTCTTCTGTCTACAAATACATTTGTACACATATACTCTTTAACAAAAATATTTACAACATGCATATGCATAAAAATATGCATATGTATATAAATGGTCTTTTGTACAGATCTTGTTATATATATCAACATTCATGTGTATATCTACATAAATATGCATATAACAAATTATGTACATATAACTTGTATACCCATATGGATATGGATATGTATATGTATATGATCTGTATATGCATACATATATGCATATAAATTTATATATGTGAATATTTACATGCATATGTATATGCATATAAATATGCATATATATATATATATATATATATATATATATATATATATATATATATATATATATATATATATATATATATATATATATATATATATATATATATATATATATATATATATATATATATATATATATATATATATATATATATATATGTATATGCATACATGTATATATATAATTAGCCTGTGTATTTTGACAAATAGTTATTAAAAATTAATGTATACATTTGCATTTTCTATAAATTGAAAATGGGGTTATACATCTCTTATAATCAATATTTGTTGGGTTTCAAAGATTGAGGTAAATTTTAATATTTATTTTAATATATCTTTTTTTCATGCAATAATGATATGTTTTAATATTTCATGACTAAGTGTTATTTGAGTGGGCTACAATTTGTATGAAAACCTATGTTGGAATGAATATATCTTATTTAAAAATTAAAGTGATATCTGAATGCAGGAAATTTATGATTGTTTTTTATGATGACATATTAATTTGAATAAAAAGGAAGCAAACTTCATGATGTGATTAAGAAGCCCAAAACCAAAATGCATGCTATTTTGTTAGGAAATCTTAAAAGTATTGTTTTATCATTTATACTTATATATTATGATGTTTTTTGGTTTTGAGCTTCTTAAACATGTTATGATATTTGTTTCCTTTTTATTATTATTATGTCCGTGGAAAACAATTATATAAGAATCTAATTCAGATATCTCTTCATAAGTTTTTAAATATTTTTAATGTATCTAATTCAACTAGGTTTTCATATAAATTATAGCTCACTCACATATCACTTGCTTAATGAGTGTTTAGATATATAATTTAAGCATGATATGAAAAATATATTCAAAGAAATGTTAAAATTGCATCTTTTATTTGAAAACTGATAGATATTGATTTAAACAAATGATAACCCCATTTTCCATTTATCAAAATGTAAATACCAAGTAGATTCTTCTGTCTACAAATACATCTGTACACATATACTCTTTAACAAAAATATTTACAACATGCATATGTATAAAAATATGCATATGTATATAAATGGTCTTTTGTACAGATCTTGTTATATATATCAACATTCATGTGCATATCTACATAAATATGCATATAACAAATTATGTACATATAACTTGTATACCCATATGCATATACATATGTATATGATCTGTATATGCATATAAATTTATATATGTGAATATTTACATGCATATGTATATGCATATAAATATGCATATTTATATACATATGTATATGCATACATGTATATATATAATTAGCCTGTGCATTTTGATAAATAGTTATTAAAAATTAATATATACATTTGCATTTTACATATGGATATATATATATGTATATGATCTGTATATGCATACATATATGCATATGTATATTTACATCTGTATATGTATACATATGAATATTTACATGCATATGTATATGCATATAAATATGCATATTTATATACATATGTAGATGCATACATGTATATATATAATTATTTGTATGTATATATTTGATTATAGATATGCATTTAAATGTATATCTATATAATATTTTTAAAAACTGTAATTTATTATACAGATGCACATTCAAATACATATATGAATAACTTTCTTTTATGTACAAAACATTTACAGGAACAAATTGAAGGCATTAGCGTAAAGATTTCAAGAATACGCAAATGGAAAATAGATGTAGAAATTATGCTAAGTTACTGTTTGGAAAACCACCCAAACAGAAACGAATTCAATAATCTCAAAAAGGAATTTGATGAATTATTTGAAGTTAAGAAAAAAACTGGTGATGTTGAAACATTTGAAAAAGAAGACATTGAAGAAAAACAAGATGAAGTGGATGAAGAAAAAGAAAAAGATAAAGTTGATGAGGAAAAAGAAAAAGAAAAAGAAGGTGAAAAAGAAGGTGTTGAAGTAGATGAAGAATATCAAAATGTTGAAGAAGATGAAGTACTTGAAGAAGGTGAGCACAATGCTGAAAAAGATGATTGAAATGTTCCTGAAGTTGAACACAATATTGAACAAAATGCTGAAAAGAATGTTGAAGAGAGTATTGAAGAAATTGAAAAGAATTTTGAAGTTGAAGAAGTTGAAGAAACATTGAAAGACCCTGCATCAGAATTTGATTTTCAAACACCTAAAAAGCAAATCATTGAATTTGAAGAAACTTCACCAATATCTCCATACTTGTTGCAGGTAATACAAGATATTGAAAACACTTATTTACATAGTGACAACGATAACAAAAAAACAATTGATCATGATATTGCTAATTTTGATCTGGGAATATCCCAGGAATTTCCGACTTTTGTTGTTCAAAAACAACATACTAAAGAGAAAGGTGATGCTATTGATCCAATGCCGTTGTCTATATCAATTGAAGATCCACACAAAAGACAAACAAAGGCATCAGCGCACCTCTGCTCACCATACAAAAAACGAGAAGTTGCAATTGGTGAAGAATACATAACAATTGAAATTAAAGTGACGGATCGTGTATTTGCTCTATTTGGGGATACAAAGTAAGATTATCTGTATAAGAAAAATACTATTATACAAATTTAAATTTCTAATGAATATTTAATTTTTCAGGTTTCCCATTTTCAAAACCGAAAATGGGAACTTTACAACTAGAACTGTTCTGGAGAGTTTCATACCTGAAACTTGGGTGGCAGCAGATTGTATTAATGCTTGGGCAATGGTATTGAATTATGGAGAAAAATGGAAAGCACCAAGTTCACCATCAAGATTTTTCTTTAATATTGGAATATTTGTAAGTAAACATATATCTATACATCTATATAATTATTTGGTAATCAATATATTCATATATATACATATGCATTTCTAAAATATTGATATGCATATTTTCTGTATTTGCATTTGTATATGTATATGATATGTATATGCATATACATATGCATTTCTAAAACCTGGATATGAATATTTTGTGTATACGCATATGTATATACATATGATATGCATACGTATATCCATATGCATATGTCTATCCATATTTGCTAACTGGTATAGTCATATGAATATGTATAGGCATATGATCTGTATATGCATATGTATATGTATATGATATACATATGAATAATCATATGCATATGTCTATGCATATTAACTTGTGTACTTATATGAATATGTATATGCATATAAATTTTTTTATTTTTCTGTTCTGTCTCTTTTCTGTGAACTGATCTACAGCAATGTATTTAATTTGTGTTTTTCATTTATTATTCTTTTCAATATGTGACTTAGTTTAATCTTTTAATTTATATATTTTCTACAAATTAAAAGATTCAGCTGGTTTACAAATTGAACAGAATGACCAATGAAAAACATAAAGGAAGTAGGTTGCTCCAGGTTGGTTGACAAAAGAGAAACAGAAAACAAAATAATTATTTAATAATGTGTATATTCATATGCATATGTACATAAACATTCATATGTATATGCGTACATGTATATACCTACATATATATATATATATATATATATATATATATATATATATATATATATATATATATATATATATATATATATATATATATATATATATATATATATATATATATATATATATATATATTATTTTTCTATTTTTTATCTTTTATGTCAATTGAGGTATCACTCTTATTTGCAGTAGATTTAGATCGCTCACCTTTAATATATTCAATGATCTTGAGTTTCATGATATTTCCTACATAGTTTGTAGAAAATCATGTTTCTGTATGATAGCAGACACTGTTTACTATCTTCAAAATATTTAGCGAATATTTATGGAATTCAAGATAAATAATATGATGAAGGCGAGTAATCTAGATCTACTGAAAAATAAGAGTAATATTTCAAATCATTTTCTATGTTTTCTACCAATGAAAAATTATATGTATATATGCATATTTTTATGAACATGAATATATGCATATCCATATTTATTTATATGTATGATACTTACATTAATAAAAATTTTGTTTGCATTTTATTTATATTTAGACCGAGCAATTGTTGGAAATCCATGTTCATGTTATGAGTTTCAAAACTTGAAGTTGCAACGGAAGCTTAAAAGGATGAACACAAATTTCATTCCAAGAGGATCATGCTACATGCATGTAGAGATAAATGAAAACAAACATAGTAAATGTTCAAGATTACAACCTTTTGCCTTGACCACGAAATGGATGATGAATATGGTGATGTTGATGATAAAGAGGAACCAAAAAGCTTCCCTCTATAGTTGATCCACCAACAAGCTTGACAACACCAAGAAGATGCTAGTCTTCTACTTGCAAATTATCACCCTTTTGTAGCTTGATGTCAAATCCGATTTTCACCAAGTGAGGGAGAGAGTTTGAGGTTGTTTTTCATGTAAAAATACAGCAAGAATGAGTGTATTATGATAGAGAAATCGGCCAAAACCAAGTCCCCCATCAAATGCACCACTAGCTCCCTTTAAGCATGCATATCCCACATTTCCATAGTCAAAACTTGGAAAATGAGAAGGAATATTCTATGACACATTGGAGCATGCCTACACACCTTCCTTGGTGTGTGTGGGACGTGATTTATACATGGGGAAGAGCAGATTCCATTGATTTTATTCTTTATAAAGATTTGCAAAAGGGTTTATAAATAATAAACTTCCATTTTCAAATTTAACCCCTTTTATTTATTCACACATATATACACTTATAACTAACATATATACTTATATATATGTTTATATAAATATATATTCAATTATGTATTTATGTATTCATATATATATTTTCATAAAATATAAATATATATACATTTTTACATACATGTGAAATTTATTTTAACACTTAAGATAAGAAAAGGGTTAAATACTTATCATTTAAACCATCTAACAATTAAATGATATAAATGATTATATACCTACTCAAACTAATTCATCTCATATGAATTATAATTTAGAATAATTATTATTTTCCATAAAATAATAATTCTTTAAATAATTGCAAGTGTTATATCATTTGATAATAAATCAAATTCATTGTATCAAATGATCAAATTGGTGTCTAACTTGTTATTGGTGTGACCCTATAGGATCATATATTATTAGCAATATCATTTTATGATCATCCTTGGGCATATAGAATTAACAGCAAATGTTGAAATCAAATGCCGAAAATGTTGATCTTTATCTAGAGTTCACAAGTAACTTACATGAATATGTCAGTAACACAGATGCTGGAAATTTAAGATACATTGATTTGGTATGTACTTTCCTTTTGAATTACTTAGTGTTTTCTTTATACACATTACCTAATTTTTGAAATATATGAACATGTATTTTTTCCTGTGTTTAGAAATAACCACTACTATGTAGTGGTTATCGATACCACAATTCCATCTATAGTAGTTTTGGATAACATGAAGGACCATCCTGAAGAATTCTATGATGATGTACCAAAAAAAATTGTAAGATTTTTATAATTATTACTTTTTATTAAATTTATAACATTTTATTTATATAATAAAATTTAAATTTAATTTCTTTATTGCAGGCTTCTTTTTACTATCGTTATTTGTTCGACATTCTACATCCAAAAGCGTCTAAGTTGAAGAAAAAAGAACCCAAATATGTGAAGATGAAATGCCAGACAAATCTTAATGAGAATGACTGTGCAATTTTTGTTATGAGACATATGGAAACATTCATGGGTGGACAGCCTTCCAAATATAATTGTAATCTAACATATGAGTCTCATGCATAGCAAAAAGAATTGTGGGAGCTACGGAAGAAGTATTTAGCAAAAATACTACTTTGTGATTTTAATGTCAACAAACATGTGGTTATAGAAGAAGCTAATGAATTTTCAAAGTTGCCTAAAGAAAGGAGAGAACATATCAAATATGAAGCTTGGCTTAGAAGAGAAGATAGGATGAAAGAGATGTGAAAGTCTTGAATTTTATGTTTGAAAATGTGAACATTATATTGGTCTTGTAAACTTACATATTCAGCCAACGTTTTATTGAGACTATGTATGGTAGATGTGAAAGTCTTGATTATTATGATTGAATCTAATTGGATGCCATCTGTTATTCTATGATAAATTACCTGTATGTCCATATGCATGTGTACATGTATATGCATATGCATATGCATATATGAATGTATATGCAAATTTGTAAAGTTAGTCAAAATGTTGTCTGTATATGTAAATTTTTAAGAATGAAGTAAAATTATTTCCTGGTGAAGGAGGGAATAGAAGTGCGGTCACCAACTTTTTGCTAATTTTGAGTTTTTTTTTAATAAAAAACATGGTGAGTGGATTGGTCAAAGCTGCACATGTGATGCTTTAACTTTTTCTCTGAAGCCATAAATTTTTTGAGATGCGTTCACGAACTTTTTGATAATTTTGGTTCTTTTTAACATTCTTTTTTATCGCATTATTTGTTTCACATTCTACATCCACACATCTTTTCAAATCGTGAGTGGATCAGTCAAACTAGCATGTGCGCATGCATCCACTTTTCTCTCTGAAGCATAACTTTTTTTGTGATGTGGTAACTTTTTCTTTGAAGCCTTGACTTTTTCATCTATAAAATCTTTCATTCTCTCAAATTTTTCAAAGAAACAAATTCAAATAAACCTTAACTTTCTCTTACATAAATTATCAAATCTTTGTTCGATTCATACAAATCCTTAAAATTAAGGTATATTTCTTATTTACCAAATATGTTAAACATTCATACAAATTTTTGATTCTACAATTTTTGGGTTTTGGGAAACTGTTTTACATATGAATATGTTCTTCAAAATCGATTCATCAAAAACTCTTTCTATTTTTTTAAGTATTAATAAATTTAACAGAAATCTTTGATTTTCCAAAAAAACTACAACAACAAAAGTTTTATTTGATGGTTAGATTTTGTAGGGCCTAATTGACATTTTTTTTCCAATATAGTGTTCCTAAATATTTGATGCTTTTGCAGGAGTAAATGGCACACAATGTTGAGAAAGGTGCTAAGGTGGAGGTTATGGGTGTAGATCCTGGTTTTGAAAACTCTTACTACACAGCTAAATGCTTTGAAATTTATGAAGAGTCATGCCAGGTTAGATATGAAACTCTTCATGATAATGAAAACAAAAAATTGATTGAGCAGGTACCTTTGTCAAGGGTTCGTCCGTTTCCTCCACATTATAAGTTCAGTGAATTTTTTGAGCAAGATATTGTAGATGCGTATGCACGTGGAGGTTGGTGGAAAGGCAGGGTCGTATGAAAAAATAACAGAGGCCATTACATTGTCAAATTTGATAATGAAGAAGAACTTACCTTACCAAAGGTGCTTATTAGGGTTCATCAAACCTGGAATCCTTTTAGTAATGAAACATGGTGGTACCATAAAATCATGGATTATGGTTGGCCATATGCAAGCAGAGATAGTGGTAGTGGTTCAAGCAATCGTGGAGCAGGTGGTACTTAAGCACGTGTAGCGTGCATTAGTGGTATAGGAATTAAGGAAAATTGGTTTGAAGGGTCATATTTTTGTTAACTGTTTGTCTTTTGAATCTATGTTTAAAATTTTCATGTTTCGGATTTTACAGCTGTTTATGTTTAAACTATGACTACTTTGTGATTTTATTAACAGTTTGTAAATCCTTAAAAATTTAAGTACTAATTTCTGAATAGTAAGAACAAAATTTACATGAACTTCATATGCATATGTATATGCATATGCATATGCATATGCATATGCATATGCATATGCATATGTATATATGAATGTATATACATATTTATATACAAACAACATTTTGACTAATTTGTGATTTTATTAACAATTCGTAAATCCTTAAAAATTTTAGTTCTAATTCATTAATAGTAAGAAGAAATGAATTACATTAACATGAACTGTTACATATTTATATGCATATGCATATATAAATATATATGCATATTTATAAGACAAACCTGCGATTATACAATACTCTGATTAACATGATGTGAAAACTTATTTTATTAACAGATGGAAATACACAATTGTTATTTTTAAATATTATAAAAAATAAAAAAACATCTATTTAAGAATAAACAAATCAACTGCTATTTTTTTGTAACAATGTTTCTTCATTTTCTGTTTTTTTTCAACGCTTCTGCTTCCAACTTCTTTTTGTTCAACGCTTCTACTTCCAACTTCTTTTTTAAAGGACAATTCCTTGCATCATGTTTCTCTGATGGTAAAATCTTCTTTTTGCAGAAATTACAAAATCTTGGCTCCTTTTCAACATTCTGCATCGCAATCTCCTTTTGTCCCTTCAATCTTTTATTTGACCCACAACCTTTATTTTTTACATTTTTGGGGTTCAAAACCTCGATTACATCTGGTTTTTTGATGCCAAACAATGACTCAAATTGTTGACTTTTAGACCGTAAATCTTTATTTGGTGGATTGGCAACTATCTTATTCCTTATATCTCTAATTAGAAGAGATAATGATTTAACTGCTTCAGGATCATGTGCTGTCAAGCTTATACATTCTCCAAGCATAGAATATATTTCTTGGACATTCTTCTCGCACCCACTTGACCTTTCTCCAGAAGAGTAACTTCTTTTCAAATCTTCAGGATTGATAATATCTTTTTGCCATCTTCTTATTAAATACTTTCCGGGAATTTCTTCAATGAATCTTGACCTTAAAATGCATAATATATGCCTGCATAATAATCCAAAATGATCGAAGACCATACAACTACACATGAACATTTGTTCTTTTTGATTTATTTCTACCTGAAATAAATAGCCAAAACTAATTTAAAAAAATAAAATAACAGATATGATACTCCAGAAACTATATTCATATTTATATGTATATCCCAGTAAATATGCATATACATATTTATATGTATCTTGCTTTAAAAATGCTTATATGCATATGCATATGTATATTCATATACATATGTATAATATTATGTGTCCCAGTAAATATGCATATACATATTTATATGCATATTGTTGTAAAAATGCTTATATGCATATCTATATGCATATCAATATTACAATGTAGACATATGCATATATGTACATAAATTTATATAAAACAAATAAACCATACCTGCTATTTAAATTTTTTATTTGTAATGGAATTGTCATTGTTTGCTCGCCGAAATACAAAAGAGCTTCGCCCTTTTGTTATTTCACCAAACGGATTTTCAATCACAGTACATATTTCATTTCCATTTGTTGTGATAATAACACCAGGAGCAGGTGCACAAGTCCACACCAAATCGTATATTTCATCTTGGACAACTTTGAAAACATTCAATGTGTAATGCTTAGATGCTTGCAGTTCAAATGATACAGAAGTTAATGCTTTGACTGTAGTTGACAGATTTGCCACTACTGAATTGTAATCATTTGTAACTTGCCTGTTTCTTTGTTTGTCCATAGCAGCATCAAACTTCATCACCAATACCATTTATGTTGATTTCTTATTTAAAAATTTCTGGAAGAAAATTTTTTGGCTTTCTGATAAAGATGTTGTCCTCATTAATCCTGAAAGATTAACACCTTTGAAAAACGCAGGAATCCATCTATCACGTATTCTAAACATCTCTTTAAGCCATTTATTTTCCCCAAGATTAAATTCTTCAATAAGACGAATCCATTTCTCTTCAAAAACATCATAATCAATACACGGATTCCATACTAGATTTTGCAGCCTCTGTCTGAAATCAGTACCAAAAATTATATTTGGACAAACCTGCAATAAACAACAAAAAATACCTTTTAAATATAAATATGCATACAACTATGCATAAAGATATTATTCATATACATATTTAGAAATACTAATAGCAACTCATATGTTTATCCACATGCATACAAATATGCATACAGATCATATTCATATATACAGATTTAGAAAATACTAATAGAAATTGATATGCATGTAGATATAAATATGCATATGGATACACATACAATATGCATATGATATGTATCCATATGCATACAAATATGCATACAGATCATATTCATATAGAGATTTAGAAAATACAAATAGCAATTCATACAAATCATATTCATATACAGATTTAGAAATACTAATAGCAATTCATATGTATATGCATATTATATGTATATCAATATGCATACAAATATGCGTATAGATCATATTAATATACAGATTTACAAATACTAATAGCAATTCATATAAATACAGATCATATGCATATTGTATGGATATCCTTATGCATATTTATATCTATATGCATATCTATGAATACACAGATTAACAAAAATAATGTTGTATTTTCAAATAACATAAAATGCATGTTCTGATATATTTTTTTTACAGAAAATACAAAAATAATTAAAATTACCTTATCTGTTAACTTTTTTCCAATATGCCACATACAAAGACGATGAATTGATTCTGTAAATACAGCTTTCACAGCTTTGGCAAGTGCAGCATCTTGGTCTGTGACTACAATCTTTGGTTGTTTACCAAATGCACTAAGAAAACATTTCAAAAGCCATATGTATAGATCAGCCGTCTCATTTCCAAGTAAAGCAGCACCAAACGTCACAGATTTCTTATGATTGTCAATCCCGGTGAATGGAACAAAAATCATGTTATATCTGTTAAAAATTAAACAATAAAAGATGAAACATAAGAAGCTTGAAAGATAAATATGCATTAAATATAAAGAAAACATAACATATAACTTACTTGTTTGTTCGAAAAGTAGCATCAAATGATATAACATCTGAAAATTCCATGTAATTCCTTTTTGCAATTCCATCAGCCCAAAAACATCCAAGAAGATGATTATCTTTACAAATGTACTCGAATGAAAATAGCGGGAGAAATTTTTTACGCTCCATCATCAAATTCACCAACATATTTGCATCACTATCGCCTATAAAACAACTTAAATCTCTTGACCAGTTCTTATAATCCACATATGTAGGTCCTTGATTCTCATATCCACCCTTCAATCCAGTCATTATAGTATGAGTTTTTGTTACACCGATATTATTTATACCCAAGTTGTATAAAGCACTTTGATCATAATAGTCCAACTTTCGTTTATCTTTTGACATGTGCACGGTATCATTTGTGTACAATTCATGATTATGTGTATCAATGAATTTGCTTACTAAAAATCTTCCACTTTGCTCGATTTTCTTAAAACAAATCAATGCTTCTCAATTTGTCCTTTTACTTACTGTCTTCCGATTTTGAACACCATTATCACCATTTAATGTGTCTAATGTACGCTTTGATGTTTTCCCTTCCCTATTACAGTACATATATTTGTATGTTATCACTCCGTTAACTCTTTTTGTAGAACCCAATTTGCAATCAAATCCACCTCTTTTTGCATAAGTTGTATACATATCAATAGCTTTTTCCAATGTGTCAAACTCCATTTTAAGAGAAGGCACCACTGATTCATCAACAATTGGGGTAAAATATGACTTTCCACCAATTTTTGTCTCTATGTTGCTAAGTGTATACTTTCCTTTTGTATTACCTGATTTAAAACAATAAAAAAAACATTAAATTGTTACAATATATTACTTCCACAAAGAATGATATAAGGAAAACAGATAAATGTGCATATTCATATGTATATTCATCAAAACAGATTTGAAAAACATACACATATGTATATATATATATATATATATATATATATATATATATATATATATATATATATATATATATATATATATATATATATATATATATATATATATATATATATATATATATATATATATATATATATATATATATATATATGTCTATCCATATGCATATAAATAATATAAAAACACCATATGATATTAATATTCATATGCATATACATGGAAAATGTTACAATATACAAAGATAATTAACAAATACCTTCCAAATATGTCATATTTTCAAGTACATTATCTTCAGTTATATCACGATAATACACATCATCAACTTCAATATTATAATTGTAACAATGACAATCTACAATAAACCAAAAAACAACATTAACAATAATTAAGTAATAACATATGCATACATACAAAAATGCTATATTACCAGTAAAATTGCTATCTTCAATTTCAACATCTTCATTCAAAAATTTAGGAATCATATTTGCACTTTCAGAATCCATTGATTGAACTGATGATTCACCAATCATGGAACTACCTAAAATAGATAATTAACATCAACTTAAACAGATTCAATAATAATAATAACCAAAAACAAAAGAATCTACAAACCTGCATCATTAGGATGATATAACTCCATATCAGGTTAAAAAATAATGTCACTACAGTATATTGATGCCAACTTCTGATCAATGGAACCTAAAAAAAAAATCACATTTTAGTATTACTTTCACTAATCAATTAAATACATTTCTGGATGTTAAATTACAATAAATAGACATTATAAAAAATAGAATCTTTGCAACCTACAAAACTAAATTTGTACAGAGCAACATATCATAAAGAGAAATTACATTTATAAATTTGAAGAAAACAAATTTAGACATTTGTAAGCTAAAAACATTAACTTAATAACCGAGTGTGAAGCCTTAAATTATGAATAATGCATCTCAGTTGTGATTTCAAGGGTTTCTTACATGATTTGAGGGGGACAACCATCTACCTAACTACAGTAGCCAAAATGCACTATCATTCTAAAGGGATCATCACATATTGGCTGATGTTTCTAGTTGTAGGAAACAAAACAAAACTTGAATAGCATAATATACGACAGTATAACACTTCATTAACAAATCAATGTTTTCAGAATTTTTTATTATTCAAGAGAGGTGATGAAACTTACTTGCTCATATCACTTGAATAACATAATACCTACCAAAGGCTATTAGGTGTTTATTTCTTCTAAGAGTTTCATCATGCAATCAAAGGAAAACTCACATAATATCACCATTTCAATGTTTTGTCAACACTCAACACAAGTAATAATGCATCAACACATTAGGCCACCTTATTGGATAAATACTAACAGGATGTTGCAACTTGTAAGCTGATGGATTTGTTATAGGTTGTTTGACTTGTTTCACCAAACTATAACATTATACTTTGAAAACATTTCTATAATCGGATGTTATTGCTATAATTAGGTATATTTTCAAAGTAGGATGCTTCAATAAACAATTTAACGAAAGTACATTGCTATTTATTGCATTCAACCATAACTCTTTTTGTCTTTCCAGTGGCAAAAAGGACCTCTGTCTTTGACGACCCAACAATGGAGATTCAAGAATTAACAGGTGTCATCAAACAGGACATAACTGCACTTAATGCACCTATAATCATAAGATACATTGAAGACTAGAATAATAAGATACATCACTTAACTGCACTTAATGCAGCTATAATCAAAATGTTATTCAGATACATCGTAAAAAGACCAAATCGACAAAATATATGATCAAATCGAAAATACAACAACTTACTGTCAATTCAAGGCGCTGAACTGAAGTCGCGATCCAATGTACCTCAATCAAAAACCCTAAAAATCAACTTGATTGAGATTGCGTACAGATGGAAAACGGAAGAACTAATTCAAGACGCTGAACTGAAGTGATGATTGAATGTCCGTCAATCAAAAACCCTAAAAATCAACTTGATTCAGATTGAGTACAGATGGAAAACGGAAGAACTAATTCGAAATCGATGGAAGAAGTAAATCGTAAACAATGGAAGAACTAAAGAAGGAATCTTTACATGAAAGAAGGAAACTTTACAAAGAATGAAACTTTACAAAGAACATCGTAACTGATTGAATGAAGATGACGGACAGAAGCTAAAATTCCGGAATTACCCTTACTAAGCGCGTTCTCAATTTAAACGGGTTCCTAGGTTCCTACCTTTTTTTGAGTTCTTAATAGAACTTTACCCTATATATATATATATATATATATATATATATATATATATATATATATATATATATATATATATATATATATATATATATATATATATATATATATATATATATATATATATATATATATATATATATATATATATATATATATATATATATATATATATATATATATATTCATATTCTAATAAAACAAAGCAAAGATGCCATATGTCATCTTTATAACACTTTGTTTTGCCACATGGCATGTTATGGTTCAACCACTGCTTTATTTTCCCGTCCATATTAGAATCACAATTGATCACGATGACACTTAATGTTTTCCATTTAAATCGTTAGAAATCCCGAACATAATGCTAAATCTCGGTCCGTTCTCAATTTTTGAATTTTGCTTCCTTCATCTTCGCCTTCACTCTCGCCAATGCTAAACCGTATTTACCACCACCATTTGCAGTTGTTACCATTACCCTTTGCGTCACCCCTAAACCCACTCCATATCTCTCTCTTTCAAACCCTAGGTATGTTCTAATTTTATATTTTCTATTTCGGGTTTTTAATGATTTGGGTGGTTTTTAGATTTCAAAAAGAGGAACTGCCGATTAATTATCCTTCTATTTTTCTGTGTGTTATTGTTTAACATCAAGAGCGATGGAGTTTTTGCTTGTTTCTGTTTTAAACATCCGATTGAAGGTTTCAAGTGATTGATTGCATGTCTTAGTTGTACTCATCGTACAACCCGACGTTGCGTCAAGAGAGAGTTCTTATAAAATTGGGAATGTATGTCCTGCGAATTAGGTTTTGGTGGTCGTGAACGAAATGACGTCCGATGACGAGAACTCCGTGTATGTTGGGAATCTGCTTTTCAACGCTATTCAAGATATTATTTGAAGTGTCTTCGATCTTGCATCACCTATATGTGCTTCATGTTTTTCAACAGGACCAAAGACCAATAAAGCCCCACTGTACGATTCAATTCTATTGAGCTTCCATGGTGTCTTTCACGTTGTTGGTTCTGTGGAGTTATTCTTCCACCCACTAATATATAAATTCGCTTTCATTTGGCGAATCGTTATTTGTATATTAGTTTACAGGAACATAAGATTTTTAAACGTCATATGATACAAGGAATCAGAGAATGTACCGGGGACATGCTGTTGTGAAGGGTTAAATTTAGCAGAAAATCCTTATTTCTCAGTTTCAATAATGTGAAAGTATCTCTATTTTGTGAAGCATTTATGTGAACCCTAGCCTACTTTCTGTGGGTGAAGCCTCCATAATAGCTCAAACGAGAAAAGGAATTGCCAGAACATCAAATCGTTATACTGATTCAGTTTGGTATTTTGATGTTATTCAGTACCCAAATCGAGTTCTTTTACTTCATTGTGCTTTCTTCACTTTTTGTCAAAACAACTTCAAACTTGATGCTCCAAATTATTCTCGGTATTTTAATATTCCAAATTATGCAGTGCCCAAACGTTTATTCGGTAAGATTTTGGTATTTTCTATGAGCCTCCACTAGAATTTTAAGATGATGCAAGTTTGAATTAGTGGTTTGGTATCGCAGTTACAACCTTGCAGAAATTGAATCTCATAAACTTGATTTTAATAGCGATACAATTTTTAGTTCTAGATAAAGAGAACAAAAAACTGATCTCAAATGTTATTAACTCTTTGATTCATAGTACGTTTTTTTTCGAATCCACCACTTTACGTTGTGATTAATGATATTAAGTCAGATTGTGGTTTTTGTGATTTTGAATCTAGCTATTTATTTTGTGATTAATGATATTAAGTCAGTTTATGATTTTTGTGATTTTAAATCCAGCTATTTATTTTGTGATAAATGATATTAAGTTAGTTTATGATTTTTGTGATTTTGAATCCAGCTATCTGCAAATGTTTGAAACTTGCATTCTTTTTCATATATATCTCTCTCCAATAGCCATCTATTCTCTTCCATTGATATAAGCTTGAACTCCAGGTATTGCAGATTTGGTCCTTTTGTGTTTTCATATTTGATCATGTGTGTGTGTTTTTCAAATTTGGTATTTGTAGAATGCTAAATTTGAAGTAAAATGTCCTAGAAAGTAGAACGCTAAATTTTGTATTTTTGTGTGTCTGTATGTATATATGTGTCTATTTGTGTGTGTTTTTCTGTTAAAGGCAAAAGGCAAAAGGCAAACTAAATTTAGTTTTGAGATTTTTTTCCAGATTTGGTCTCTACATGATTTTCATATTGTTTTTAAATTATGTCAATATGTCGCTATAAATCAAATTAGTGTGATGCTATTTGTTGTTTTCTAATCATTTACTTCAATTTATAGAGAAGAAGAAAATTGGGCGCTTTAGTTGTCATCACAAATTGGGTTGAAAAGCACCTACAAAGTGATGTTGAATGTAGGTGCTTTTCAATTTAGTTTTTGTATTTCCTTTGTTCATTTTAATGTTTTGTTGGGAATCTTTTTTATAATATTTAATCTACAAAAAAAACGTAATCAATTACGGGTACCTTATCAATCGTTTAAACGTATTAAAAGTTTTTGGACTTTTTAAGCAATACAAGAAACTCTTAAAATATTTCACTATATAAGAAGCTCCAAAATTCATTTTAAGCAATAATAGAGAAACTCTTAGAAAAACATAATCAATTATCAGTAATTTATCGATTTATGTAATTATTACAATGGAAGAAACATATAAATATGTCAACTTCTATGGATCTAGCGGTTAGTTAATTTCAAATTAATGTGGAACAAACCTAAAAGTTTATTATTTAATGAAATGATATTTTTCTAAATAAGTTATCATATCATCACCATGTCATTGCCGCATTGATTTTCGGGAATAATATTGAACATGGACAATAAGATCAAATTATAATTGATATCAAACATGGAGAAGACCAAAATACAGAACCGAGAACTGAACCTATTAAGCATATACCACTTTAGTCCGATTCTGGTCCTTAGCCGGTCTGGTCTGGTCTGACTTTTTATTTTATCATCCCTATTTTGAAACAGCTTGAATAGGACATTTTTCATGAAAAATTAGTATTGAAATTTGCAAAAAAGTTAATTAAATAGTATCGTACTTTGAAAAAACGATTTTTTGTGAAGCTTTTTAAATGATCTGAAAAAGTTTCTTTTATTTTACATTGAAGTTCATTTATAAGACATTTTTCTAGAAAACCATATCAGTTTTAGCATTGAACTTTGCATAAAAAATTCATTAATAGCATCGTACTTTGGAAAAAATGATTTTTTCAAAATCTTTTTAGATGATCCGGAAAATTTGTATTTCTTTTACATTAAAACTCATTTATAGGACATTTTTCTGGAAAAAAAAATATCGGTTTTAACATTGAACTTTGCAAAAAAGTTCATTAATAACATCGTACTTTTAAATAAAATGTTTTTCTTAATATATAATTTTTTTTATTTGTCAACCATGTAACACACGGGTTTATAACCTAGTATATATATATATATATATATATATATATATATATATATATATATATATATATATATATATATATATATATATATATATATATATATATATATGTTATAAATTCAGCGTTACCACGACAATTATGAACAAACTAAAAACTAGAATATAGATGAAGAAAGAAAGAAAGCTTGAGAGCTAGGAGAGAGTAGAGAGAGTTTATATCACTTGTGAAAGAGTTGATATGAGATACATTTTCTTCCTTACATTGATGGTCTATTTATACTACCAACTCTACTATTCAAATATAGTTGTTTAATTGGTAAATGCAAAGTGATGACATAATGTTGTCATTCACCAATTACTTGTAACACTCCCCCTTGAATGACATCATTCTACATCACAGTTCAACTTTGAAGTACTTCCTCATTAAAAACCTTGCTAAAGAAAACCCAGTGGGAAAAAATTTAGCAAAGGGAAAAAGAGTGCAGTGTCTAGTTGACTCCTCCTCATTTAGATATCGAATGACCATTATGTATTGTGTAGATATCTCATTCCAATACCATGAACATGTTTTCTAAAGATCTTGGTAGGAAGTGCCTTTGTGAAAAGATCTGCTGCATTGTTGCTAGATTGAACATATTTTAGTTCAATCTGTTGATTCTTTATACGCTCTTGAGTGTATTCAAAAAACTTTGGAGGAATATGTTTTGTCCTGTCGCTTTTGATGTACCCTTCTTTCATTTGAGCGACACATGCTGCATTATCTTCATAGATTAAGGTTGGAGATTTATCTTTATCTATTCCACAAGAAGTCAGGATAAGTTGTGTCATCGATCTTAACCATGTACATTCTCTACTAGCTTCATTTAGAGCAATTACTTCTACATGATTTGAAGATGTAGCGACGAGTGTTTGCTTTTGAGAACGCCAAGATATTGCAGTACCTCCATTCATGAATACATATCCAGTTTGAGATCTAGCTTTATGAGGATCAGACAAGTAACCTGCATCTGCATAACCAATCAAGCCTTGTTTTGAACTATTAGGAAAAAATAAACCTAAATCAGTAGTTCCGCGAAGGTATCGTAATATGTGCTTGATTCCATTCCAGTGTGTTTTTGTTGGAGATGAACTAAATCTTGCTAATAGATTTACTGCAAAAGAAATGTCAGGTCTAATACAGTTAGTAAGATACATAAGAGCTCCAATTGCATTAAGATATGGTACTTTCTGGACCAAGAATTTCTTTATTTTTCTCACAAGGGCGATATGGATCTTTGTCAATATTTAGTGATCTAACAATCATTGGAGATCTTAAAGGTTTGCCTTTATCCATATTAAAGTGTTTCAAGACCCTTTCTGTATAGTTCGATTCATGGACAAGTATCCTATTTGGCATATGCTCAATCTGTAAAGCAAGACAATATTTGGTTTTCCCAAGGTCTTTCATTTCAAATTTTTTCTTTAAAAATTCAATCACTTCAAGGATTTCTTTATTCGTCCCAATAATATTCAGATCATCAACATAGACGGCTATAATCACATATCCAGATGTTGTTTTCTTAATAAATACACACGGACAAGTAGTATTGTTTTTATAGCCTTTGCTTACTAAGTAATCGCTTAGACGATTGTACCACATACGTCCAGATTTCTTTAACCCATACAATGATCTTTGCAGTTTGATAGAATACACTTGTTTGGGTTTTGCACTTAATGCTTCTGGCATTTTAAATCCTTCGGGGATTTTCATATATATATATCACTGTCAAGTGATCCATATAAGTAAGCAGTAACAACATCCATAATATGCATATCTAAATTTTCAGAAACTGCTAGACTGATTAAATATCTGAAAGTGATTGCATCCATAACAGGAGAATATGTTTCTTCATAATCGATTCCCGGCCTTTGAGAAAAACCCTAAGCAGCGAGCATGGCTTTGTATCTCACAATTTCATTTTTCTCATTTCTTTTTCGTATAAAAATCCATCTGTATCCCAATGGTTTCACAACTCCAGGTGTGAGTATAATAGGTCCAAAAACCTTTCTGTTATTGAGAGACGTTAATTCAGCTTGCATGGCCTCTTTCCATTTACCCCAATCCTGCCTATTTTGGCATTCAATGACAGATTGTGGTTCTGGATCCTCATTGATAATATTGCATGCAACTGAATAAGAAAATATTATATCTTCTAATTCATATTGGCTCCTTACTATTTTTATATGACCATAATTAATTTCAATCTCCTTATCATTTATTTCCTCAACTGGGGAAGTAATGTTATTTTGTGTTTCTTCATGAACACTTTCATTATGCTCAAACATATTTTCCATTCATCTTCTTTTTCTAGGATTTGCATCCTTAGAACCAAATGGCCTTCCACGCTTCATGGGTGCTTTGGATTCTTGAGTTACTTTTTCATCAGATTATCTATCTGGGAGTTCAATTCGAGCAGGAGCATTAACAGCAGGTATATATGATTTAGTAACTCTTTTTGTATCAGTAAATGCATCAGGTAATTGATTTGAAACTTCTTGCAAATGTATTATTTTTTGAACACCCATCTCACATTCTTGTGTGCAAGGATCAAGATATGATAAAGAAGGTTCATACCATGAAACATTCTTTTCTTGGGTTTTCATTTCTCCCCCAAGCATTGGGAAATTTTCTTCATTGAAATGGCAATCAGCAAGACGTGCTGTAAACATATCACTTGTCAAAGGTTCAAGATATCTTATTATTGAATTTGTTTCAAAACCAACATATATTCCCAACCTCCTTTGAGGACCCATTTTTGTACGTTGTGGTGGAGCAATAGGAACATATACTGCACTTCCAAAAATTTTAAGGTGGGATATATCTGGTTCTTTTCCAGAAACAAGTTGAATGGGAGAATGTGTATGATATGCACTTGGTCTCATACGAATCAGTGATGCAGCATGTAAAATTGCATAACCCCATATGGAAACAGGAAGTTTTGTTCTCATTATTAATGGTCTAGCTATTAATTGGAGACGTTTAATCAGTGATTCTGCTAAACCATTTTGAGTGTGTACATGTGCAACTGGATGCTCAACAGTAATTCCTATAGACATACAATAATCATTAAATACTTGAGACGTAAACTCACATGCATTATCAAGTCTCACTTTATTGATGTTATAATCAGGAAAATGTGCTCTCAGTTTAATAATTTGAGTTAGGAATTTTGCGAATGCCATGTTACGAGTTGATAATAGGCAAACATGAGACCATCTAGTTGATGCATCTATTAAGACCATAAAGTATTTAAATGGTCCAGAAGGTGGATGAATTGGTCCACATATGTCTCCTTGAATTCTTTCTAGAAATCTAGGCGATTCCCTTTTAACTTTCATTGGTGAAGGTCTTGTAATTAATTTCCCAAGGGAACAAGAAATACACGGGTTATTATTACCTATTTGAGGGAACTTCTGGTCCTTCAATGGATGCCCAAATGTATTTTCAATTATTCGACGCATCATTGTTAATCCTGGATGGCCCATCCTGTCATGCCACAAACTAAATATTCTAGGATCACAAAATTTTTCTTTAACCACCAAATTTGACTCAACTATATTTATATATGTAAAATGTAAACCAGAATCAAATTATGGTAATTTCTCCAATATATGGTTTTTATTTATTATAAACATATATTTATTGTTTCCTATTGTTTTGGTGAATGTGTCATATCCGTTAAGATATATATCATTAAAACCCAATAAATTTCTGTTTGACTTTGGGGAAAATAACGCATTACTGATTACAAACTTCGTACCATTAGGTAACATGAAACAAGCATTTCCTGCTCCTACAATCAACTCTACAGGACCTGATATTGTATTTATGTGCCCTTTTACGGGTTTTAGTGTGGAAAAATATTTCTTTGTTTTCAAGATGGTGTGTGTGGTACCTCAATCAATTATTAAGAGTTCGCCAAGATTTCCTTGGTTTTGTGCTCCAGTTGAACTCATTTTGAACTTCATATAAGAAAAATAAATGATGAGTTATGAACACAATTTTAATAAAAGTGACTCGAAAAAACTTCATTAAGAAAGAAAAATATTACAATAAAAAATTAAAAACATGTTACAAAAGGAAACTAGTTTTCTAGGATGTCTAAATCATTGCAAAAGTCAAGAGTGTTTAGTTCAATGTTTCCTAGATCAACACCATCGATGAGGTTGACTTCTTTCCCCTTTCCTTTAATGGAATCTTGGTAAAGTTTACAAAGATGGGGATCTGTACGACAGGTCCTTGACCAATGACCTGTGCTACCACATCTATAACAAGAACCTCCAGGGTTCTGTGATGTTCCGGCATCATTTCTTTTTTCTTATGGTTGGACATTATTTACTTGTCGAGTGTGTTGATTATTGTTTCTTTGACCACGCCCACGGTTATAAGGATGACCGCGTCTACGACCCTGAGTATAACCGCGCCTAAAATTTTGGTTTTGGTTAAAATGGTCTCGACCGCGACCACGGCCTCGTCTACGACCACGACCACGTCCTCGTCCATACGAATTATTTCTAGGTTCATAAGTGATAATAGCATTTGCTTCAGGAAATGCTACTGAAGTGCTACTGAACCTGTTGGACGGGACTGGTGGTTCTTTAATAATAGTTCATTATTTTGTTCAGCAACAAGAAGAAGTGTATTAAGCTCAGAATATTTTTTGAGCTTTTGCATACGATATTGTTGTTGCAATGTCATATTTGATGCATGGAATGTGGAGAGAGTTTTCTCCAACATTGAAGCATCAGAAACCTCTTCCCTACAAAATTTTAGTTGTGAACATATCCGAAATAATGCGGAATTATAGTCATGTACCTTTTTGAAGTCTTGAAACCTCAACGATAACCACTCAGCCCTAGCACTTGGAAGTATAACTTCCTTTTGGTGGTCAAATCTTTCTTTTACGCTTTTTCAAAGAGTGCTAGGATCGGTGGTATTGAGGTATTCATACCTCAACATTTCATCGATATGTTTGCGAAGGAAAATTATTGCACGTGCTTTATCTTGCGACGTACACTTATTTTTTTCTTTTATAGATTCAGATAAATCCATGGACTCAAGATGCATCGTAACATCTATAGTCCAAGGCATGTCGTTCTTTCCGCTGACTTCAAGAGCGGTAAATTCAAGCTTTGCAATGTTTGACATATTGTAGTTCCTAATAAAAATAAAACTCATTAAATTTGTCGTTTAAAGGTGGGGATGAGTTTTACTATTTCTATTATAGTTACAAACATAATTAAATAGATGAATCTTCTCAAATTCCTTTTATTTTAAAATTTAAAATTTTATTTTTTAATCGGTTCCGCATAAATAAACGTTAGTATATATAAATAGATGTCAGAGCATGAATAATAGTTAGCATACATAAATAAATGTTAGTGTGCGTAAATAAATGTTAGTTTATATAAATAAGCGTTAGTATACATAAATAAATGTTAGTATGCGTAAATAAATGTTAGTTTGCATAAATAAATGTTAGTTGCCGTAAATAAACGTTAGTTTACATAAATAAACGTTAGTTGCCGTAAATAAACGTTAGTTTGCATAAATAAATGTTAGTATACATAAATAAATATTAGTTGCATAAATAAAAATTAGTATGCGATAACAAAAGTTAGTTTACAATAATAAATGTTAATGAAGCGTAAGTAAAGTTAGAATAAAAAATGAAGTTCGTTAGTAGTCATAACGTCAAGGATAAATAAGAAAAGAAATTTGTTAGTAGTCATAACGTCAATGATAAATAAGAAAAGAAATTTGTTAGTAGTCATAACTTCGAGAATAAAATATTGTGTTTTTTATCGTTGTCGTTGTTATTATTATTATTATTAATTAACATTCTAGTTTTGATGAAATTACATACCTTGATTAAGATCGATGTGTCTTTTAATCTCCTTCGTTAGAGCCTCGTGCTGATAACGTGTTATAAATTCAGCGTTACTACGACAATTATGAACAAACTAAAAACTAGAATATAGATGAAGAAAGAAAGAAAGCTTGAGAGCTTGGAGGTAGTAGAGAGAGTTTATATCACTTGTGAAAGAGTTGATATGAGATGCATTTTCTTCCTTACATTGATGGTCTATTTATACTACCAACTCTACTATTCAAATATAGTTGTTTAATTGGTAAATGCAAAGTGATGACAAAGTGATGACATAATGTTGTCATTCACCAATTACTTGTAACAATATATATATATATATATATATATATATATATATATATATATATATATATATATATATATATATATATATATATATATATATATATATATATATATATATATATATATATATATATATATATATATATATATAGGAAAGGTTCTAATGAGAACCATTAAAAAGTTGAGAACCGTGAGAACTAATCTTAGCCATTCATTTTAAAAAATGTCTAGATCTGGTTTAAATGGGTAAAATCCCGTTTTTTTGTAAGCAAGGGCAAAATTGTCATTTTCAAACTCTAGTAAATCCATCCATACACTCATGCACAGCTTAATACATCAATTTATATAGTAATTCACAGTTTAATACATTATTTCACACACCATTCACAATTTAATGCAAAAACAACGGTGAAAATTAATACATACATACATAATTATACAACACAAAAATGATATATATTCTAAAAAAATTAACAAGTTAATACAGAATAATATACTAATTTGTTTTTAATAGAACTCAACCCCAAACTCTACCATCACCACCACTAACTACTACACGCTGCCACCACCTACCATCGACGCCACCACCGTCACCATCCTTCCGGCCTCCTACCACCATCAGTCCACCACCAACAACACTGGCATTACCTACTACCTCCATCACCTAGCACCGCTGCCACCCTTCATTCCTCCTAAAACCATCAGATCTCGATCTCCTACACTTTAGCAAGCTCCAAAAATTAGATATGGATTAAAACAAAATCTGAAATCACAGTTTAATTAACTAATCCATTTATAATTCACAGTTTAATACACGAGTGCATGACTCTCATTCACAGTTTAACACAACAGTTCAGACATTCATTCACAACTTAAAAACTTACAGATCTCATTGAAGCATTTCATCAAACACCTTGTGTGCATTTTATTTCCAGAATTTCCTTGTCTAACACCATCACCGGAGACCAGATCAGAGACTCATTCATAGTTTAACACAACAGACTAAGCACTCATTCACAGCTTAAAAGCTTATAGATCTCATTGAGGCATTTCATCAAACACCTTGTGTGCATCTTATTTATAGAACTTCCTTGTCTAAACACCATCACCGGAGACCAGATCAGAGAAATAGAACAAAGAGGAGAAGAGGAGAAGGCGAGTTGACAATGTTTCACCAGAGCACCGTCAGAACTTGTTCGTTGATGCTAGGTAACAATGGCGGTGGCGAAAATCTCGGATATGAAGGAGAAAATTCCAAATCTGAAGACTAAAATGGTAGATCTAAGTGCGGAAGTCACAGATATGGTCTCGAAAATTACAGATCTGAACGTTGGAATAGAGTGGGATGAAGAAAACGACGCTGGATCAGGGAGGAGAGGGAGGAGAGAACGGAGGAGTCGATTTCAACGATGGCAGCGGTGGCGGCAGGTGGCGGAGGTGGGGGCAGGCGGCGGCCGATGGTGGCGGCAGGTGGCGGCTGATGGTGGCTGTGGTGTTGGAGTTTGAATATGTGTTTTTGGAGGTTTGAGAGAGTTTTTGAGTGGAAGAAGTTTCAATCTGGTTTTTAGATCTATTGTAAAAGTTTTTATGTTAAAAATCCTCAAATGACCATTGTGCCCTTCTTTGTTTTTGACCATTGATCAGAAGTTAAAAATATCAAGGGCTAAGATTAGTTCTCATTGGTTCTCAATCTTTTAATGGTTCTCATTTGAACCTATTCCTATATATATATATATATATATATATATATATATATATATATATATATATATATATATATATATATATATATATATATATATATATATATATATATATATATATATATATATATATATATATATATATATATATATATATATAAACCGAGAGATCTAACGGCTAAAACATTAAAAGTAAATTCGCCTATGTTTTGCATGTCTGTTTGGTAAAAGTACCTACCTTATAAGTACAGTATACATATTTGTCTCTTATATAAACTGCTAGATGGATTGTTATTATTCTAATAAAAGTATCAAACATGTGTATTCAGCCATCATTTTCGTGTACCATTACATTTGTGTATATCATGTATCCTCCTCCTTGCTATTAAAATATATTAGAATAATATCCCCAAATCATAAGTACCTTATGTACAAGTATGTACGAGTTAAGTTTTATTTAGAAGTTAAAATCATTAAATAATTATGTTTTAGCCGAGAAACCGCTAAACAGTCGCGACGTAACTCAACTCAAGCACAGACTTTCATCAAATATATCGTCTCAAATACGGTTAATCTAAATCAGCAAACAACATGCCACGTATACAAAAATCACTTAGGCTAAGCAGAGTGGTTGGGATCAATGCCGACGACATCTTATGTGGCATGGAATGCCTCCAACAAACACCGCCCCCTAGGTGCGTACGTGCGCGATGCATCGGCGAGAAATAGTTCGTTTCGATGAACCGTTTGCGGGCAGTAGCAAATAATTTGTTTCGGTGTATAACAATGAGGCAGATGGTTAATATCGAGGCGGAGGGTGAGAGAATAGTTTTATTTTGATGATTAGTTTCTATTCAGGAGATGGTGACTAGTTTTATTTCGATGAAATAATTTTGATGGTTAACGGTGGAGAGATTGATTTATGAGAGAGGAAAGGGTTTACGGTGGATATATATATATATATATATATATATATATATATATATATATATATATATATATATATATATATATATATATATATATATATATATATATATATATATATATATATATGAACGAGAAAAATTGTTTTTAAAAAAATAAAAATAAAAATAAAATTAAGGTTAATTTATCATTTTACCTCTCTTTAACAGAAGTAAATAGACGGTAACTCTATGAAAAACATTTGATGTAACGAAATAGTAACCTTAGAGACCTTGTAAATAAAAAATCAAAACTTGGACCTATAACGAAAATTTGTATAAGCATAGGGACCAAAAATATAATTTACTCTAGTATATATGACTGTCATATCATGTGTAAAAGTCTTTCATATTTTGATGTTTTCTTTAAAATAAGATGTCATATTTATTACGTTTAACGATTTTCCCCCATTATGATCCCTCCAAACTTTGTTTTTTTTTTTTTAAATACACAAGCTTGATATTTTTAAATATAATCTAATATAATATCTGTTTATATGTGACCGAATAAACCTTTTTCATGATTCTAATGAACATCTATTGCTAATCACATTTATTAGATCTCGTCTTCACATCAAAACCATGGCTAATTATACCTAAAGATACATTTGAATTAAATACGTCTAAAATGTACCAAATTTCAAATTTTCTAAATTTTTAATATTTTCTTTTTGACATTTTTGCTCTTAAAACGTGTGACCGGAAACACATTGTATATATTATGCATCCTTACAGAAAAACATTTGGATAAAATATTTCCAAACACAGAATCGACATTGTCATAGATTTGGTGTTTTAATCATAAATCTACATGTATTTGATCTACAAGTAATTTTGTATGTTAGAATAATTTGAAGCTACATTGCTATAAACACTCTTTCATTGTAGATACATCTCCATAGGTAAACGATGACAAGTTAAATTGTGTGTTCTAATATAAATTTGCGGGATTCATCAAACACATTGTCTTAGATAGAATCTTTGAAAACAGACACAATTCTAATAAACCCATTTTGTTTCTTTACCATTGTCGTAATAAATAGAGAAAGGGTAGAGGATTGCCACATTTGTAATGCATTTCATTATGCCTGACATAATTCATAAAAAAGAAGGTAAGAAATATCAAAGTTTTATTAAAAGAAAGCTAACACAGATCGTAGTTTCATAAATAAATGTTTCTTCACATAAATGTTTCGCTATGAAGAATCTAGGAGATATAATATAGATACGTGGAATAAGGATCTATAGAGATAGATCATAATGTCTAGAAAAGGACTTAGCCAAAGTAAATTTTGAGTATGATCTTGAAGAAATTTGAGATGCATGACTACAAGAAAGGGTTTCCACCCATGGCATGAAATTGATTGGAGAATCAATTTGCTAGTACTAGAGAAGAACTAGACGGAATGAGTCGAGTCCCATATGCTTCTGCTATAGGATCGATCATGTATGTCATAACATGTACTTAACGTGACATCCCGTATGCTTGGAGCATAGTGAGTAGATTTTGGGACAACTCTAGCAAGAAATGTGTTCTTGGTTTATGGAGGAAAAGAATGAAAAGCTAAGAGTAACTGTCATAGTGATGCCAGAGATGACTCTTGCTCAGGATAAGTGTTCTTGTTAAATAGAGGAGTGATAACTTGGAAAGGTTCCAAATCAAAATCAATGCAAGTCCGAGTATATAACAACTAGTGATGTTGTAAAAGAGACTCATTGTTGAAGGCTTTCGTTGGTAATGTTGGAGTTGTCCTCAACATCAATGAACTCCTTGAAATCTTCTTACCGAAGATCTAGTCATCTTGACTGAGGAACCCAAGGACCATGAGAAGTTGGAGCATATACTCAGGGATTGATGTTGTGTTTAGAAACCAAGTTGAGATATCATAGTGAATAGGACATCAGGAAGAGTATCTGGCTGATCGTTTCACTAAGACTTTGACGCAAACCAAGCATGAAGGTCATACTTGTAACACCCCATTTCTACTGCTTGCAAATACTATGGTTTTTCGTATAAATACATGAATACAAAAATATGGTTTATCAAAAACCGATAATTTACATGCTTAAAAACAGTGGGTGTCACAAATCCATACACAAACTAACCATAGTAAGCAAGAAAGGATTAATCCTTGAGTCAAAGATAGGAGCTAACTCGAGCTCCACTCCAACTAAACTTCATCCAATTATAGCATAGCATTTTAACCTGGGATACATGGCAAAACATAGAATACGTAAGACAATAATGTCTCGTGAGTTACATGAGTTTTAGACTCAAACATTTAACTTCTTTTTCCAACCTTTTTATAAAACTTATAACATAAAACATCTTTCAAAACTTTATAGTAGTAACATACTATAACTCTTTACTTTTCAAAATCATTTCATAACATACTTTGCAAAAATAGCATCTTTCTTACTTTCTTTGACTGGTAGTATAAACTTGCTGGATTTTTCTACTTAGGGCTTTAATCACCATAAGTGATACCCCATGTCTCTACAGCTAGAAAGAACAGATCAATCCTCACCATAGAAGTTGCTTGGGAAATCTACTTTGCGATGGGGCTTTTTCCCCAGTAGACTCCATACCTAACCCGGGTAGGTGGAACACGGCATGGTTCCCTTACTAACATTGCTTGCTACAAATACCAATCATACAAAATACTTTCTGCTTACTTGAACATTTCTTACATACATATACATAGTGACTAAGTGCCAAACTTCATCATTTTCTGTCTTTATGGCTAGATGCCAAATTTATAACATTCATCACATATTACTCATATATTTAAAACATGTTTTTATAACATTCTAAGCTTTATGCCAAATCATACTTTCCAACATCTTGTGGCTATATGCCCATTCATACTTGAAAACATATATGGTTTGTAACCAAAACATACTTCTTAAACATCTTGTGGCTATATGCCTATTCATACTTGAAAACATATATGGTTTATAACCAAAACATACTTTCACGTAATTGGCTCATAGGCCAAAACATACTTTCACTTAATTGGCTCATAGGCTAAACATAACTTCAAATATAGCATATACTTTCACAAACAAATTAGAAATAATACTCTTGCATATAATTTCACATATAGAAATTTTATAAGAAATCTTGAATATACTTACTTGCCATGTACCCCAAAATGGGTAAAAATACTGCATGTACTCACCTCATGTACTGCTAGTAGATTGACTAAACATTCCTTGCATTTATACTCTTTTGTGATCCAATAATCATTTGGCATGAACCTATAATTAACATGTTATACATTAACATTCATTCTAACTGACTCTATAACTCATTGGAGTCCTTATTATACCAATATAGGTCATAACAAGTCTATAACTTTTAAATGACCAACTTTAAATAAATCGTATATTATACGTATTTTACTACAGTACCCTCGGGAGGTCGTATTCCCGGTTTAACAATTTTCTATGAAGTTTTAGACTATAATGGACTTATGTTTAAAATTTGAGGTCAAACGGATAAGTCTAGCCCCAAATCTAAAAATCAAATTTCACTTGGCAGGAGACTCATTGAAAAAAACTACATTTATCTCCTGGCGCCGCCTCGCGTCGCGACGTGGGTATAGGTCGAGTCGCGACCTGCAACCAGGTTGCCTTATTTGATGATTTTCCAAACTGCAGTTGCACTAATTCCTTACATTAAGTTCTTAATACACAACTTAATTGTTTTAGAATCATTCTAGGACTAAAATAACAACTCCTTTATACATTTAAACCATAGTTTCTTCAATTTCATCACTTTTGCCTGAAATCATTCCCGAAAAACTCATTTTTACTCCAAAAATCATTTTAATGTATTTTCAATAGTGGAACTGATTTCTTACACCCTTTATGACACTTAGAGCTTAATAGATCATTTGAAATCAGTTTCAAACCCAAAAACCCATCATTTAACCATGTTTTTTTAAACCATTGAATCACTGATTCCAAGTTTTTCCAATGATTTTCCATTTTTAACATCTTTACCCAAAATCTGAAATTACTTGAATTTAACAACTAGGACTGATTTATTACTTCTATTAAGACATATTAAACTCATTAAGAACCATTGAAACCAACTTGTTCTTACCAACCCGTTGGTTAGGGTTCTTGAGCTCAAATTCTAATTTCTTGATTT
Source organism: Cichorium intybus (assembly GCA_023525715.1). NCBI lineage: Eukaryota > Viridiplantae > Streptophyta > Magnoliopsida > Asterales > Asteraceae > Cichorium > Cichorium intybus. The sequence continues at coordinate 87,556,263 of CM042009.1, forward strand.
TTAACACTTTCAATAGCTGAACTATGTTTAGATATTGTTTTAGACACCAATTAAGGCTAGGAATCATAGGTTAATCCTCCTCTAGCCACTGAAATCACGAAGCTACAGTACTCACTCACGGGAAATGGGTTAAACAACCCTAAAAACAAGATTATTAACCTTATATGGATTGGAATTCTTCAATTCCAAGTTAATTTCTTCCAATTTCTTCAAAACCCTCAAGACCCGATCATCCTAGCTCCCTCTGGCACTCTCTAGAAGTCTCTCCCGTGTTCTATGAACTAGGAGAAGATTTTTCTCCTTTTTATAACTAGCCATTTTACACTTTGGTCCCTCAAGTTCTATTTTTCCCAAAATGGCACAAGAACCTCATTTGATAACATTATAAGTTTATTTTCTTTTATTCTTACCCCATAATTATATTTTCTTTACATAAAAGTCATTTGTGTGCCAAATGACCATTTTGCCCCTTTTTGATAATTTTACCATTACGCCCTCGTTCAAACCCAACTTTACATATATTTATTTTATGACTTTTACCAAAATTTTCGGGTTCTTACAATCTCCCCTCCTTAAGAGGATTCCGTCCTCGGAATCTTTTCGTACTATACATGGTATGTATATATTTTCTTTACGTATACTTTTTATCCTTAGGGGATTGATCTTTCATTTCCCTCAACTTTCAATATTTTAATTACATTTCTAGAAGTATATACTCTTAGAGGTTATCCTTCTTCTAGACTTCTTCCTTATAAGAGATATACAAGTATCTCTTTAAAACCTTACATTTTCTTAAATAACTAAAATACATTTTTGGTCATTTTACTCTACTTTCTTTATAATATTTCAAAATACTTATAACACCTTTAATACTTTTATTAAATGACCAAAATACCCTTTCAGTCATTTTTATCCGTTTTCTCAACTTTTAGTTGCTCGCTCATACTTCATACGCTATGTTCTAATTACATTCCTTTCTACCTCATTTCATTCATATGCAACTCTCTTAGTAAAACTTATTTTACAAAGTAGTTTCATACTTTCATACTTTTATCAAAAATAACAGTCTACTTTGTAATTCTTCTCATATCTTTACCAAAACACATGAGATTATACTAATCATATTATTTACTTATAAAACTTTTTCCAAATACAATTAATCATAATTTGTATTTATACAAAATTCATATATACACTAAATCTTTTCTTGTAACCTTTTGTCCCTTAGTGGACATTTTACTTAAGCAAATTTGTTTTACAACACCTCCTCATTCTTTTCACTCTTCTCTTTTTCTCATTCCTTTACTCATTCATTATTACATAGATAATTTATTACTATTTCTTCTTTCTAGAAGTTTTACAACTTCTTATCTTTTATATATTTTATTCTTTAAATCTTTTAAACTTCAAGTTTGTTCTTCTTTTTCTCTACTAACAACTTCCGGTTCATTGCCATTTATAAGGATTACATTTTCTTCCTTTCGTTACACTTCACATCCTCACTTTTCTGTTTGGGACAGAATCTGTCGAAACAGTATATCTTTCACGAGAATCTGCATATCTCACTCTAAAAGTGTTGAAACGTCGTACCGCTTTTTATTTTAGAAACTAGACATCATTAGCTTTCTTTCTGTGTATAATACATAATTTTTGGCCTTGTAGATTTGTACAGTTTTACTGTTGAAGTTGACCCATTATTTCTGTCAACTTCCTTATTTCCTACTCTTGACACTTGTATTGCAAAATTATATACTTCTTTTTACTTCCCACTAACTTCCATACGTTCATCATAGATTATTGTCTTTTCTGCTCTGTAATCTACATGTATTACCTTTTATAAATACATGTCTCATTTTATCGTATACATATATTGCTTTCACATCTTGACTTTTATTAATGATTCAATTATCATTTTTCTTCTTATTTCATAATTTATGAAATTTCACTTTCATATACTTCTTACTTATTTCCTATACATTATATGTATTACTTTCATTACTACATGTATTGTATCATTCTTTACTTGTATTATTTTCACATTTCGACATATTAGCAATCCAAGATACTTCTTTCGTCCTCCTTATTATTTATGAGATTTCGGTCTCACTTATTCATTACACTTACTAATATAATCATGTCTTTTTCATGTTTCAGCTTTCTTACAATACTTTTATAAATAAACTTTTCATCTTTTTAGGTACCCCGTGTACCATTCTCATGATATTACTTATGTTTTAGTACTTTCTTGTCGTTCTTATTTCTCCCACTAGTGCTTAGTTTAACACTTTATCTCCTACTCATTTGTTCTCCACCGCCCTTTCAATTGGTTACCATAATTGATTCAATTTTTCAAACGACTTATAAAATCTCATACATTTTGTGTACGACAATTCATCTTTTCATACTTTTTACACTTTTCATATATTTTTCTTTTCTGACTCGTCAATTACTTACATATCCCATCATTCTTTCATAATCATATAGATTAATACCATTTTACCATTTGATTACCAATTCAGGTATTTACTTCCTTTCCTCATTGCACTCTTTTAACATACACTATTTTTGTATTTATATAGTATAACCCTTCTTTCATATTTATTAAACCTTTATATCTCACTCCTTTTCTATACATTTTATAGGCTTTAAGCCCAAACTTATTTCATCACACCTTTTACCATCTCTATTATGTGTTATAAGGCTATATGCCTAACACATTATATTATTCTTTCGTTTAAACTCCACTTCTTTACACTATATATTTCTTTACAACATTATATATTTCATATAAAACTTACTTCTTATGTATCTTCAGGTGATACACAACTGCCATTTATTTTCTCATCGTCTTTCATTCTTTTGTATTTCGAGGCAATATGCCCAATACATTATTTTACTCTTTTACTTCATACCTTATAGTACTCTAATTAGAATACCTATTTCATAACCACCTTTATACTTTTATACATTATATATATGTCCCAAAACTTACTCTTTCTTTTATATTTATAAGCACGTATAAACATATATACACTTCTTTGTATTTCATGGTTACTAGCCATGTACTAACCATTTCTCACAATCTTTAGATACTTTTACCCATCATTCCCATTCAGAAGTAGTAACTTCCTGTCTGTTTATTATAGTTCTTATCTTATCTTTGATTCTTCGTCTAACGCAGATTTAGACATTTACTCTTTTTCTTTACTTCCTATTGATTATGACCTTTAGCCATTTTATTGATTATGACCTTTAGTCATTTTCCTTATATACTTATAGTTTTCTTCAGTTAACATACGTCATTATACTCTTTTATTACTGTTATTTCTTCTTATACTTCCTTCATTTGGTTGCGGAATTTAATTCCTAATAACCAATATTTTTTTTCATCATTTTCTTTAAATTCTTTCATTATATTCTTCTGATTCCTCATCATTTGTTTCATCTTTAATTTCTTGCCTAACATTTATTTAGGCATTCAACCTTTAATTCTCAATTCATGTTCGTTTAATCACATTACAATAATGCAATTTACTTGAAATGTCATAATCTTTAACAATTTCCCATTCATCATTCTTAATTTGTCATATTACTCGACTCACCACTATATTTATGACTTGATCAATTGTCCAATATTTGGACACTTTTATTTATCTTCTTTGTTCAAACCTAGAAGTTAGTCATCCACTTTCTTCTAGCTTTGTCATCTTCCATCTTTAGCTTTTCTCATCATTTTAATCTTATCGTCCTGCAACGATATCTTGCTTCCTTTATGTATCTAATATTCACACGACTTTTAGATAAAATTCTGAATTAAATGGTTATGCTCAAAGCACACCACTTGTTAACTTTAAGCTCTTTTTTTACCACTCTTTTATTATTACAAAATTTATGTACTATTAATACACTCTACTTAAAATTTTCATCCTTCATGTAAGAGTCTTACAACTCTTATATAGGTAATCAATACCCATGATTCCTCTTTAAGTGGCTCTTATTCATACTTTTTCTCGACTCTGCAGACATATACTTTAATGCCTTTCAACCTGTCTAAGGAGTATTAACTATCTTATTGATTTCTTTTACTTTACCATACTAAGTGGTATATATCCACTGCATTAACTTTTGATACTTATAATCTTACTTGTTCTTATTGCATAGGCATATAATTCCTATGTTATACTTACTACTCTCTTCAAAACCCTCACCCACCAGATTACCATAATACCTTTACGATTCCACCAGTCTCAATACATATCCTGTGATTATGATAATACGGGTCCATATTACCATAATCACCTATACATATTGATTCTGCTGTTACCATAAGGTCTCATGGGACACTGGTTCCTTTAACATATAACACCATTATAAGTACATGGTGATCAATACTACAAATCTTATTACTTCATAAACATGGTATTTAATAGATATAGACAGTTATGGAAAATAACATACAATTTTCTCAACGGTCAAACTTTTGCTCAATCAAAGCGTTAGCTTTACATTTCTTAGTGTTATATATATCTGCATATCTTAAGTAATGCCTAATGTCTTAATCATTTAAGACATCATATAGCGTACTTTCATGAACTAACATTCCTATAGCATGAGTTTAAGCCTAGGAGTGGAACGATCCAATCCTATTTCGCTTAAACTATGGCTCTGATACCAACTTGTAACACCCCATTTCTACTGCTTGCAAATACTATGGTTTTTCGTATAAATACATGAATACAAAAATACGGTTTATCAAAAACCGATAATTTACATGCTTAAAAACAGTGGGTGTCACAAATCCATACCAAAACTAACCATAGTAAGCAAGAAATGATTAAACCTTGAGTCCAAGATAGGAGCTAACTCGAGCTCCACTCCAGCTAAACTCCATCCAATTATAGCATAGCATTTTAACCTGGGATACATAGCAAAACATAGAATACGTAAGACATTAATGTCTCGTGAGTTACATGAGTTTTAGACTCAAACATTTAACTTCTTTTTCCAACCTTTTTATAAAACTTATAACATAAAACATCTTTCAAAACTTTATAGTAGTAACATACTATAACTCTTTACTTTTCAAAATCATTTCATAACATACTTTGCAAAAATAGCATCTTTCTTACCTTCTTTGACAGGTAGTATAAACTTGCTGGATTTTTATACTTAGGGCTTTAATCACCATAAGTGATACCCCAAGTCTCTACAGCTAGAAAGAACAGATCAATCCTCACCATAGAAGTTGCTTAGGAAATCTACTTCACGATGGGGCTTTTTCCCCAGTAGACTCCATACCTAACCCGGGTAGGTGGAACACGGCATGGTTCCCTTACTAACATTGCTTGCTACAAATACCATTCATACAAAATACTTTCTGCTTACTTGAACATTTCTTACATACATATACATAGTGGCTAAGTGCCAAACTTCATCATTTTCTGTCTTTATGGCTAGATGCCAAATTTATAACATTCATCACATATTACTCATATATTTAAAACATGTTTTTATAACATTCGAAGCTTTATGCCAAATCATACTTTCCAACATCTTGTGGCTATATGCCCATTCATACTTGAAAACATATACGGTTTGTAACCAAAACATACTTCTTAAACATCTTGTGGCTATATGCCTATTCATACTTGAAAACATATATGGTTTATAACCAAAACATACTTTCACGTAATTGGCTCATAGGCCAAAACATACTTTCACTTAATTGGCTCATAGGCCAAACATAACTTCAAATATAGCATATACTTTAACAAACAAATTAGAAATAATACTCTTGCATATAATTTCACATATAGAAATTTTATAAGAAATCTTGAATATACTTACTTGCCATGTATCCCAGAATGGGTAAAAATACTGCATGTACTCACCTCATGTACTGCTAGTAGATTGACTAAACATTCCTTGCATTTATACTCTTTTGTGATCTAATAATCATTTGGCATGAACCTATAATTAACATGTTATACATTAACATTCATTCTAACTGACTCTATAACTTATTGGAGTCCTTATTATACCAATATAGGTCATAACAAGTCTATAACTTTTAAATGACCAACTTTAAATAAATCGTATATTATACGTATTTTACTACAGTACCCTCGGGAGGTCGTATTCCCGGTTTAACAATTTTCCATGAAGTTTTAGACTATAATAGACTTATGTTTAAAATTTGAGGTCAAACGGATAAGTCTAGCCCCAAATCTAAAAATCCAATTTCACTTGGCAGGAGACTCATTGAAAAAAAATGCATTTATCTCCTGGCGTCGCCTCGCGTCGCGACGTGGGTATAGGTCGCGTCGCGACCTGCAACCAGGTTGCCTTATTTGACGATTTTCCAAACTGCAGTTGCACTAATTCCTTATATTAAGTTCTTAATACACAACTTAATTGTTTTAGAATCATTCTAGGACTAAAATAACAACTCCTTTATACATTTAAACCATAGTTTCTTCAATTTCATCACTTTTGCTTGAAATCATTCCCGAAAAACTCATTTTTACTCCAAAAATCATTTTAATGTATTTTCAATAGTGGAACTGATTTCTTACACCCTTTATGACACTTAGAGCTTACTAGATCATTTGAAATCAGTTTCAAACCTAAAAACCCATCATTTAACCATGTTTTTTTAAACCATGGAATCACTGATTCCAAGTTTTTCCAAAGATTTTCCATTTTTAACATCTTTACCCAAAATCTGAAATTACTTGAATTTAACAACTAGGACTGATTTATTACTTCTATTAAGACATATTAAACTCATTAAGAACCATTGAAACCAACTTGTTCTTACCAACCCGTTGGTTAGGGTTCTTGAGCTCAAATTCTCATTTCTTGATTTTTATCACTTTCAATAGCTGAACTATGTTTAGATATTGATTTAGACACCAATTAAGGCTAGGAATCATAGGTTAATCCTCCTCTAGCCACTGAAATCACGAAGCTACAGTACTCACTCACGGGAAATGGGTTAAACAACCCTAAAAACAAGATTACTAACCTTATATGGCTTGGAATTCTTCAATTCCAAGTTAATTTCTTCCAATTTCTTCAACACCCTCAAGACCCGATCATCCTAGCTCCCTCTGGCACTCTCTAGAAGTCTCTCCCGTGTTCTATGAACTGGGAGAAGATTTTTCTCCTTTTTATACCTAGCCATTTTACACTTTGGTCCCTCAAGTTCTATTTTTCCCAAAATGGCACAAGAACCTCATTTGATAACATTATAAGTTTATTTTCTTTCATTCTTACCCCATAATTATATTTTCTTTACATAAAAGTCATTTGTGTGCCAAATGACCATTTTGCCCCTTTTTGACAATTTTACCATTACGCCCTCGTTCAAACCCAACTTTACATATATTTATTTTATGACTTTTACCAAAATTTTCGGGTTCTTACAATACTAGGGTCTATAGGCGATATGTTTATGAGTGATATGAATTATGAATTTTAGTTGTTAGTTTGATAACTGAAACATATAACAGTAGCTAAATTTTATATGATTTGGTGATTATCATGTGGAGACTTGATAATGAGCTTGAGACCTACCATTTACATTAATTTATTAATGTGTTTCGCTTTAACATGTTTAGAACCCGCTTCCCGAGTATTAATTTACTCAAACTTGCATAGTCGGTTATACTCTTGGAAGCAAGTAGTGATTTAAGACTATCATGAAGTGTTAGTAGATCGTCTATAGTGATTAGGCATAACATGGAGGTTGCGATTACCACTCATGAGTACTTGATAGCGATTCAAGTATTAGAACAACCCGTACCTAGAGATTACTTCATGGATTAAGTCACAAGTCATATAGGATGATAATATCTTTTATTCTTCAAGTCGAGATGAATGAGGATTTGCGTTATGATTCTCTTATGCATTGGTCTACTCAAACGTTGTCCGTAACTGGTAGTTATAAAGGGTATGTCGATGTATGACATGATGAGATAGACAGAGACTATGTAGTCAGAGTTTATCTCTTCCTTCTGCCCTAACAAAGAGAAGCGATATTTGTGGGTCCCTCCATGATTTGATGCTGGCATTAAGTGTTTGGCCAAACCCAGACTAGATTGATGTGTTCAATCAGTACTCTGATAGAGTCATCATAAATCTCTATCAAGAAGTAGAATTTTGAACTTTTGGGCTTGACCATATCCATGGCACAGGTTCATTACGATATCTAGTAGAATAGAGGAATAATAGATCACTTATCTAAGGGTCGTCTCTTATCTTTGATTAGAGTTTGGCAGTTGTATTGGATGACATACTCACTGCTGATTATCAGATAATATTGAGACCACACAAAGTTGACAACTTGTCCAAGTGGGGGACTGTTGGAATTAGTGTCCAATGTCATCAACTAGTGGTAATATTTATAATAATAGCAGGGTCCTTTTGGGTTGCCCTCATGACCCAGAAAAATAAATAGTGACAGAAAGGAAAAGGAGATATTAATTTATTAATTTATCAAGGACATGATAAATTAATTAAAAATTAATTGGCAATTAATTGACAAGTTAAGTTGGAGAAATTAAATTGCAAGGGATTGAATTGTAATTAATCAAAAAGTTAATTAATGGAAACAAGTCAGAGGTGTGGCCGCCAAAAGGCTTCTTAAGTTTGAAACCCTAGGAGCCTTGCACTATAAATAGAGGCCTTGGGGTCAAAACCAAAATCATCCCCTGCCTCCAAGTAAGCCGCCAATTCTCTCCCCCTCTCTATTTTTGGCGAATTTCACATCCCTCTCTAGGGTTTGGGATCTTCTGTCTCCTTCTTAAGTGGAATTTCTATCTGTCTAGTTTTCTGGAGTTCCTGGGTGTGAATCATCAAGAGGGATTCTACTTTGGATCCTGTCCATCTAATGCAAGGTTGCATTATCTAGAAATTAAAGCAGGAGATCATCTGAGGTACATTTTGTTTATGTTTAAAGTTGATATAACTGATATGAAGTGCATGATCCTGGACTCTGTTCATGGATAGTCTATGATTTAATCTTGTTAGTCTTCCGCTGCATGTGTTTATGTGTTTATATGATCGAATCCCAACACAATGTTCACTTCCCAACATTTATAGAGGTCTGTCTCCAGAGACAGCCGGACCGGGAACCTGATGAGGTCGTTTAAGCACAGATGTTCAACGACCGATACTTTCCAGGGAGCTCTAAGGAGAGCCAGCTCCACTCCCCTCTCCACCGAGTCCTCCATCGGATCATCACCTCCATGATTGTTGAAGTTAATTTTGTGATGAATTGTTCCTGTCCATCCGAAGTCCCAGACATGCGATGAGTCAAGCTTTTATGTTTGAAGATCCGAAATTCTTGTACTAGAGGATCTGAAGACTTAAGAAACAAACCTTATCCATATAACACGTTGATGTCTCAGACTACGCGTTGCACGTTGCTGTATTCTTATTGGATATTACTAGATAGAATATTCTCTTTTGTACTACGTATCAATTTTGTGCTATTGATATCACTGATCACGTATAAATACCAGTGATATCATCTGGGTTGGGTGTGCTTGTTATCACCATTATTGTAAAATCTCTGAAAGATAAATCTAAGCATTCGACACCTTGTTTTCCCAAATTCATCTGTTCTTCATTATAGTTGTTCGTTTGCTTTTTGCTTGAATCTTAATTCTAATATTTCAATACGATCTTCATTGTTTGAATTCCTTACTCAACATGTGGTATCAAACCGGGTTCAGCTCGAAAACTTGTTAGAGAAATCTCGTTTTTCTTCATACAAATTCTAGATGTAGCTTGATTCCTAGATCTAGGTTTCTGCAAGTTGTATTCATAATCTCTTACCAGTTTTTCTAAAAAGATACGTTCAAAGAATTCCATTACAACGGCTGATTCAACATCAACATATGCAAACATGCTTAGTTATGCAAATTTGATTGGTTCTTCAACCAAGACACCAATTCTTATTCCTACTTACAAGGATTACTGGGCTGATCGTATGGAAGATCATCTTACCTGTTTAGATAACGATTTATAGAAATATGTAACAGAAGGACCTCATGTTGATATTGGTGCTCGATTCGTTCTTGGTGAAGGTGAAGATGTTGAAGTTGTCATTGCTGTAAATTTAAAAATGATCGAGAATGATCAATGAGCCATGAGAGAACTACGAAGTGGTTTAGGTCCTGATGTCACTCATCATATTAAAGAATCTACATCTGCCAAAGAGATCTGGGATCGTTTGGCGATGAGATTTGCTGGATATGCTACTCTTCAATCGAGCATTATAACCGAAGTTCTTGTTGATTTTGGAAACTTTCAACAACAGGAAAAGGAAACCCTCGAACAAACATACGAATGCTACAGCAACATGGTGTACACTCTTGAGAAGTATGGTGAAGTACGAAGCCAACAAAAAGTCAATATCAAATTCCTTTATTGGCTAAGAAAGGAATGACATCCTATAATGTTAATGGTAAAGTCACATCAAACCATCCAGACATAAAAACTACCTGCCTTGTTCAATTTGTTGAAATTCCATGAACCTGATGTTGTGGGACGTAGAAGTGAAGCTGCAAATGCTGGATCACTAGCTTTAATGTCAAAAGTTGAAAGTCTCAATCCACAAGATGTTAAAGACAAAGATGAACTTGATGGCTACATGGTAGACGAAGATGGTGACACTGTAGCCTTGTATGCTGGTAACAACTGAAGGTTTAAGAAAAAATTTGTTAATCAATAAGGAACTAGAAAACCCTTTATGAAAAACAACTACAAACCATCAGTTTCTTCGAAACCAAAGCTTGAAATGTATTCTACTCCGAAGGGAGATAACTCATCAACTCCGAAGCCTTCAGCGCCAAAGGTTTCGTAAAACCAACAACCTAGATCTGAGAAAAGTGAAGAGAAAGTTTCTGGAGATTCTTGGTATAATTGCAATTACTGTCATGGCAAGAACTACTTTGCAAAAGACAATATGCTTAAAAAGAAAAATGAAAAGAAAACCACAGTGAAAGACGAAGCATACTATGCCATGAAGTTGAACGTAGTTAAAGAGAAGACAAAGGATCATGCACTGATGGCTTTAGATGGTAGTCATGGGACTTACCAAGTATGGTCTTCGGACTATGATGATGATGAAGTAAGAAAGCCAACTCACAGTGCATTTGTGGCTGTTGATGTCGGTAGGAGCTTTCTGAAAGGCACTACGGATGATTATGAGGATGGAGAAGAAGGAGATTGGGGAGTCCTGACTTCGGATGGTACAATGGCTGCGGATGATGATTTCTGCTTGATGGCAAAGGATACACGCCCCACCATTCCTGAACAGGTATCAAATCTACTCTCTTATTTTAATATTCCTAAGTCTAAATTTTCTTCTGATATTGCTGAAATAACCCGTGATTGTTAAATTATGAATAAAATGCTAATTGATGCTAATACTAGGGCGAATGTCAGTGATGTGGAAGTTCTTCGATTGAGGGGGAGAATTCAGAGTTTGAAGTCGACCCTAGAAAAGGCCAATCTAAGAATTTCCGTATTAGAAGAGTGTAGGGAGAAATATTTGAATTATGGTGAGGTAATTTTAAGACAGAGAAACATATTTTGTGAAACTGCCAAAGGTTTGTATGCTCACATTACTAGAATTTATCATTCTTCGGATGTATGCATTGATCAACATAGGAAGTTATTACCTTTTATTGAGTTTAATCTTAAGGGTGTTGACAATGTTTCTTATGAATGTGAGTCAATCATATCAAAGTCTGAATTGCTAAATACTTCGTATACTCATGGTTTAGTTTCAGTAGAAAAATTCTGAACTGCTAAAGATCTATTGAAACTATTACGAAATGAAGTACCCATTCTCAAGAAGTCGATTCCTCTAATTGAAAATAGTCATGACGTTATTTGTGGTTCCGAGTCTGATTCGGATATGGAGGAAATTGATTGTTCAACCATAACAATTCAAAAGTCATTCTCTGTATCAGAATCAGTCTCCGAAGGTGTCTCACAATTACCTTTGGATGATAAAGGAAAAACAAAAGTTATTTCTGATTGTGAAAACACTTGATGTTCAAAAACAAATGAAAACAGGGATATTGTAAAATCTAAAATCCAAATTTCAGATGAATGTGTTGAATACGAAGATTATTTCAAGGATAGTTCAAAAAGACTAGAAATTGTTGTATGTGTCTATCCAAAGATTTCATACTTCAAAAATTCTATTTTTGTACAACCTAGTGCTTCACTCCTTGTTGACAATGATTTGATTAAAATCATTGAAGAGGATAATTCCACAGTAACTGAGGAAGGATTCTTTTCACCACCTCAAATTATTGGAAACAATTTTAATGAACATATGGGAGTTAACATAAATGTACGAAAATAAGATTTGTATGGTCATAATATATATACAATCGTTTATGTTATGAACAATACAAAATACCAACACATTTAAGCCACTTCTGAAAAATCAAAATTAAAAACAAATTGAAAGGAATTACAAACAAATTCAAATCATGAAAGAGACTGTTCAACCAAAGATGAATGTTTTTGAAATTCTTGAATCATACAAGTGTGTACCAATTGAAAAAATGAAAGACTCTTCAAAATCAAAATCCATTTCAAAACAAACTATTGTGATTTCTAAACCAAAACCAACGGTTGTGATTCCAAAAACTAAACAGTCGATTTCTATTTCAAAACAAACAGAAACAAAGGTTGATACGAAGATTTCAACCTCCAAAACAAATTAATTTTCTAAACAAACCTTCGTACCAACTAAACCAAACTTTCCAAATCTGAAGTATCAGAAACCTTCAAAAGAAAAATTTTCAAAAGGAAACAATTTAGACACATTTCACGTATGGCTTGACAAAAATTTGGACTTATTTAAGGATAAAAATCTCTCACTGAATGATTTTAAACTAGCATACGAAGAGTACCTTTGTACATAAACATTGTGTAGCTTATTGTCTAGAAATTCAAAAACTGGTAAATCAAATTGGAAAAGAAATTATTTGAATGATAATCTCACTACAAAATCAAAATATTATTCAAAACATGAGACCACTTCAAAATCATCAAAACAAACAAAAACTTCGAAATCCAATAAATCTTCCAAAGCAAACACTTCCAAAAAGATCAAACTGATTTGGGTTTCGAAAATTTCAAATTCCTCAAATTCTATGCTTACAAGTTCCTCTATGACAACTCAAAGTTCATCAGATTCACTCTCAAGATCCAATTGTTCTTTAATTAATAACACTGAAAACTTGATAGCTTTTTCCTCAAATGAAATATCTGAAGAGGCTATTGAGAAATGGATCGAAGAATCATTCACTTACCCCGAGGACCCACGATTGATTGGGTACCAACTTCTTATTGATTAATTACAGATTATGTCTAAAGAGCAGTACAACATGGAATGGTATATGGGTAGTCGCTGCTCGAGGCATATGACGAGAAGAGGGAATACTTGAGAGATTTTCGGACGTTAGATGATGCTGGAAATGTTCAATTAGGAAATAATGAAACTTGTCCAATCAAAGGCTATGGAAAGGTCACAAATGGGTAGGTTACAAAAACTCGTGTTGCATATGTTGAAGGTTTAAAACACAATTTGGTGAGTATTTCTCAGTTGGTTGTTGGAACTGGAAATGCCCCGTTACTTTCAACAATCATGGGAGTATAATAACCAAAGAAGAAACAAAATAAGTGTTGCTAAAGTAAATAAGGAAGGGATCAATGTTTCCATTGAATCTAAAGTCAATAACTGGAGGCCCTTTGTTTAGCTGGCTATGGCATCGAAGGTTGGCTCACCTGAACTTCAAAGCAATCAACAAGTTAGTAGCTATGGATTTGGTTCGTGGTATGCCTACTCTTAAATTTGATAATGACACTCTTTGTTCTACCTGTGAACATGACAAACAAACGAAGCAAAAGTATCCAAATGTGATTGATCCGAAGATCACCGAACCTCTTTCACTTCTTCATATGGATCCTTATGGTCCATCAGCAGTTGAATCTCTAGGGAATAAGAAATATGTTTTGGTTATTGTTGATGACTTTTCTCGCTTCACTTGGGTTATATTTCTAAGAAATAAATCAGATGCTGCAAGAGAAATCATTGATTATATCAAAAATATGGAAGTCACATTAAAGGAGACTGTCCAAATGGTGCACAATGATAATGGGACTAAGTTCAAGAACCAGACCTTGGATGGATTTTTGAAAGACAAGGGGATTACTCACAACTTCTCAGCACCTTACATTCCTTAACAAAATGGTGTTGTTGAAAGGCATAATCGCTCTTTGTGCGAAGCTGCTAAAACCATGTTGAACTTTGCCAACTTACCGATGTATTTTTGGGCCGAAGCTCTTTCAACTACATACTTCACTCAAAATCGATCCTACGTCCATAAGCGATTCAATAACACTCCATATGAACTACTTAACCGAAGAAAGCCAAATATAAATTTTTTTCATATCTTCGGATGTAGGTGCTTCATACTGAACATGACAGATCCATTGTCAAGATTCAAAGAAAAGTAGGACGAAGGCATATTTTTGGGATATTCTTCGAATTCAAAAGTTTATCATGTCATGAACAAAAAACAAGAAAAATAGAAGAAACATTCAAAATTTCTTTCGATGGCTACTACGTAAAGAAGTCCCAAATAGCCTTTCCTATGTTTTGATGCTGATTTTCATCTTCTCTTTGATCCTCCTGTGAGAGCTATGGATGCTGAAATGAAGGCAACTGACAACCAAGTGTAACACCCGACTTACAATAACAAATACACCCAAAAAATTTCATTTTTGAAAACATACTTAACACATCAAACTACAGTACAGGTGTATATGTTACAAGTAAGGGGTACACAAGTACTATCAACGGATACAGAACCCAACAAATCTCCCAAAAGCTAGGCTGCTACGGTCCTCTCTATCGCAATCATCAGCTCCTAACCCTAATCTACGTCCTTCCCTATGGCGGGGTCTCTAGCACCTGCATGGTTAGTTTGCACAAGAGTGAGCTACAAAAGCTCAGTGAATAATTAATACATATCACAAAACACAACATCATAAAGAAACACATAAACACATAGCCATATAGCCCCACCATCACATCACAGTTCTCTGCTCTTCCACAACACCACCAACCAGCTATATCCATCCCCTCCTCAACCCCCGCGGTTTCGAGTCACAAAAACTCACCGTACACCCGCTTACGTGTGTGATAGAACTGCTGGCCATTTAGGCCATCACAACACATGTGGTCCCAACTACAAATACTAGATACACGTCCCCACAGAATGAGTGGTCCCACCCACACAAACTAGTAATGTGGCCGCACGAAATAGGTGGTTACAACCACAAGTACTAGTGGCCCCACGAAATAGGTAACATCGAGCCACAAAGGCTTCAACAACCAACGATAAGCCACAAAGGCTCAATAGCTAACACTGAATCACAAAGGTTTCACAACCACATATCTCAAGAGTAAAGCATCGATTACTCACCTGATTAACTGCTCTGCTGTTACTCTAGAGGAGTGGATTAGTAGGAAATGTGCTCCCGTTCTGTTGGCTCCCAGCTATACCTACATGGTCCCACATCACACTTATAAACACCCCAAATTCACTCAGCTAAAACCTCTTGGGAATACGATGCCAAATTCGCTGAATTCTTTTAGGAAAAACATATACATGCTACCCCAGCCACAATTAGCGCTGCTACTGGGTTGATCCGATCTACTTCGTTTTTTTCCAACTTGACCTGTCCAGACATCATTCTAAGGTCCCAACTCGATAGTTTAACATAAATTAAGCCTGTTTGGATTACCATAATAACTCATATACATTAGGGTTTAGTTTGAAACTCTTTCCAAGTAAATTTCACAAAGATTTCTACTAATCCTACTCTAACTATAGAAACTCTAGCCATTTCCTGTGTAACAAGTATATCTCTAGCAACATGGCTTGGAATCAGAAGCATCCAACTGAAATTCTTACCTCAATATATGTAAAGAGTGATGAATTTGGGCACTTTATGGCTTAAGATCTCCAAATCTCCTCTCCAAGAGCTCTAGAACCTCCAAGATATTCTCCTACTTCGCCAGACATTTTTCCTACTGTTTGAAACCCACAAAATGAGTTTAAATACGAGCTTAAAGAACTTAAATCGGTTTAAGATATTAGCGTCGCTAATTATAGAGGTTATCGGCGCTAACCTCTTGCGACGCTAATTCTTTCAGTTTTTCTGCTTAAATTTGTTGGTCATCAAATTCAATCAATGACTAAAATAAGAACTAGTGATCCGAAGATAATTCAATGAAATACACAACACGCACAAAGATAAAGAAGAACAATGATGAATACAAAAAATTGAGTAGAACAAGTGTCGAAAGCTTTGTATTACTGATTAGGGTTTTACAAATGAGGGGTGAATCAAGCACACTTGACACAGATGATATCACTGTTGGATTAAGGTGTCTAAGCAATAACTATAATTTAGATATAAGCTTGAATTGACAGCAGCACAGTCCTTTTGGGTTGCCCTCATAACTGGAAAAGGACTAGATGATAAATAAAGAGAGAGGAATAATGATTTATTAATATATTATGCGAATAATATATTAATTGGAAATCATAATATTTAATTAATAATTAATCAGAAATTAATTGGAATTAATTTTGGAATTAATTGGATTAATTAAAAGTATAAGGGCTGAATTGTAATTGTTCAATAGTTAAGCAATGGACAACCTGGATGACCTAATGGGTTGGACGAAAATCGAAGGCTTGGAGCCTTGTGGATTTCACAGCCCATGAGGCTTATTATGGCAGTGATAAGCAGATCCCTTTATCTGATAAAAGCCTTATCATATCAGGATCTTAAATAAGGCGGTTATACTCCTTATTGCTTATCACCTGGAGGCTATAAATAGAGGCCCCTGGCACCCCATATTCCATGCCTCCTTCTAAGGATCTCCTCCTCTCTCTCTTGCTCATCTAGCTTGCCTAGTTCTTGGGTGTGAGCCACTAGAGGCACGAGAATTGTGGTGCTAGCTTCCAAAGGTCAAAAGGTATAAAATTATTCTTTTGTAATTTTATTTTGGCCTTAGTTATAGGTTCAATTTGAGAAAAACATAGACCCTGTAAGGTCCATGTGAACTTAGGATTTTAGCTTAATGTTTGCACTAAAACCCATCAGTGGTATCAGAGTCTTGTTGTTTTTCTATTGAACTACTATAATTGCGATTTGGACATAGGGTTTATCGAAAATAAACCCTCGCCCACATGATTGTTGATTTTTAACAAAGGGTTTCTGAAACCCTGGCCTCCACCCTGGTTTTTCGAAAATTTCCTGCCCCCTCTAGGGTTTTCTATTTTTGGTAAATGTGATTAATTAATAATTGGAATCCCCTTGGCCTAGTTTTCGAAAATACCTAGCGGGCAAGGATCAGGATTAAAATTAATTGGATTAATTTTGTGATCGTTGTTTGATTTAATTAATTAATTAACAGTTAATTAAAAGACACAAATTAAATCAAAGACATTTTAAATTGTTTAAAATACATCTTATATATATTATAAGATTAATATTTATGTATAAGATTAAGTCAGTCAGATCGCTAGTATGTCTCATTCACAAAACTGGTCTATAAAGAGGGTATAAGGAAATTGTCTATAAAATGACAGTTGAATGGGTGTCTACTCTTACCCACCGCTTCCTTGATCAGTTGAAAGTCGTTAGCAGAACGGATTTGATAGGAAAAACCTAATCTCATTAAAAGTATAATGCTATTAGACAAAGTACTTGAACATTCAATAAAACCCAATCTAGTTACTTTAGGAAAATGTGAATTGTATGCTAACTCATGAAGTCACACATTTACACTTTATGAATCGTTAGTGGAGCTCGTGTGGCTCACCGGTACACTAATAGGGACTCATAAAAGGTGGTAATGGGTATCTCATAAATTATAATTGTTGATGGAGCTTGTGTGGTTAACCGGCATATCAATCGAGATGGTAAACGACAGTGAGGTTACCATGTGATTTGCATGGTTATTCACACCTTGTTTGTGATCCTCGGCATCCCAGTCACAAACGGAAGGGCATAATCTGAGATTAAACATGCCATTGATTTATTCAATGAATCTCATAAGATCTAGAAATTTCACTCAATATGATTATCTTCCGCGGTGGAATTGGTGAATCGTCATTCACCTACCTTTATGTAATTTACAATTAGATTATGACATCCTTTTTTTAAGTTGTGAAATTGCATAGCTGGATCCTAGCCTTGATATATATCATTGGGTTAAATATTAAGGATTCCCCTATCTAATCAAAACTACCTTCTTTTATAGATGTCTACTCCTAAACTTCTGCTACTCCATCCGCTCCCAACTCCAACCACAACCACAACACCAACTTCACATCGATCCTTTCGCTCTGTTCAAAAGTGACATTAGATGGCACCAACTATAATGATTGGATGCGAAATATCAAGATGGCACTCAGGTTCGAGGAAAAAGACTATGTTCTTGAAAGGGAGCTCATCGAGATCGATCATGAAATTGCTACTCCCGAGGAATGTGCCTCGTTCAAGAAACACTATGACGATGCCACCAAAGTGGCGTGCATCATTGTCGCCACTATGGTCCTTGAATTGCAAAGGTTCTATGAGGACTACTGGCCATACGAGATGAACAAGGACCATATGGAAAAGTTCCATAAGTGAGCTCGTCAGGAAAAGTATAAGGTGGTCAAGGCACTCATGGCTTGCAATATGAAGGAGGGATAGTCTGTTTGCAGCCACGTACAAAGAATGCAAAGATACGTGGAGCGCCTTGTGAAATTAAATGTGCATTTCGACGAGGAATTGGCTATTGACATAGTCATGAACTCGTTGCCCAGTTGTTATGACCAGTTCATCCTGGCTTATCATTTGAACAACAGTGAGACTACACTTGCACAGTTACACAATATGCTACAGACTGTTGAAGCCGGGATGAAGGGTAAAAGTGTATCCACCGCTTCTAGCAATGCTCCCGTCATGTCTATTGGACATGGGAAAGGGAAAAAGAGGAAGGGTCCTCCGAAACAAAATTGGAAGGGAAATTCCCATGCCGGGTCATCTACCAATGGCTCAAAGGCAAAGTCCGGTTCTAATGTTCCTCCCGTCTCGAACCCTAGAGATGTCGAGTGCTTCTATTGCAATGAGAAGGGACACTAAAAACGAAGCTGCCCGAAGTACCTGCAAGTCATCAAGGATGGCAAGGTAAAGCCATCGTCTATAGGTATATACACTATCTCAAATGACTCGTCATCCTCTAATTCTTTGGTCCTATATATAGGATGTGATTTTCACATTTGTTCTGATATATAAGGACTAAAAGAAAGTAAGGAGATGGTGCATTGAAGGATAAACTTGATCATGGGAAACTATTGGATCTAGGCGCTACCCAACTCAACTAAAACCAATTGGCGATAGAAGAGGTGCATACCCACACCATATAGTGCATTCAACCCTCTAGTGCCTGCAGCAACTCCACGAGCGCCTACGGCATTCGACTGAGACTTGGCGCATGCCTACTTCGCCTCGGGGCTGAGCATTTCCGCCCCAACAATCCCCCCCTCAGAAATTTCTCCCTGAGAGAATCGAACCTGCAACCATAGCTCTGATACCACTTGTTGGATCTAGGCGCTACCTAAATCAACTAAAACCAATTGGCAATAGAAGAGGTGCATACCCGCACCATATAGTGCATTCAGCCTTCTAGTGCCCGCAGCAACTCCACGAGCGCCTACGACATTCGACTGCGACACGACACATGCCTACATCGCCGTGGGGCAGCGCATTTCTGCCCCAACAGAAACAGGCGATCATCACCTGTCACCAAGATTGGAGTTTATAGCCTTATGCTTAGTAGTGATGTTAAATTAGATTTAATTGATTGTTGCTACTCGCCTGATATGGCTCGAAACATTATTTCTTTTCAACTTAGGTAATAGTTTATTTCAAATTGATACGTTTGTCGGTATAGACAAGGCATGCTTGTGGCATTATCGTCTTGGACACATCAACAAGAAACACATCGCCCAAATCCAAAAGGATGGAGTGTTGGAATCATTTGACCTAAGGCCAGATAATGAATGCGAATCTTGTCTCTTGGGTAAGTTGACGAAATCACCTTTCACACGGTCTTGTGAAAGAGGTGATGGTCCATTGGATCTCATACACACTGATGTGTGCGGACCCTTCAGGATTAACACAAGGGATGCAAATCGATTTTATGTGACTTTTACTGATGATTATAGCAGATATGGGTATATCTACTTAATCAATCATAAGTCAGAAACCTTTGAAAAGTTCAAAGAGTTTAAACATGAAGTCGGAAATCAATTGGACAGGAAGATAAAGATGCTCAAATCCGACAGAGGCGGTGAGTATCTTAGTATTGAGTTCCTTGACTATCTTAAGGAATGTGGAATAGTTTCACAGTTAGATCCTCCAAGAATGCCACAATTGAATGGTGTGGCTAAGAGGCGTAACCAAACCTTGTTAGATATGCTTGGTTCCATGATGAGTCGAGCTTCCCTTCCTATTCACTTCTGGGGGTATGCCTTAGAGACAGCCGCCCATATCCTAAATCTTGTCCCTACTAAAAAGGTTGCTAAAACACCTCACGAAATGCGGACAGGGAAAAGTTCCCTTGTTGGCACATATTAAGGTTGTGAAGTCTAACTCTCATTGGGTGGTAGGTACTGGTTCGTAAGACGAGAGACTCATGACAAACTCGAAGCCAAAAGTGAGAAATATTACTTCATTGGTTACCCAAAGCAGTTGTTTGGATGTTTATTCTAAAGACCTAGTAAGGACGTGGTTTTTGTAGCACGAAGAGGAATCTTTCGAGAAAGAGATCTCATATTCAAAAGGGATAGTGGGACTACAATAGACCTTGAAGAAATTCAAGAGTCCATAGATGAAGCAACCTGAAATGACACTAGCCCTCAACCTGAGGAATCAGTTCCTGTTGAACCGATAATCAGTTCATTACTGCCTAGACAATCCGGTAGAGTTAGCATGCCACCTGAGTTTTATGGATTCCATATTACTACATATGGTGACATGTTCGTCAGTGATAGAACACTGGTGAATCTGGATGAGCCAGCTAACTACACGAATGCATTGGCAGGACCTGAGGATGCTAAATGGAAGGAGGCAATGGACAGCGAGATTAAGTCCATGTATGATAACCATGTTTGGAACTTAGTTGACAATGTACCAGGTCGAAAGACAGTTGGGTGCAAGTGGATTTTCAAGAAGAAGACCAACATGGATGGAAAGGTACACACCTTCAAGGCTCGACTGGTCGCGAAAGGTTTCACTCAAACCCCTGGGGTTGACTTTGACGAAACTTTCTCACCAGTGGCCAAGATAAACTTCATTAGGATAATGTTTTTCATATCTGCATTTCATGATTATGAAATCTGGCAGATAGACGTCAAAACCGCTTTCCTTAACGGGAAGTTGACTGAGGATGTATACATGAATCAGCCAAAGGGTTTTGAAGATGCAAAGTTTCCTAATAGGGTGTGTAAGCTTGAGAAATCAATCTACAGATTGAAACAAACTTCTTGCAGCTGGAATCTCTACTTCCATGAGAAAGTTAAGGAGTTTGGTTTCTATAGGAGCGAAGATGAGTCCTGTGTAGATACCAAAGATAGTGGGAGTATAGTCACTTTTCTGGTGCTATATGTCGATGACATACTGCTCATGGGAAACGACATTTCGACCTTGCAAGAAGTGAAGTCTTGGCTTGGGAAGTGCTTTGCCATGAAAGACCTGGGAGAAGCTGCCTATATCCTCAGGATACGAATATTGAGAGATAGAAAGAAGAGACTGATTGGACTCAGTTAAAGTGTTTACTTGGACAAAGTACTGAAAAGGTTCAGTATGGAAAATTCAAAGAAACGAGAGCTACCAATCCAGAGTAACGCCAAATTGAGCAACTCTCAAAGTCCGAGTACAGATGAGGAAATAGCTGAAATGAGTCGAGTACCCTATGCTTCGGCAGTGAGATCAATCATGTACACTATGACATGTACTGGCCTGACGTGGCCTTTGCTTTGAGCATGGCCAGTCGCTATCAGGGCAATCCGGGCAGGACACATTGGATTGCGGTTAAGAACATACTCAAGTATTTACGGGGGACGAAAGACATGGTCTTAGTCCTTGGTGGCAATAATACATTGAGAGTAAGTGGATACAGTGACACCAGCTTCGAGACGGATAGAGACAACTACCGGTTTTAGTCGGGCTGGTTGTTCCTTTTAAACGGTGGAGCGGTTACATGGAAAAGTTCCAAGCAGGAGACAGTGGCTAATTCAACATTTGAATCAGCCACCTAGCTGCGAGTAAAGCCTCTAAGGAAGCGGCTTGGCTAAAGAATTTCATCAGTGGCCTTGAAGTAGTCCCGACAATTCAGGAACTAATGGAACTATTCTATGATAATGAAGGAGCAGTGGCCTTGACCAAGGAACCGCGAGATCATGGAAAGTACAGACATATCGACAGAAAGTACCATTACATTAGACATAGAGTAGAAAAAGGTCACCTCCTGGTGAAACTATTGGATTAAGGTGTCTAAGCAATAACTATAATTTAGATATAAGCTTGAATTGACAGCAGCACAGTCCTTTTGGGTTGTCCTCATAACTAGCAGAGGACTAGATGATAAATAAAGAGAGAGGAATAATGATTTATTAATATATTATGAGAATAATATATTAATTATAAATCATAATATTTAATTAATAAATAATCAGAAATTATTTGGAATTAATTGGATTAATTAAAAGTGTAGGGGCTGAATTGTAATTGTTCAATAGTTGAGCAATGGACAACCTGGATAACCTAATGGGTTGGACAAAAATCCAAGGCTTGGAGCCTTGTGGACTTCGCAGCCCATGAGGCTTATTATGGCAGTCATAAGCAGATCCCTTTATATGATAAAAGCCTTATCATATCAGGATCTTAAATAAGGCATTATACTCCTTATTGCTTATTACCTGGAGGCTATAAATAGAGGCCCATGGCACCCCATATTCCACGCCTCCTTCCAAGGATCCTCCTCTCTCTCTTGCTCATCTAGCTTGCCTAGTTCTTCGGTGTGAGCCACTAGAGGCACGAGAATTGTGGTGCTAGCTTCGAAAGGTCAAAAGGTATAAAATTATTCTTTTGTAATTTTATTTTGGCCTTAGTTATAGGTTCAATTTGAGAAAAACATAGACCCTATAAGGTGCATGTGAACTTAGGATTTTAGCTCAATGTTTGCACGAAAACCCATCAATCACTGATATTTATATGTAATCAGTGATACCAATAGTACAAAAGATATGTAGAATATTCTAAATTTGTACTATCCAATAAGAGTGTTGTAACGTGCAACACGTATACTACAAAAGGCGCGTGCACTCGATAAGGTTTGTTATTTGAAAACTTTTGGATCTTCTAGAGTAAATCCTTTGGATCTTTAGGCTTCGGACAAGAGCTTTGTAGTGAAAAAGGTCTTCGGAAGGGGTCAACACTTCAGCACAAAATATCCTCAACAATCTCCCCATTTGTGTGAAGTGCATCCGAAGCCTATTGTGCTAGATGTTTCTTGAAGGCCTGCTTCAAAGCATACCTTACTACCAACCACCATGCTAGGTGTTCTTGGATTTTCTTCTTATCTTGATATGAGTTGGTCTGGCACGTGTTCACTATGGTCATCATGTTGTTTATTAATGCAGAGTGGTAAAGACCCATGTAGTCCACTTCAAAAAATCTTGTTACTATATCTTTTTCATTTTTCAATCCCTTGAGTACTACTCCCAAGGGCTTATGTTTGTGGGCTTGTTCATTTGGCTTATTA
Source organism: Cichorium intybus (assembly GCA_023525715.1). Taxonomy (NCBI): domain Eukaryota; kingdom Viridiplantae; phylum Streptophyta; class Magnoliopsida; order Asterales; family Asteraceae; genus Cichorium; species Cichorium intybus. The sequence goes on from CM042009.1 coordinate 87,580,195, forward strand.
GCTATTAGACTATAAATAGTAATTATTTTATTATCTGTAGACTAATGATTCTAGAGGGAGTATAGTCATATCTTAAAGAAAGAAACAATTACATTGTAAAACCCATCATATTGTAAAACCCATTGATCAATACAATCATTCAGCACATTGGATTCTGATTGGTGTCGTTCTTATTCCACATTTTGTCAAATTGTCTCTTAACAAAATTCTCAATACCCCCATATCCTATATAACCAATGTTCGAACATGATTTTAACTACATTTCAAGCTCAAAATCACAATTTTCACTTTCATTAACGACACATTAAGAAAATGACCAAAATACCCCTAAAATGCAATTTAGTCATTTTACTAATCCTGACCACTTAAAGATATAAGCTAGAGTACTTACCAATTGGAACATGGTGTTACAAGCTCTCCCCCCCCCCCTTCAAAAGATTCAGTCCTCGGAATCAAGCAAACAGTTGGGGGTATTTCACTTTCATTTTTTCCACAGCTTCCTGAGTCACATCAGAGCCTTTATGATATCGTTAGTGTACTTTCACCATTCTAATGCTCTTATAACACATGTGTCTAAATTTCCGATCCAATATTATTTTCTGGCTACTCCGGGTATCTCAGTTTTTCATCTATCTCAATTTCAGGCAAAGACACTCGTTGGGAATCATCAAATAAAGTATTCCTCAAATGTGACACATGGAAGACATCATGAACATCCCTTAGCTCATCAGGTAGCTCCAACCGATATGCTATAGCTCCCACTCTCTATAATGCTTGAAACGGACCAATGAAGCGGGGACTCAACTTCCTTTCTTCCCAAAACGAATCAAACCATTCCATGAGGAAACTTTAAACATCACCATGTCAATGAACCACTTCATCGATATGGATTTTAGCTAACCTCCTGACTTGATAATTTTCATATATGGGTATAAACTGAGCTGATTTAGTCAATCTATTCACAATTACCCATATCACATCTTATCCACGTTGTGTTCGAGGAAACTTAACCACAAAATTCATAGTAACTTGGTCCCACCTTTCATTGGAACAGGTAAGGGCTGGATCTTTCCATACGCTTTTGATAATTGGACTTTACTTACTAACATATTTAACACTACTCAACATACCTCCATATGTCCTGCTTCACTCCCGGCCACTAATACCACAGTCTCAGTGTTTGATACATTCCATTATCACTTTAGTGTGTAACATATCGGGAACGATAACTATCTTCAAGGAGTAACATCCGTGCTTCGCCCCACTATGGAACTCACATGCGATGTTTAGGGAGTCTTTAACTGCTGGGAAGTTTCCTCGAATTGGTTAATATAATTAAACATATATTTGTTTTCTGCATGCTCTGCTTTTCCTGCTTCTTCTTCGGCTGTCCTAATCAACTCAAGTAACCGACTCGTTTCACTTAGTCCACTTATACTCATTTATTCTGTACATTTAGTTGCATAACACTCGTCTATCGTACAACCACACTAACACCTTACTTGTCATGCAACCACCAATCTCACTATACAGCCCATGCCTTGGTCTTCCAGGTTCAATTGTTTCAACTAGAGCCACTTAAATTCAGAAATAACTCTGAACCATGAGGTCCAACGGTAGTACCGAGCTCATTTCCCGCTCCGTATTCACATTACATATAAAAGAATACTGACAGTATAAACCTCAATTTCGACACACTATCACTACTCATTGCATACCTAAACTTTTCAGACATATATATGTCCATACACACGATCATTCATGCTACTCTATGCATATTACTACACCACCTTTCTGTAAAATTCACATACATTTACTCACGTGTGCCTTACAGTAGGTTTACCGAACATATGTACTATATTTACCCTAACTCACCCGTTGTCACACCCTCAAACCGTAATGGCGGAAAAGTTCGAGGGTGGGTGACTTCATGTACGATACCATAACAATGTCAGGTAAAATGAATCCAAGCAATCACAATCACCATAATATAATTGCAAAAGTTACATAAGTTCAAAGTTGTTGTTTCCATTAAAATTACATATTAATCAAACATACTTAGTTATGACGTCATAGCGTCCTGTCGTCATTGCTTGCGAACCCGTTTACTGGTTGCCTAAGAATACAAGTATTTTGAAAAGCGTCAACAATAAAGTTTGTGAGTTCATAAGTATTTAATTGAGAAAAATCCATTTCCTGTACCAAGTAGGTTTTGAAACCCTGAAAATCTAATTTTTGCTTATTTCAAAAATGTTTCCGATCTTTAACCTATATACCATATTATAGTGTAAAATGTAGTGTAACTTTTATGGAAAGTGTATGTTTCAACGTAAACAATTATTTAAGGTTAAATCGTTTTCCTATGTGAGGCGTCCTATAACCATACTGTAGACTAGATGGCCTTCTGCGACGTTCCTCAGGCGTCGGAATGTTATGACAGTTGTCACCTCAGACCTGCCAGTCTAGCTGTAGCTAACAGCTCAGGTGTTGGGTTGTCAGTCCCGTTTAGATCTATACACAATGCTACGCTCTCTTACCGAGATTCTGGTTATAAATTTCAGGACTTATAGTGTAAGTACTAGAAAGTACTGTGAAGACCCGTCTCACAAAAATGTATGTATCATCAACCAGTTTTACGTGTAGTAGTTATAAAATCCTTTTGCGTTTCTGTCGTTATTTTAAATTCCAAAATAACATTGTATGTAATATATGTATAGGTATATAGACTAAATATCAAATGGGAACCAATATTTTCCTAGGAACCGTAGGAACTTTTTTACTGAAAATTTTTTTTCAAAAAAAATGACATAATACACCTAATCGCATATATTTAAGACCTTTTGTAAAAAAAATTGAAAAAATAATATATATACACAAAATGTGCACATATGCACGAAACGTGATCATATACACATGTGCGAAAAAAATGCATATATGCACATTTCGTGTATACATATTATTTTTCAAATTTTTTTTGATAAAAAGTCTTAAATATAAGCGACTAGATGTATTATGTCATTTTTTTTTAAAAAAAAAATTTCAGTCAAAAAGTTCCTACGGTTCCTAGGAAAATATTGGTTCTTCCTTGAAACGGACTCTAGGTATATATATATATATATATATATATATATATATATATATATATATATATATATATATATATATATATATATATATATATATATATATATATATATATATATATATATATATATCAAGTGTTGCAGAAATCGGCCAAGGCGGCCGATTAGTCGTCGATTAATCGCTTGGCGGCCTCGAGCCGTCGACGTTTAACGCTAGTCGGACGCATTAGTCAGTCTTGGTCAATATCAGTCAACGACGGTCCTTGGCGGGATTAATCGGCCTAGTCGGTCAATGAAAGTCAACATTTCAAACAAATTCAAATTGGTCAAAAAACTGGGAAAAGGAAAAAAGGGCTCCAAAATTGAAAAAACTTGAATCGAGACCTAAAATTTTCAATCCCATATTTCTTTTCTTCCCCCTTTTCTTTCTCTCCATCACGGTAACTCAGTTTCTTCCCCGCCGTCGACCACGTCTGAAACTGAAATCAAGTTTCTTCCCCACCGTCTGAAACTGAAATCGAGTCTTCAATCGTTGAAACTAGAATCGAGTCTTCAAGGTCTGAAACTGAAATCAAGTCTTCAATCTATCACGATATCTCTGAACTGAAATCGGCTCATCGAGCCTTCACGACAACATCAGGTTAGCGCGTTAATTCCGTTTTGAAGCAGGTTAGCCCTAATTTCTGTTCGATTGAAGTAGGTTAGTCATAATATCCGTTCGATTCCACATAGATTGAAGCATATCGATTTGGTACGGTTGAAGCAAGTTAGTCCCAGACTTATTATCGGTTCGGTTCGATTCCACATAGTCGATTTTGTACGGTTGAAGAAAGTTAGTCATAATTTTCGTTCGATTGCACATAGTTGATTGTAGGTTCATTCCATTCCGATTGGTCTTCAGTTGCAGGTCTGATTGCTTCATCTCCAATTGTAGGGTCATCATTGTAGGTTTATCGATTGAAGATATCTGTTTATATAATCACAACTGATTGCTATAGTTTTTTTTTTATTTTGACATCATTAGTTTGATATGAATTTGGCTAACTTTGGTATTTGAATTAATCCTAAAACTAGTTACACAACTGTTTGCTGCATAAGTTTCCTGTTTGTAGATACGAATTTGGCTAACTTTATGGATGTTTTTAACATAATTTTTTTAACATAGAGATTTCCTGTGTGTGACCATATATCCATTTTTGCTGCATAAAATGGATGTTTTTTTAACATAATTTCTTATTGAAATCATTCGTTATGTGTGTGTGACCATAGAGATTTCCTGTTTGTTTTTAACATAATTTTTTAATAATATATATTGGTAATATATATATATATATATATATATATATATATATATATATATATATATATATATATATATATATATATATATATATATATATATATATATATATATATATATATATATATATATAGGGATAGGATCAAATATATCCATACAAGTATTGTGTAATCTTGAAACTCAATCTGGACCACTCATTTAAAACACATTCTTTTAAGAATGTACAAAATTTAGTTCATTCTGTTAAGAATGGTTAGAACTCATTATGTCAAAAACTTATTCTGTTAAGAATGTGTTTTTTTCATTGTTACGAGAATGAAATCTAATGGCCAGGATTTGGTTACAAGCTAACACAATAATTGTCATTCTTATTATAACCTAGCCCTATATATATATATATATATATATATATATATATATATATATATATATATATATATATATATATATATATATATATATATATATATATATATATATATATATATATATATATATATATATATATATATATATATATATATATATATATATATATATATATATATATATATATATTATTTTAAATAATTTTTTAATAATCAAGGGTCTCCGATTAATCCCCGTCTAGCCGATTAATCCCTTAACCCTGGTCGTCCGACTAGGTACCGCCGAGCGTTTTTTACAACCTTGATATATATATATATATATATATATATATATATATATATATATATATATATATATATATATATATATATATATATATATATATATATATATATATATATATATATATATATACTAGCTGCGTACCCGCGCGATGCGGCGGCGGCAAATAGTTTTGTTTCGGCAATTACTTTTTAGGTTTTAGGTTGCAGATGAGAGGGAGAGTTGGCGAATACGAGAGTAATTAAATTCTTTTCGGACGATTGATCACCTTTCCAACGATATAGGGGACGGTAAGTACCCGAGAGTGTAGGACCAAAAATGGAAAAAAAAACTTTTAGAAATCGGTTTGGAACCATAGGGATATTTTGTAATGAAATGATAAATAGAAGTAGAATGCTATAATATGATCAAAAGACAAAGTAAACAAAGGGGCAAGGGGCAAAACAATTTTTCGGACCAAAACTGTAAAATTCTTAAATCTAACAAATTTTGTAAAAACAAAAAGTACAAGGCTATAATCCGCAAAAAATAAAACTAAGTAAATGCTTAGTTTGGGCAGAACTCGCATTTAAGGAAAGTACAATGTTATAATAACAACAATAATAGAAGTGCAATGCTATAATCCAAAAAAATAGACAAAGTTAACATTTCGTTTGTGGAGAACTCGCATTTAAGTAAAGTACAATGTCATGCAGCGGACGGGTGACGATAGTTCGTTTCGACTATATGTTTTCGAGCGGCGATTAATTTCCTTTCAGCGGACGTCAACTTGTTTTCGTCCGAGAAATAGTTTAACTACGTCGGACATTTCTATACCCGCGTGATGCGGCGGCGAGAAATAGTTTCTTTCGGCGAATAATTTCTATGGCAATTGATTTTGTTTCGACGCGGTGTTTCGAATGAAAAATCGAAATTTTTTACTTTTCAACGTACAATAAATAGTTTATGTTAAACGACAAATAGTATATGATTTAGGTACGTTCACATTGCGACTGACGTTCAAATGCGGCGGCGAGAATTAGTTTCTTTGACAAGTTAAACTTATACGATTTTTATTAATCTTTATAAACGATTTTTATTTTTAGGTAACAAATCATTAATTTTACATTAGTCACGTTATGTAAATATTAATAATCATGCACGTTATGTAAATATTTAAGTCGTATTGTCAAAAAAATATGTTATGGTTTCTTTAATTTATTTTTGCTCAAGGCGTTATAATGACTTTTAATTAAATTGTGGGACGATAACAATTGTGCAAGTGCTTACAAGGTCCAGGCTTTAGTCCTTTTCATAAAGTTCATCATATTTTCACAAGTCTATAGACGTCTCAATCATTCTTTTACAACGGTTCATGATATATATATATATATATATATATATATATATATATATATATATATATATATATATATATATATATATATATATATATATATATATATATATATATATATATATATATATATATATATATATATATATATGATTAAAAAGTATTAATGACAAAATTAATCTCCTGCATACCGAAATTAGTCTTTAGTGAACCTGTGAATGTTTCTGATTTGCAAAATTAATCTCCACATCAAGAATCTGATCGTATTCTTCTCTGATTACAATTTCTGATTTGCAAATGTTTTTTATTATTGATTTTGGTTATTGTCAATAAATCCGAGCAAATGTTTTTGTTTATTGATCTGATTTGCAAATGTTTTTGGTTATTGACAAAACCATAAATCTGACAAAATGTTTTCGTTTTCTTCTCTGATTACACTACGACACTACGATATGTTTTTGTTTATTGATTACAATTTTTGATTTTCAAATGTTTTTGTTTTTCGTTAAAAGTTATGGTTTTTGATTGAATTTCAAAATTTTAAGATTTAACAGTGGTTCCAATCTCTTTAAGTGGTAGCCTTCTTCGATATCTCGATTGTTTTTAAGAAATAATTTTCAAGTTTTTTTTGTATATTGAAATAAATAACGATGTTTCTCATTTATGGGAAAATACCAATTTGTATCCCTTCTTTGATATTTTTAGGGATAAATGTTAATATTCAATTTTATTTATCTTTTTGATGTTATATGTTGTACAGGAAGTGTGCAAATATAAAAAGGTGGAAGAATTTTTTAACTTGAAGCAGGCCATAAGGACATAGGTATCCAACTCTGCTACCTTTGCTTCTTATAAATCTTTAGGCTTCATGTAATTAGCCTGAAAACCTGTACAAAAAATTATTTTGACAATTACACATTAAGAAAAAAAATACTATAAAAACATTATTGCATGAGATCAAGATAATTCAAAATAAGTGTTGAATTTGTGTGCTTTGTATTATTGCAGGTGTTTTTAGACTCAATTTTGTACAAACAATTTGGAAGCTGATGCAAAAGTGAGCTGGTGGAAAATTAAAGATGGAATAGCGAATAATTTGGCAGGAGATTGTGTAGAAAAGAAAGCATTTGAAAATTTCAAATTTGATATGTAAAAGGAGTTGGGTATTGCTCACTTAAATACCACGGATGCTCTAATTTGATTGGTGGGTTTTGGTTTACTTGGATTAAAAAGCATTTAATGGCTAGGATTGTTTTAAGTTGATCTATTGGTCAAAAGATCCTCCAGGTTCAAAACCTTTGGTCTTAATCTTCAAAAGCATTAAATATTCGTTTTTCTTTTGGCTGCACAAAAGTTAGGCACGTTCATTCTTGGCTGCACAAAAGTCAGGCACGCCTAAGTTAGATTCAAAATTTTGAAGAAGTCAAGAAATAGCCTGGCCCACCCACGTTCTCTCCATGATTTCACCAGCTAAGGTTATCTATGCATTGTTTGGTGGCAATCCGTGTACGGGTGGTGTCCACGCTGGCAATCCGGACCATTATGCTTCTGTGCATTAAATGGTTGTACTGTCTTAATTTTAAGACTATTAGGCTTTAAAGTGTTGTAAATTATATATGCTTTATATAGTACTAGTTGGTACCCGCGCGATGCGGCGGTGGCGATTAGTTCGTTGCGATGAATAATTTCTGAGCGGCTATTAGTTCATTTTGGCTTTCAAGAAAGAAAATACATGACTTTGACTTTCACCGATAATGATAGTAGGAAATGAGTACATGTATATATTTGTATGTAATTGAGTGTATATATGGCTAGCTGAATTTGTTGTTATATGTATAAAATTTGGGATTTTTATGAATAAATATGGAATTTTTTGCACAATGCGGCGGGCGGCGATTAAATATGGTGAGTACCCGCGTAATGCGACGGGCTGCTAGAAGGGGGGGGGGGGGGGGGAATGTTCAACAATTAGGTTTCTTTGGATATGAGTTATTTGGTTTTTGACTAATTCGATTTATATCCGTGCAATGTAGTGGAAATATTTAGTTTTCTAGCTAAGTAGTATAAATATAAAAATGCCAAATTTCATGACAAATACTTATAAAAAAGTATAATTAAAAGTTAAAAACATGTAAAATACTAAATACAATCTCTATATTTAAAAAATTACCATAATATTGACCAAATGACCAAAAGAAATTAAAGATGGACATTGCAATAAACATACATGTATCAGATTCAATAAAAAACTAATTAATGATTTTTTTTGTAAGCAACGATTGGTTCAGATTCACGTTTAAGATTCAAGTTTTTCTATATAAGATTGATTATCTTCGTCAACGATTCAAGTTTTCCTAAGGAACATTTGGTATAGAGTACTACAAATAATGCAGAAAATAAGAAAGTCAAACATAGGGGCAAAATGGTCAAAGTTGTAATCCAAAAACAAAAAACAAACCCAGGAGACAACTTTAACCCCAATTAAAGTTGACCATAACTACTAAACACAATAAAATCGTACAATCAAAATTAAAGAAAATATATACAGGTATTGCATACATGAACCACCCAATATATACAGGTATTGCATACATGTACTGTGGACATCCATGACCATGCATCATCAACTAATCCTTAATCAATGGCATCTTGCTCCATTCTCAAGTATTAATTCATTAACGTGTAAGAATACTATAGTCATCCATCTATCTTTTTCAGTATCATCACATCTAACACACATAGCTGGCAAAAGCAAGGGCAAGTTAAAATAACCCATGGATTCATCAGGATATATGGCACTTACATTCCTGCAATCTCTTGGTATGTGCCGGTGATGATGAAATCCACATTGTTCATGGCTAGAAGGTCGGCAGTAAACTGACACGAAAAGTGGTACTTGTCTTCAAATTTCTCCTAATATAGGTCGGAACATAGTTACCTAATTCGCAATACAAGCCACGAATTCCGATCGGAACGCTCTGTACCCAAACGCGGTACAGAGTCGCACCAGTCGCTACTTAGATCGATTATCGGAACGATGACACCAGCGAAACAAATCGAAATCCAATTCGGACCCAATCACTTCCAATTCGCGTTTCTTTATCTAAATCGGTGTTCCAATTGCAATTTTGGTTCGTCAATTTCAAGTTTTAAGCTCCGAATTTCTGTTAGGCGGGAAGGCGATTGACGATTGGAAAAAGTAGCGACTCCTTGATTTTTTTCTCTGGCTTTGTAAGTGATCGATTTCTACTGGCTCACTATTCTATCTGTAAACCCACCAACATATAACATAAATACATCCATAATGGTATACGAATTTCATCATCCAAAATCAAATAGATTTCATAAATTTGTGTGTTGAGAGGAACATACCCATAAAAAGAGAGTCAGAGTCGTCTACCTGGGTTACTCCAATTTTGTAAGATAGCAAGGAGGCAACCAGATTTCCATCACTGTAGTTCCCAATTATCAGATCTGGAACACCCCGCAACTCGGCTGCAATTCTGCTTGCTGCATCCTGGTAATCCAACACAATAATTTTCCTGCAAACAAAGATTCCTCTCAACTCCATATGATGCAAAACCCAAATGAGACCCAGATTAATCAAATCAAATAAGTTCATGAAGAATTTTAGGGACACCATAGTTTCATATAGAATTACGGAGTCATATAGCAGTATTGAGGAAATAATTGTAATCCTCGAGATACCATATATTAAAACATCCATAATACAGAGGAATTCAGCAAATTACCTTCGATTCGGGCAAACACACTTAAACTTCTGCATAACTCGACCCGTTTTATCGGCAGCAGTCATCAACACCAATCTAAGAAAAGATATAATATAGGGTTGGTGTGAGTCTAAAACCCAAGTAGAATAATATCAAAATTGGAAAAGTGTGAGTCTAAAAATAAATAGATAGGATCAAGGGATTGCTTACCCGTCAACAAGTTATGGAACAAAGAAGACCACAACAGGATCGATCGGGGGGAATAGAGAGGCGGAGTCCTGAAGATGGAACCCCATCATAGGAGGTTCAAAGCGGAAGGAGGCGACGAAATTTTTATGGTTGTTGTGGTGGTCGCTGAAGAAACCTCGTGAGTAAGAAGGAGCCGATGGCTTAGATTTGGGCAGCAAGATGAAAAAATGGAGAGGCGGTGTGGCATATGGGACTCTTGGCTACTTTTCCGGTTGCTGATAGCGTGATCAGAAATTAGAGGTGAGGGAGAATTTTCAGTCGGCAATGAGGCATGATGGTGGCGACTTCATTAGATCTAAAGCGGAAGAAGGCGACTTCATTAGATCTAGGGTTTCGTGTAGAGAGATGAAACATAGCGTTACATATGAAACATAGGATTACACAAAAAAATCGAGAAATTACTAAAACCTGAATGGAGTCGTCTTGATTGAAGATAGGGGATGAAGGCACTGGGGTGCGAAGTAGCCGCGATCGTCGAACTGGTGGTTGTGGGACGGTCCAAGTGGTGGTTGTAAAGGTTGGTCAAGGCGGCAGTGATTGGACGTTACGGAGGGTGGAGATCCTTAGTGAGAGGATTGAGGTCACAGAGAGGGGAGCGTATGAGAAAACATGGGGAAAGGAGAGGAGAGCTTTATGGGGACACGCCAAGATGTACATCTTTCAAAATTCACGGGCGTATTTCAAAAAGGTCTTCAGTCAAGCGCAACAATCAAGATGTTTCAAAACATTTCAAAACGAATTTCAAACTTTTTAGCGCTTAATCGGATGTTATTCCTTTTTAAAAAGCAGGTCAAATTCAATGCATTGGAAGGTTGTACATAGTCTTAATTTTAAGATCTTAATGCTTAAAAGTGTTGTAATTTATATATGGTTTATAGTATAGATATATATATATATATATATATATATATATATATATATATATATATATATATATATATATATATATATATATATATATATATATATATATATATATATATATATATATATATATATATATAGAGGGGAGGGTTCCATTGAGAATGAAAATAATGTTGAGAACGTGAGAATGAATATGGGCCACTAGATGCGCCAGCGTTGACGCGCGCCGCTCCACGACGACGAGCTGGGTTTTTTTTCGTATATGATTTATTCATATATGAATGGGTATATTCATATATGATTATTCATATAATCATATATGAATAAACATATATAAATATACATATATGGTTGCGGTGGTCGGAATGGTGGTAGAGGGTGGCGATGATGATGGTGATGGCGATAGAGGGTGGCGATGATGGTGGTGATGGTAGCGACGGTGTTCGTGGGGTGGTGGTGTTGGTGGAGGTGGGTGGTGATGAAGGTGGTGGTGGTGGTGGCGGTGATGGAGGTGGTAATGGTGGCAGTAGGTGGTGGTAGCCAGGGGCGGAGCCAGGAAAAATCACCATGAGGAGCACAAATTTTTTTTCCGGCAATATATAATAAAAAAAGTCTACAAAAAGTACGATAAACATTACATATGAAAAACTACCCTACGAAATTACATTTTAAATGTGACCTCTTCTGTCTTTCATCTTTTGGAACCGATTAATGACGTCTTCGGTTTTAACATTTGTAAGTGCTTCGTGTTCTACACTACAAATCAAAGCGTCGTTCATGAACTCGTCGCTCATTTTATTCCACAACTCCGTCTTCAAAAGCTTCATTGCCGAAAAGCATCTCTCAACAGTTGCGGTTGCGACCGGCAAAACCAAACTAGCTTTACGAACTTATAGACCAAAGATAACGACTGATCTTTTCCTGTTTCGACCATCGAACGAGCTAGCTCTGAAATTCCTTTTAAGTTAGCAAATTTAAGATGATGCGTAACAGAGTGATAATACGTATCAAAATGAATCATTGAAAATTAGAAAAACTAAAGTCTAAAAGAAAAAAAACCTTTAATCGCAATTCGCAGCAGGTGAGCCGTGAGCAATTGAGAAAATGATACAATGAGTTAATGAGGGAGAATCTTTGACTTTGGGAATTGGCAAAAGAAATTTCTTTATTTCAATGGTCACAGCTTCGGTTTTGTATCAAGGGGTTTTCTATTTGACTTTGGCAATTGGCAATTGGCAAAAGCAATCCGGCCGGCAATTAGCAAAGCAAAGCGGCAACCAAGCAGGGGCGTTGGGAGGTCATGAATAACCGAATAGGTTGAAGATTTTTCAGCGACCGATCAAATTCACGGGTTTAGATTTTGTGGGCCAACTTTTATTTAATGTGTTTTTTTAAGCCCAATGCCTTCAAGTATAAAAAAATATGAGTACATAATTGTAAGGGGCACTTATTTTTTATGGAGGTGGGCACGTATATATAAAAAAAATTTGAAACTTTTTGCACTATTCCGAAAAAAATCGTGGGGTGCCCGGGCACACCCGTGCCTCTGGTTACATCCGCCACTGGTGGTAGCGATGGTGGAGGTGGTGGTAAAGGTGGTAGCAACGGTGGTGGGGGAGGTGGCAGCGTTGGCAGTAGCGATGGTGGTGGTTGGTGTCAGTGGCGTTGGGGGAGGTGGCGGCGGCGACGGTGGTGGTAGAGATGGCGGCGGTAGCGGTGGTGGTGGCAGCGACGACGGTGGTGGTGGTAACGAAGGTGGTGCAGGTGGAAGTGGTGGAGAAAATCATATGTGAATAATAATATATATCTCGTCGTTAGAGCGTCAACGCTCCGACGGCGCCAAAGCATTAGAGCGGCAAGAAAAAAATATGTGGCTGAGATTCATTCTCACATTCTCGACATAATTTTCATTCTCAATGGAACCTACTTCTATATATATATATATATATATATATATATATATATATATATATATATATATATATATATATATATATATATATATATATATATATATATATATATATATATATATATATATATATATATATATATATATATATATATATATATATATATATATATATATATATATATATGGTTAAGTTCATATGAGACCATTATATTTCGTGAGACCGAGAAACGCATTCCTAGCCACTTATTTTGGGTGTAGAACAAAAAAAAATTAAAAAATACAAAATAAATGAAATAAATTGAAAAAAATGTATTTATTTATTATTTTCGTCATTTTTTTATTAAAAAAATTAAATAAAATAAAATAAAAAAATTAGCTTTTTTTCATATTCTAGTAGAATATTACACTAGTTTGTGTAATATTCTATTAGAATATGCAACATCCAGCAACATTCTACTGGGGAATATTTTTTTTGATTTTTCCAGTTTTTTTTCGAATTTTTTTAATGTTTTTTTAATTTTTTTTAGATAGAATAAGTAGCGAAAATAAGCAGATCTTTTTTTTTTGAAAATTCTCATTATTTTAGCTTATTTTAATTTTTTTTATTAATTTTTGATCTCCAAAATAAGTGGCTAGGATTGAGTCTTCCGGTCTCACAAAATTTACATGGTTTCATTTGAACTTTTACCTATATATATATATATATATATATATATATATATATATATATATATATATATATATATATATATATATATATATATATATATATATATATATATATATATATATATATATATATATATATATATATATATATATATATATATATATGGTTAGGATTAAATTTGAATTACAATTATAGTGTGAATGTAGGACCAATTTGTGGCCATTAGATTAAAAAAATGGAAGGTTATGATCAACAATGGTATGATGGCAATTAAAAGGAAAAAAAAAGTAATTACTTTCTATATTAAAACGGCCAGAAGGGTAAATCGGACTTTTTGTTTGAACAAATTAGGAAATGGCGGATTTTCAGGATGCGAGATTTAGGATTTTCAGGATGCGAGTTTAAATTTTCAATTTTAATTTTAACGTGTTTTTAATCAAGTTCCTGTTTGAAAACTGTTATACATTCTATCACTCATTCTCTGAGAATGTCTTTGAAAACTGTTATACGCATACCCTGTAAATTACCAAAAAAATAACGTGACCACAACTCATTATCTGAGAATGCCTTTGAAAAGTGTTATACATTTAAAACAAGATATTCTCTGAGAATGCCTTTGAAAACTGTGATTACATATGGTTTGTATAACTAGTATATTCTCAAAGAATAGTTGTGTTGAAAGGGTTATTTATGTTTGCATAACTCGTACATTTGTTAGTGTATTCTAAAAGAATATATACATTAATTAAATAGTTATAATTGTTAGGTGTATAGTTTAACTAGGAATTTTATTTCAGTCGCTAAATTAAGAGTATGTGGTTTCACTTTAAGTTTTGTGAATTATGATATTCATGTTTCTAAGAACAAATTAAGTGTTCATGTCTGATGCTAGACCTCTAAATGGAATGTCTTAAATAAACCTTGATCGTCCACCAAACCAAAGCTCTATATACCAAACTTCCAACAAGAGACCCAAATATGATTTGTGTCAAACATATCTATGACATTGTCGTCTTGGAAATATAAACAAGAAACACACATCCCAACTTCAAAATGAGAATGAATCGTTTGATATATATATATATATATATATATATATATATATATATATATATATATATATATATATATATATATATATATATCTATACTATAAACCATATATAAATTACAACACTTTTAAGCATTAAGATCTTAAAATTAAGACTATGTACAACCTTCCAATGCATTGAATTTGACCTGCTTTTTAAAAAGGAATAACATCCGATTAAGCGCTAAAAAGTTTGAAATTCGTTTTGAAATGTTTTGAAACATCTTGATTGTTGCGCTTGACTGAAGACCTTTTTGAAATACGCCCGTGAATTTTGAAAGATGTACATCTTGGCGTGTCCCCATAAAGCTCTCCTCTCCTTTCCCCATGTTTTCTCATACGCTCCCCTCTCTGTGACCTCAATCCTCTCACTAAGGATCTCCACCCTCCGTAACGTCCAATCACTGCCGCCTTGACCAACCTTTACAACCACCACTTGGACCGTCCCACAACCACCAGTTCGACGATCGCGGCTACTTCGCACCCCAGTGCCTTCATCCCCTATCTTCAATCAAGACGACTCCATTCAGGTTTTAGTAATTTCTCGATTTTTTTGTGTAATCCTATGTTTCATATGTAACGCTATGTTTCATCTCTCTACACGAAACCCTAGATCTAATGAAGTCGCCTTCTTCCGCTTTAGATCTAATGAAGTCGCCACCATCATGCCTCATTGCCGACTGAAAATTCTCCCTCACCTCTAATTTCTGATCACGCTATCAGCAACCGGAAAAGTAGCCAAGAGTCCCATATGCCACACCGCCTCTCCATTTTTTCATCTTGCTGCCCAAATCTAAGCCATCGGCTCCTTCTTACTCACGAGGTTTCTTCAGCGACCACCACAACAACCATAAAAATTTCGTCGCCTCCTTCCGCTTTGAACCTCCTATGATGGGGTTCCATCTTCAGGACTCCGCCTCTCTATTCCCCCCGATCGATCCTGTTGTGGTCTTCTTTGTTCCATAACTTGTTGACGGGTAAGCAATCCCTTGATCCTATCTATTTATTTTTAGACTCACACTTTTCCAATTTTGATATTATTCTACTTGGGTTTTAGACTCACACCAACCCTATATTATATCTTTTCTTAGATTGGTGTTGATGACTGCTGCCGATAAAACGGGTCGAGTTATGCAGAAGTTTAAGTGTGTTTGCCCGAATCGAAGGTAATTTGCTGAATTCCTCTGTATTATGGATGTTTTAATATATGGTATCTCGAGGATTACAATTATTTCCTCAATACTGCTATATGACTCCGTAATTCTATATGAAACTATGGTGTCCCTAAAATTCTTCATGAACTTATTTGATTTGATTAATCTGGGTCTCATTTGGGTTTTGCATCATATGGAGTTGAGAGGAATCTTTGTTTGCAGGAAAATTATTGTGTTGGATTACCAGGATGCAGCAAGCAGAATTGCAGCCGAGTTGCGGGGTGTTCCAGATCTGATAATTGGGAACTACAGTGATGGAAATCTGGTTGCCTCCTTGCTATCTTACAAAATTGGAGTAACCCAGGTAGACGACTCTGACTCTCTTTTTATGGGTATGTTCCTCTCAACACACAAATTTATGAAATCTATTTGATTTTGGATGATGAAATTCGTATACCATTATGGATGTATTTATGTTATATGTTGGTGGGTTTACAGATAGAATAGTGAGCCAGTAGAAATCGATCACTTACAAAGCCAGAGAAAAAAATCAAGGAGTCGCTACTTTTTCCAATCGTCAATCGCCTTCCCGCCTAACAGAAATTCGGAGCTTAAAACTTGAAATTGACGAACCAAAATTGCAATTGGAACACCGATTTAGATAAAGAAACGCGAATTGGAAGTGATTGGGTCCGAATTGGATTTCGATTTGTTTCGCTGGTGTCATCGTTCCGATAATCGATCTAAGTAGCGACTGGTGCGACTCTGTACCGCGTTTGGGTACAGAGCGTTCCGATCGGAATTCGTGGCTTGTATTGCGAATTAGGTAACTATGTTCCGACCTATATTAGGAGAAATTTGAAGACAAGTACCACTTTTCGTGTCAGTTTACTGCCGACCTTCTAGCCATGAACAATGTGGATTTCATCATCACCGGCACATACCAAGAGATTGCAGGAATGTAAGTGCCATATATCCTGATGAATCCATGGGTTATTTTAACTTGCCCTTGCTTTTGCCAGCTATGTGTGTTAGATGTGATGATACTGAAAAAGATAGATGGATGACTATAGTATTCTTACACGTTAATGAATTAATACTTGAGAATGGAGCAAGATGCCATTGATTAAGGATTAGTTGATGATGCATGGTCATGGATGTCCACAGTACATGTATGCAATACCTGTATATATTGGGTGGTTCATGTATGCAATACCTGTATATATTTTCTTTAATTTTGATTGTACGATTTTATTGTGTTTAGTAGTTATGGTCAACTTTAATTGGGGTTAAAGTTGTCTCCTGGGTTTGTTTTTTGTTTTTGGATTACAACTTTGACCATTTTGCCCCTATGTTTGACTTTCTTATTTTCTGCATTATTTGTAGTACTCTATACCAAATGTTCCTTAGGAAAACTTGAATCGTTGACGAAGATAATCAATCTTATATAGAAAAACTTGAATCTTAAACGTGAATCTGAACCAATCGTTGCTTACAAAAAAAATCATTAATTAGTTTTTTATTGAATCTGATACATGTATGTTTATTGCAATGTCCATCTTTAATTTCTTTTGGTCATTTGGTCAATATTATGGTAATTTTTTAAATATAGAGATTGTATTTAGTATTTTACATGTTTTTAACTTTTAATTATACTTTTTTATAAGTATTTGTCATGAAATTTGGCATTTTTATATTTATACTACTTAGCTAGAAAACTAAATATTTCCACTACATTGCACGGATATAAATCGAATTAGTCAAAAACCAAATAACTCATATCCAAAGAAACCTAATTGTTGAACATTCCCCCCCCCCCTTCTAGCAGCCCGTCGCATTACGCGGGTACTCACCATATTTAATCGCCGCCCGCCGCATTGTGCAAAAAATTCCATATTTATTCATAAAAATCCCAAATTTTATACATATAACAACAAATTCAGCTAGCCATATATACACTCAATTACATACAAATATATACATGTACTCATTTCCTACTATCATTATCGGTGAAAGTCAAAGTCATGTATTTTCTTTCTTGAAAGCCAAAATGAACTAATAGCCGCTCAGAAATTATTCATCGCAACGAACTAATCGCCACCGCCGCATCGCGCGGGTACCAACTAGTATATATATATATATATATATATATATATATATATTCGCATAGGTAATCTTGTTATTATTCGGGTATAATGGAAAGTCGAGTGTTCCGGACCAATCCTACCATAGTTTATTTGTAGCACTGGTTGTCGAAATGGGTGGTTTCTCATGCTAACAATATAATAATTTACAAAAGTCGATAAATCTTGCGAAAATGGGTAGGTCAGTACCCACGGTTTGCTGAAATTTCATAAAGGCGTATACACGGTCCGATTTCGGAATGATGATCCGAAATCAGAAGCCATTCCTAGCGAAATGACAGTTTGTACGAGTGTATAACTATTTTTATAGCATTATATATTGTATTCTCCCCCTAAAAGTTTTGGAAAGGTAAAAAGGAGGGGTATGAAGCTTACCCTTGAAGCGTGATCCGTCGAGAAAGGGCGCTGGTTCGGAAGCTCGACAACAGGAGGTTGAGTCCTGGGGTTCTCGGAACCTAAGGACCTTCGGATAAAGCTATATCCGTTGGTTCTAGGAATTGTTAGTGTGTGTAAACTAGCTAAACTTAAATAATTTTGCTTAGAATTGCGAAAGGGGTTTAACTTACCATGAATATAAGTTTTTACGCCGGGGAAAATGGTTGTAATGCACCACTAGAAAAAGCCTGAATAGCTACGGAAATTTGCTACGGAGGTGGTATCCGTAGCTATTCTGCTACGGAAATGCTACGGAATAACATTCTATAGCAATTTTGCTATGGAATTTGCTACGGAATTGCACTCCGTAGCTAATATCTTAACAGCTACGAAATTTGGCTACAGAAATATAATCCGTAGTTATTTTTCTACGGAATTTGCTATGGAATGGAATTTCGTAGCAAGTTTGCAACGGAATTTGCTACGGAATTGCACTCCGTAGCTAATATCTTAGCAGTTACGAAATTTGGCTACAGAAATATAATCCGTAGTTATTTTTCTATGGAATTTGCTACGGAATGGAATTTCGTAGCAAGTTTGCTATGGAATTTGCTACGGAATTGCACTCCGTAGCTAATACCTTAGCAGTTACGAAATTTGGCTACAGAAATAGAATCCGTAGTTATTTTTCTACGGAATTTGCTATGGAATGAAAATTTGTAGCAAGTTTGCTACGGAATTTGTTATGGAATTGAACTTTGTAGCCAATATCGTGCTTTGGAATTTCTTATGCTTTGAAATTCATACAATATTTTCATTATTGTCTAAATATATTTTAAATAATATTATTTAATAAAATGCAGAAAAATATATGTTAAGTGTGATTTGGACATTTTAAGTCAATTATACCACTAAACTCGCGATAAAAGCAAACAATAGGAATGGTTCGAGTGATAAAAAATATATAGAAACTAAACGTGTAAGATGCATCGAACCACAATGACGATCTGTGTGTGTGTATATATATATATATATATATATACTAGTTGTGTCCCCGCGCAATGCGGCGGGACACAAATGGAGGGGGTGTGGAAGGGGTGATGGTGAGTTTATTCGTGGTACTTGCCTTTGGATAAGAAATTGGTTCGTACATAAGTGATGCGTTGGGCAGTGAATAGTTTTTTTTTTTTCTGCAAGTACTTTCGTTTTGGCAACCATCGAGTAGTTTCATTATGGCAGTATTTCTTTTGGAAACATGTCAAAGTCTAAACCGTTTACAATAATAAAGTTGATACCGAATAAAATGTCTAAACTGTATAAGCTTCGCTTTATTCGATTTCGGTTCTTTTTCAACATCCATAATATTATATATTAACCTTAGAAATCCTTAAGAAGTCAAGTTATTCAAGCTAGATTGCATTCCAAATCAACATCTTTATAATGATAAATTATTCTAGGGTTCAAAATACGGATTTGAAAATTGTAAAAAGAAACATGATCCATTATTTGTATTGATCAGACATTGAAATAGTTTCATTCGAGCGAAAAGTTCCTTTTTTGGCAATTACTTTTTCTGACAGCAGACGGCGAATAGTCTCAGTTCGACAATTAGTTTTTTTATTAAATGTTATATTTCAAAGAGCATCTATTTGACTTACATAGTTAACCTAGTCTGATGAATAGTTTTATTGTGACAATCGCTTCCATTCGGTAAATAGTTTTCTCATGGTGGCTCGGTCCTTTACTATTCATCTTGCTTCTCTAAATATATAGTAACATTTTATCAATTTATTATGTATTATAGCTTTCTCTATTTCGTCCCAACAATAACAAAGCATGAAAACTAATCCAAAAAACATGTAAAACTTTTTGTAAAAACATGAATGTTAAACAATGTCATAAAAGTCCAGGTAATTACAAAAACGTATAATTGCATTCATAAATTGATCACATTTTTTCTAATTTTTCTTAAATTAAACAACTTTCTACTTTTTATACAAAATGAATTTAAAACTTTTTGGAAAAATAATAATCATTTTCATAAAATAAAGTGCACAATCAATTCTTTTGTAATGTTTACTTGTAATTAATGTAAATTGGCCTAACTACGATTTATTAGATTATCTTGTCATTGGCTTCTTCACGCATAATCACGTAATCTAATTGTTCTCATATTGTAGGATTTGCCCAAGAAGAATGCACAAATTAAATGACAATAACCCCTTCTATTGCTCTATATAGAAGAAAAATACAAAAAGAAGTTCATTTCATACACAACATACATATTCTATGTTGCTTTGACAAACTGAGCGCCTACAAACAATTCAATAGTTACATTAACAATAAGATTATATATTTTACAAAATAAAGCAAAATTCACCTGATCTTGATATAGAAACTAAAAAAGATAAAGAGTGCAAAGAACAACCATTAGCTCACCGTAGAAAAACAAAGACTCCCCCAAAAGCAGACACCGGCTTTAAAAGGCATTAAGATCTTCCAAGGAAAAAAGACGGAAGGGCATTTTGACCAGCAGCACCAACATAGCAAGCCAAGGGCAAAACAGTCAAAATACAAAACAGCAACCCAGGAAACCGAAAAAGAAACATCCAGGAGCAGCAACTTCAATATGTCTCCCTACCGAAATGAGCACAAAAGCAGAAACCAGGTCTGAAATTTTCGTCTTAGGACCAAGGGCATTTTCGTAAAAAATGCAACAACAGGAGATTTGATTAAGAGAAACTAAGCCGCACCTATATACATACCGAGGGTAAATTCTACCAGCACTCCAAAAGCTAAAATAAGCATTCGCCCCCCTCTTTGACAGCATACCCTTAAGATTCAAGCCCCACCATATCATATATCTGATATAAGTCTAGCAGCACCGAAACCAAAATTATTCTCATTTGAGCACATTATGAAACACGATACTATTATTTTCATTTGGATTTAATATTAAAATTATTAAAAAAAATTTAAAAATAAATAAATAAATCCCAAGTGGTAGACAAGGGGACAAGGCATGGGAATATTTTTGAGTGAGTGGAAGCTTTTCTTGTGGAAGCTTTAAGACCTCTCGGCTTCAGACCCTGTTCCACACACAAAATGTTTAATATTAATAATTACTTTTGCTCCTAAAGTCAGTTAATTTGCTCTATTACATATTATATTCCCCTACCTGTACATCATTGGTGAGGTTAACTTAATTTAAAATAAAATTAGAAAAATGGATGCATACTTCAAGATACTAAAGCAATATCGTAATAGGATTAACTTCAAGCTTACCTTACCCATTCTCATCCAGTATAATCTGCAATCTGACCATTTGCTATGAGAGAAAAGTCAAAGATATGATAGAAATGACATGGTCCAAATTTATGAGAGAAAAGTCTCACTTGGCATTGTTCACTGCTAATTTTTCCAGAAAAATATATCAAATGTAAACGAACTTTAATGTAAAAGGCCTTTTTTTTAAGTACGATGCTATTAATGAACTTTTATACAAAGTCCAATGCTAAAACCGATATTCTTTTCCAGAAAATTGTCCTATATTGGTTGTTCTCATTTCTCATTTATCAAATTCATCATATTTTTGGCATTTTGATTAATTGATATTAGTTGTACATAGTTTCTTAATAATCAAACTTAGATTTTCCGTTTTTATTCCAGAATCTAGCTTGAACAAAACACTTGACATATACCGTTGGTCTTTGGACTAATCATTACAACTGTCATGCTCCGGCTTCCTGGCTAGCTTCTATGGCCCTGGCTTCTTGGTCCCTGTTCCCATCTACGACTTCCTTACCTAGTTGACCCAGTAGTATTGAATTTAGCAACCCTAGTAGCTTCCCAAATCTGTCAAATTTTGTAAAAACCGTGCAATAATCTGTCAAATTTTGTAAAAACGGTCAAAAGGACCAAAATTGTCAAAATTCTTAAATCTGTCAAATTTTGTATAAACAGAAAGTACAATGCTATAATCCTGAAAAAAAAAAGACAAAGTAAATGCTTGGTTTGGGCAGAACTCACATTTAAGAAAAGTACAATGCTTTAATAACAACAAAAATAGAAGTATAACACTATAAACCGGAAAAAAAATTATTCAAAATTTCAAATATATTATTCAAAATTATTCAAAATTTCAAAATTTCAAATTATAAACCCCATTTTCAAATTATTCAAAATTTCAAATTATTCAAAATTCCGAAATTTTCAAACATTTCAAATTATTCAAAATTTTCAACTTTTCATAATTTTCAAACTTTTAGTTTTTACTATTACAAAATTACAATATGATCAAAATCCATAAAATCAAAATCCCAATACTAAATAAAAATGACAAACATACAAAAATTAAACAGAAACATTAGACAATTTTGGAGAAGAGCATATACATCCTCCAGAAATCATCCACCATATCAGCAGTTAACAGGATAATTTAGATGATTATCATGATGATCTACTTGAGAATCCATGAAAATGAGAATTTGAATACCTTGTCATCTCAATGCGGCGGCGGCAAATAGTTTCGTTTTCGGCAAATACTTTTTAGGTTTTAGGTTGCAGATGGGAGGGAGAGTTGGTGAATATAAGAGTGATTAATTTCTTTTCGGGCGATTGATTACCTTTCCAACGATATAGGGGACGGCGAATAGTTTTGTTCGACAAATATTTTTCAAAGGCCGATAAGTTATCTTTCGGTCAATTGTTTTTGGTTATATGTAGATGTATCATAGATGTTTTCGAGTATCCGCGAAATGCGACAAAGCCTGTTTAGGGGTTGTGAATAATTTTTTTCTAGTGAATATCATTTATTGGTTTTTTTCGATAGACATTGCCTACAAATGTCGATTATTTTCTTGTAGTAGGATTACGGGGGAAGCATACGTCGAGACAAATTTCACCCAAAGGATTTAAAAAGACGCCGCCGCTTCAATGACCACCGGTCAACACCACCACTAAAATATCACCTCTAAAATACATATTAAACAAAATATTGACTTCTTAAATATTACCTTGAATAAAAATATACTATTTAAAATATATATCGACATAGATTACGTTCCTATTAAGTCCATTTTTAATCGTACGTTATATAATAAAAATTATTTATTGTTTGTTTATATCAATTATGTATTGCGTTAAGAATTATTTATTGTTTAATACAAAAAATTATTAGCATGACACATATCAAACGAATTAGGTTTTTTAAAAATTGATTAAGATGTATCAACATATATACTTAATTTATAAAGGCTGTTTGAAATACATTTAATAATTAAAACAAATTGAAGTAATAAAAAAATCCTAATCAAACTAACCATTTTAGTTACACAGGTTGTTTGAAATACATGTAACAAATTAAAACAAAATTTAATAATAACAATTGGTTAAGCAGATGCAATACGTGTATAAATAAAATTTCATTATTATATTCTATCTTATATATGACTGACATTTGCATCAAATCATAAAAAAGAACCATAGTTTATAGAGGGGGAGTTGTAATCATTACTTGTCTAGCTGTCTTGCAATTTGTCCGACATTCACGTATGCATCCATCTCTCTCAACTGGCTACCACTAATATTTTTTTAGGTAATGGAAAGAAAAAATTAAATTTAGAACGGCTAATCAGAATGTCGCTCCATCGTCTCCATCCGGTTCCATCTTCTCCCAATTTTCCGGCGCTCCCCTCCGACTACCGATCCGCTACAGGTGTTGCCTCCGACCACGATTCCATCTCCGATTCCCTCTGATCAGGCGTTGCCTCCGACAATCGATCCGCTACAGATCCACCGATCCGCTACAGATCCATCGAAGGCGTAGTGATCGATTGACGATGGCGGATTTGGACGGTTGTGATCGGACACGCCTTCGATCTGCTTCACCGACCGGCTCTCCCTTACAGGCGACTCCGATAATCGTGACCAGCGGATCTCCCTTACCTGCATCTCCTATCTCTTCCGATCCCGCTGCTGAGTTTTTTCTGATGAGTTTTTTCCAACCATCTCCTTCTCTGGTTCGATTTGTTCCCGACCATCTCCTTCTCTAGTTCGATTTGTTCCCGTCCATCTCCTTCTCTAGTTCGATTTGTTCCCAGCAATCTCCTTCTCCGGTACTCCTTCTCCGGGTCTCCTTCTTCGATTGAAGCTGTCGACACTATGAGATCTGATTAAAGGTTTCGACACACCCACTGCTTCTACCAGACTGTAAGATCCGACTGATTCAAGGTTTCGACACACCCGCTGATTCAAGGTTTCAGATTTTGGATCTGATTTCGGTTTCATAGTCGACTAAATTAGCTTTGTTTTCTGATTATTTAGTTTGTGTTTTCAGAGTTTTGCTAATTTAAAAGATTTGATTCGCTTATGATTGCAGTCCGATGATGAATTAGATATGTTCATTTTCAAATTAGTTATGAAATTGTTTATCTAATTTAAAAGATTTGATTCACTTTTGTTTTCAAATTAGTTATGATTGCAGTCCGATGATGAATTAGATGGGTTCATTTCATAGTTTTGCTAATTTAAAAGATTTGATTCACTTTTGTTTATCGGTTCATGCTTTTTAATGTAAGTATCATTTGTGTGTTTTTTTATTTCAGTTTCTTGATTAATTTTCAAATTAGTTATGAAATTGTTTCTCAGTTGGGCAAGAGGAGTTCTTGATCCGGAAAGTAATCCATCAGATTACATCGTTACATCTGTCAAAAGGTAAATGCTTTTTTTAAATTTCTATTTGTATGATTCTTTTAAGAAACTTACATTGAGATGTTTATTTCAAAAAAGAGGCATATGGGCAATGATTGTAGTTTTTATGACTTACTGCTTGCTTCAAGCACCTTCAACGTAAGTAACATAAGTCAATTTTGAATCTTTGTCCTTGTGTTTGAATTTTTGCAAGCTTTTGGATTTTGACTTTAAAAATCTTTTGCTTGGCTTTAATCAAATTAAATTGTATATATGTTTGGTGTATTGAATGAACAGATAACAGGTACAATATGTAAATTAGACTTATATGTCAAAAGCTTGAAAGTAAGATGCAGTATATTTAAGCATTGGAATTTCTAAAGTAAAAACATTAGTATAAACATCAGTCACTACCAATAAATTGGATGCTTTTCTAAATCTTCTGTCCACCCACAACACTTGTTTTGTAGAAGTCCTGCAAAAAGATATTAATTTAAAATTTTGTGTTTGTGTGCAGAAACAGATTATGAGGGTCAAAATTTTGTTACCTTGGTGTTATGCAGATACATTATGCAGATACATTATGAGGGTCAAAATTTTGTTACCTTGGTGTAATGCAGATATGGATTATGAGGGTCAACAATCTGTAGAGAAAGAAAAGTTGGTGTAATAGTTAGTAAGAAGATGGTGATGTGAATGGCTTTATTTATGCATATCAAGATGTATTTCTATTGGTGGAGAGTTGTTGATATGGATCACCAAATGAATGTAGTGTCTAGATTGTTTTAGAATGCATCAAAGGTGATCAGTCCATCTTCTTTATCACTTTTCCTAATAAATAATAATCATTTTGAAATTTGAATGATCGGGCTTTGTTTTAGCATGGAATCTTCCGCCTAATTTTGATATGATATATTTTTTAAAGCTGGCAAGTGTGGGGTGTGGGGGTGGGGTTCTCATAAAGGAGAAGGTTGAATGCATAAAATGGTTGTACTGTCTTAATTTTAAGACTATATGCATTGAAGGGTTGTAAATTATATATGGTTTATAGTATAGTATAGATATATATATATATATATCTATACCATACTATAAACCATATATAAATTACAACCCATTTCAGCACAAGAGTCTTAAAATTAAGACATGTACAAGCAATTAATGCACTAAGATGAGCTACAAACACTAGAGGCTTCTTATAGCCGTCGATTTCATCCCAAGCTAATCTAACCATTCATTGATTTAAGGATCCACCCCATTACATTTCAACCAATCACAACACATCTCACATCCCAGCTCAGCATAAGGTCCTTTGGGCGGAAGAATTTTCAATTTCAAAACTGAAAACCCTTTCCATCTTTCATATAAATTAGGCGCCGTCTGCATCACTTCACTTCATCTTCTCTCTGAATCGAAATCCTAGCCCTGCTACTTCATTTGTCGTCGGTCTCTTTAGAAACACAGACCCAAACGTCGACATTCCTTATCTCCACAACCTTCACCCAAGTTTTGTGCATATGCGTGCTTTATAGATGAGATCTGAGAACTCGCAGTTTTCGTCATCGCCTTCTAGCATCCTATACAGTGGCCATCATCGAGGTCTCTCTCTCTCTCTCTCTCTCTCCCCCTGTCGTTCTCACTCTCTCCTCCTTCTAATAGTCAAGTTATGTATTTTTGTGTTGTTTTTGTAGGAAATCTCAGTTGCAGCAGAAATCTCATGAGATAAGTTTAGGGTGAAGACG
The DNA here is from genome assembly GCA_023525715.1 of Cichorium intybus. Taxonomy (NCBI): domain Eukaryota; kingdom Viridiplantae; phylum Streptophyta; class Magnoliopsida; order Asterales; family Asteraceae; genus Cichorium; species Cichorium intybus. The sequence goes on from CM042009.1 coordinate 87,607,189, forward strand.
CCTTTTGCTTTTGAAACTTGCTTATCTTGGAGAAAATTTTAAGGTTTTTATTTTGATTTATGTGTGTGTTCTTGCCAATTTATAAATTTGAAATTGTTGTCATAGTTTCAGTCAGTGGATTTCTGTTTCCTGATTACTTTGTTTTGCCCGTATTTCTGTCTACATACAACCATGTAATTACAACAGCGGATATGGATTGGATCCTTGATATAAATGAGATCTGAGAACTCGCGCTTTTCGTCATCGCCTTCTAGCATCATTTACAGTGGCCATCATCGAGGGCCTATGTGGTAAGACGAAACATCCTGTATCTTATTTTGTCATTCTAAAGGCATCGTGTATCATATTTCGCAGAAAAATTCTACCGGGTAAACATGTTTTGTACCTTCTACCTCTTCTGATCTATCGTTAATTTGTTCTATTGGTGTATACCGATCTTGATGTTTGGTTTTCTGTGTTCAGCTGCTGGAAAGAATGGTGATGGATCTGGATCCTAGGTTTTTCAATGACTGGAAGAACAATAATGGATTTGGAAGGTTATAATGTACCCGTAAAAACCCCTCAAACACAAATAATGTTTCACCAACAGGCCTGGGTTCTCACCCGAAGGTTTTTTATTTTAATTTTGTATTCAATATATATTTTCAGTTTTGTCATGGTTGCTTTCAAGATCGGGATTTCTTTTTAAGATACACACAACCAACAGGCTATGGTGCTTTCATCTTTTTCTTCTCTGTCTAAACCATGTCATTTTCTGTATGTGCATGTTTATTTAATTGAGTTCGTGATAAACAGTTGAGTTTCCACGTGTGTATTCTAACTGTGCCTTTTATTTTGATGTAGTTGTTTCTGATCTGAATTCTACACCAGGTTACACCATCGAGGTCTCTCTCCTATATTCTCTCTCTAACGGTGTGTTTTTTGTGTTTAACAATATGTCTGTCTTACAGGTCCTGTAATGGAATGACAGAGAAAGGGTACCAATTAGCTAAAGCAAACTCTGATATGACTCTTTTAGTGTGAGTTCCATCGACTCTCTTTTTCATTCCACAGATAACGGCTAACTCTCATATGATTTTCGATACGTATTTGTATCTGACTGTATGTGTGTGAAGATAGATTTTTTATACATATCTTGATCTTACCAGAAAGACAGTATACCATATCTTGATACTATGCTTGACATATCTCGATCTCCAGTAGCAGGTATGGAATAACATTGTGCTTTCCATGGTTTGTTTGTTATAGCATCCTACAAATGCAAGATGACATAAGTTATAGCTTATTGAAACGATTATTTCGGATAAAATAATCCGAGTCCAAAGCTGATGTATTTTTTATTTGTCGTATGATTTTGGTTTTTAAACTGCTATAAATTTTATAGTTGCATGCTTAATAACTGTAAACTGAAAATGAGTTATTGGCATAGTTTTCAAATGTTTTTACTAATTATATTTATATCAGTACTCTTGAGCTTATATTATGACGACTCCCCCCCCCCCCCCCCCCCTTCCCCCAAAAAAAACCCAGTTGAAAGTAAATGTAATAATCAAATTCAAACACGCAAACCCTTTGTTTTCTCCTGTTTGTGAGTAGTTTATAGCCTCCTAATTTCATGCACACTTGTTTATTGTGTGCATTTCTACAAAGCCTCTGTGTTGAATGGTATTTGGACAATTTTGATGCTTTTCTATTTGAGTGTTGTTTGTGTGCTGTTAGAGGTAAATGAAATGATTTCATTAATTACAACAATATACTTTTGTTTAGCTGTGGATTACAACACTACACAAGCTTCAAGCCGTGGCTCTAGATTTCTGTGTATGAGGGAGATTACAGGCTAACTCTTCCATTTAATTGTCTTAGTAGCTAAGTTTGGCATTATAATGGCTTTTGTATGCAGGTAAGATTTTTATATGGCTTGCCTCATAAATGGTCAAAGGTAAGATTTTTATGTCATAAATAATCAATATTAAACTAATAGCATGCCTCATATCTTAAGATCTCTTTGTGTTTAATCGACAATACCAGATTGTAAATTTTAATGCCAAGGTGTGTTTGTATATGAGTATTTTTGGGTATTTTGAGCAGTAAAGAAGTGTTTTGAACTTTGAAGGAATGTGTTCACTTTGCTCTCCAAGCCTAAAATAGCAACTAACTTAGCCCTCAACATAGAACATCTAGCAGCATCACAGTTGAACTTGCAGACCACAAGATTTATCACCTACACAGCTGAACCACGCCTTAAACCTCACCAGGGGTAATTTCATCCAACAACCCAAAACTAACAGCAGCCCCAGTTTTTTAACATCAGATACCCTGAAAACACCAGCCCCAAACTCCATGAATTGCATAAATATAGCAGCACTGAACTTGAGCAAGGAAACCAGCAAAATCATGACAGCTCCTGATTGAATTAAATGAAAATGGTAATGAACTTTTCAAATTCTAAGATACATTGAGAATGACTTCAGAATGTATGTATTTCTATGGAGCTTCCTCTTCCTCTTTCTGTTTAAAAATTCTGGAAACAAACATCCCCTGCACACACATAAACTTTAGTACATTGCTATTTCTGTGATGGTTTCTTTGATTTTTTCATATTTTTAAAGTTATTGCACTGGAAATTACTTTTAGCATTTTACTTTTATAAAATATGCCTTTGTTTGTACCCTTTTAGTTGCAAAATCGGCCATTTAGTTGTTATCGGAAATTGGGGTAAAACTCAAACATTTGCAAAAAGTTGTTTTTCTGTTATTTTAGCATCCTACTTTATTTTTGTTGCTATATTAGCATTGTACTTTGATAGTACCCTACTGTTGGTAGCCTTTTTGTTGCAAAATCAGCCATATATAGCAACGTACTTTTGTTTAAAACCAAATTAGAAAAGGAGTTCCTGGAAATTTGTGGTAATGTGTGGCTATGATGGGAAAGGTTAGTCTAGAAACAAAATTTGAGTTTATTGCTAGACACAAAATTTGAGTATCAAATCGAAATTGAAACAAAATTTGAGTTTATTGCTAGACACAAGATAAAGCATCTCGAGTCCATGGTGTTGCTTTCACATATTCTGTCAATATGAAAAAGCTTGGGAAAAGCTGTGAATGTGACCTGTTAAGAAAAAGGCGACATCACAAAAAAGTTAAGCTTCTAAACTGAAATTTTACAAAAAAAATAACGGGTTACTAATGGACTCTTGGATAAATTATATTTGTCTAAAAGTCAGGAGGATCGTGCTTTTGCTGACGGGATACTGGAGTACATGATCTATTAAATACCAGCAACTTGTCAATGTGTCAAGAGTTCAACCAATGTTGTTAAAGTTGCCGATTGATGGCTCTGGGATATTTTTGTGTTTTTAGTGAAATTGGAAGTTCACTTAAAGAATCATGACTCCCTCACGTATAGTTTCTATGCTCATTTGTTAGTGGATATTGAGATTTGAGAACATGATGTTTATATATTATGTATTTTTCTAATAACCTATTATATTTTAATATTAGTTATGTGTAATATTTATCGTATTGCTTTTCAAGTAATTGTAAAGATGAAAGTATGGTTAGAGAATCATCGTAATTGGTTGTTTTCCATCTAAGTAGGAAAATAATCGCTTTTTATTGGTATTTGAGGGTTTTAAATTATAAATTGTTATAAGATGTCATGTATAAATAATTGTTGCAGGTATAAAATTTGTTTACTTGATCTAACTTGGTGTCTTCTATGTTAAGCTAATATTATTCTGCAAATATATATATATATATATATATATATATATATATATATATATATATATATATATATATATATATATATATATATATATATATATATATATATATATATATATATATATATATATATATATATATATATAGATGTAGGTTCAAATACATTTTCTAAATACTGTGTGATTGTAGGACTAATTCTAGACCAATCATTTGATAGGGGCAATTTGGGAATTCAATCAATCCCTAAAAATACGGTAACGAGCGTGCCCTAACTCAAAATCACATATCTGAAATCAAAAATTGAAATCGCAACTGATGGAGGCGGAGGCAACGGAGATCGGCGGTGGTCGGTAATGGAGGCGGAGGCAGCGGAGATCGGTGGTGGTCGGTGATAGAGGCGAAGGCAACGGAGATCGGCGGTGGTCGGTGATGGAGGCGGAGGCGGAGGCGGCGGAGATCGACGGTCACCATTGTATCCCCTAAAAAATCAACGACAGCCTTCGCCAGGAAGATCATCGAGAATGGAAATTATCTGCGCCTTTTTCTTCACCCTCGTCAACCTTTCGTAAAACAAAAATGATTTCTGCTCAAAGACATTCTCAGAGAATGGACATCTCAAAGGCATTCTTAGAGATTGGGCATGCGTATAACAGTTTACTAACTGGGCATGCGTATCACAGTTTTCAAAGGCAATGCATTCTTAGAGAATGAGGTATGTGTATAACAGTTTTTTGAGAATGAGGCATTCTCAGAGAATGAAGTATTCTCAGAGAATATGAGGCATTTCTTTCCCGTATTCCTTTTTTCTTTTCTTTTTTCCGTTTTTGTGTTTTAGTTCCTGTATCTTAGTGTTTGCATTCTCAGAGAATGAACGTGTAAAATTCATTCTTGCAGAATGGTTTTCTAGGTTAGGAGTTTTGCCACATGTAAAATTCATTCTTGAAGAATGGCATTCTACTTTCTTAATGGATTTTCTATACGTTATGGTTTTCTGTACAATCTTACTACCCATTCTCTGAGAATTGAATTTGAAAACTCTTACTTAACTACTTTTTTTTCGAGAATGCAACTTTACTTATCCGATAATGCATTTGTACTATCCTCCGATGTTGATTGTGTATATTTTGATTATTGATAGTATTAATTGAAACCGATCATATCATGTCCGTGATTTTAGCATGCGAAGATTACATTCCGTTGTTATGGATTTGTGGGTTTTGACTGTTTTACCCTTAACCGGGTTTTTTCAATTAAAAACACGTGAATTCTTTGATTTTATTTACAAGAATGCCCTTTGATTTAATCCATTGATTTTGTTGATCTAACGGTCCACGTTGAGTCCTACAATCACACTATATTTAACAATTTCATTTAATACTAACTCTATATATATATATATATATATATATATATATCTTTGCTTCGGTAACAGATCATATTAGAAATTAAGTCGACGAAGAAAAAACACCGAACCCAAAACCTTAAATAAATCTAATTGCCGAAAATAATCCAATGTATATAACTTGTAGATGTATTAAAAAATATTTGTATATACATTGTTGGTCTTAATTTGAAATGCTTATTTACAAAAGAACACTGATCACCAAATTGAGTCTATTTATCGTACATCGAAAAACTTATCAAAGAAAAAAAAACATTCGCTGAAAGAGGACTATTCCTCGCCTGTCGTATGTATTTATATAGTTTTTTAACCATAATAAAAATGTAATTTTATTTTAATCTATTATTAATATAATTATTACACCAACACCCCCCCCCCCCCCCCCCCCACACAGACACATATACAGAATAAAAAAAATCAAAGTAGCATAGTAATGGAATATCTACTTTTATTTCATATGGTAACATTGAAATTTATGGTTATGTTGTAGAATTTAATTTATTTTTGGCTATCTTTCCGAAATAAATTATTCGTCGTATGCCATCAAGAAGCTAACCTCTGAAACGAAACAACTCGATGCTCACAGAAATGAAGCAAATTACAGCCAGTCGCATTGCGTGTGCACAAATATATGCTAATACATTTCATGTTCTTTGAATATGCCACGTTATCGAAATGATACCAAAATCTTGCTAAAACAAATAGCCGAAACGAAACTACTCGCCGTCCGCCGCATTGCGCGGGTACGCAGCTAGTATATATATATATATATATATATATATATATATATATATATATATATATATATATATATATATATATATATATATATATATATATATATATATATATATATATATATATATATATATATATATATATATATATATCAAGGTTGTGAAAGACGTTTGACGGTCGCTCAGCGGTAGCCTAGGGTTAAGGGATTAATCGGGGTTGGCGGAGATTAATCGGGGATTAATCGGAGACCCTAAATTATTAATATATACAAGTTTAATAATCTTAAATTTATAATATAATTAGTAATTAGCCAAAAACATAAGTAATCAACATGTTGGTATTACACACTAATCATCAAAAAGGTTTTTTTTCCTTTTTTTTTTTACAAAAACATGATGTGGACGATATACACTTTCGGCCTAAAGTTGAAATTTCAATGTTAACGATCATTTCACAGTTTTACCTATAAATCTATGATGGGTGGGTCCCTTTTGTACATTTCTTATTCATATGATCGCATCTTTTGGAGACAAGAATGAGAAATCAAATCATAGCTTTTGGAGACTAGTAGCGTTTTTCACTTTGACCAGCTTTAAAACTTTGAATCGTATGAAAATTTTAGGGCTGAAAGTGTTTTGAATTTTGGACTTTGGAGCCTTTTTCAACCGCTTGAACATTAATTCCCTCTACCGCTCTACCCATTCCCGGCAAAACAAATCTCCCGATATTCACTCTTGAAAATCAAATCCTATTAATTTAACCTTAACTTGCCTACTTAGATGAAAATTTCATAATTCGTAACTGTGCTGCTGGTCTTCCCTCATTGTCTTCTGGATATCTACCGCTGCTTCCTCTCGTTCGGCCTGCTTCACTCATCTTCCAGGTCTGTCTCTCTATGCTTTTCCTTGGTGTGTTTTGTGTTTTATCTCTAGTATTTGAGCAGTATCTATGAATTGAATTGCCTTCTCTCTGTTGTAACTGCGGTTATGCATACGTTACTTATGAGTTTGGAGTTGATCTGGATAAAAATAAAAAAAGATTTAATAGAAATAGTTCTTCGGTTTTATAATTTACCACTTCATTTTAGGTTTTAGTGTTTGCAATTTTGGAGTAAGAAAGATTGTACGTACCACTCAATTGCCTTCTCTCTGTTGTAACTGCGGTTATGCACACGCTTAGATGGACGTTTACATATTCAAGTTCAGGCGAAGGAGTAAGTTAAATACCGATTTGTTTTCATATATTTTTGTTTAATTTTACTTCCATTCTTAATTTTTATCCACGTTGAGCATTACAATCATAATACACTGTTATTTTTTTTTGTTATGTAGGTTAGTACCTTCAGGCAAATGTGCATATATAATTAAAAAATCATTCCTAAATAGAGTGGACCCAAATGAGTATAAGTGGGCGACTATAAGCGAAGAGATAAAACAATTTTATTGGGAAGAGTTTCAGGTACATATACTATTATTAAGCTTTTATGTAACTATTAGGCATATTGTGCTATCTAATAACTCAAGTGTTATGCATTGTAGAAAAAATGTCATTGGGATGTTGCAGATGTTGGGTCCGTCAAGACTGCTTGGGAACATAAGGCTAAACAGAGTTATCGACAGTATATATATAACATGAGCTCACCTGAAAGAAATTCAACCCTTGAAAAGCCGGTTCACATAGAACAAGCAGTGTGGACTGCTTGGAATGCAATATGGAATTCAGAGGAGTTCAACAAAAAGTCTGAGCAAAATAAAAAAAAATAGGCGTAAAGGTGTAGAAGGTGGAAAGGCTCCACCTACCCATAATGGTGGATCCGCTTCTCATAAGCAAATTGCTATTGATATGGTAATTGTTTTTACTGATTAATATCATATTTTTAATACATATTGTGGTAAGATTTGACATATTTTTGTTATTAATTTAGGAGGAATATACGGGACAATCTCCATCTTGCTTTGATATATTCATGTTTACTTATACTAAGGATCATGACGGGAAGACATTAGTTGATGAGAGATCTAAAAAAGTTCATGTAAGTTTATTTTGAAGTTATATAATAATAGTAAGTTAAAGATCTTTTATAAATTATATATTAATGCAATGATGACATTCTAGGATTATTATGTGTCACAACGTGCGAATTTGGAAGTAATAGGAGAGGAAGTTGATGACAACGATCTTTTTTATAGAGCTGTGGGAGGACATGACCGCAAAAGAAGAATTTATGGGCTTGGCTCATATGGTAGGTCGATTTTTCTTGTAAACTCTTCTAAAGAGTGTACTCCACCAGATATAAATTCACATTCTGAACAACATCAAGTCAAGTCCAAGATCCAAAAATTGGAGGATACTGTACAACAACAACAAATGGAGTTGAACGAAATGAGAAGCACGACGATATGAGAAGCTCGATTGAAAAATGATACATTTTTTATTGTTATTTTACTATTTGCAGCTACGTATGCTATTTGATTGTTTGATTGATGTTTTGAACAATTAAGAACTTATATAATTTATTTTATTTTCTATTGCATTTTCGTAATGTTGATATTTTTAGAAAATGGTTTTGGAAGAGTTTATGTTGTATTGGTGTGCATTTTGCTATGAAATTTATCTCATCGTCATTTTTTGCTACAAAATATTTTGCTACGGATACTTGTTACGAAATATTTGTTACGGAATTAGCATGTGGCAAATTTGCTACGGATACTTGTTATGAAGTTAGTCAGTAGCGATTCTACTACAAAATATTTGTTACGGAATTAGTCCGTGGAGAAATGGCTACGGAAAATTGTCACGAAATTAGGAGTAGCGAAATTACTATGGAATATTAGAGACGGAATTAGGGCGGTGCAATTTGCTACGGAAAATTTGTTACGGAATTAGTCCGTAGCGAATTTGCTACAGAACATTTGTTACGGAATTAGTCCGTAGCGAATTTGCTACAGAACATTTGTTACAGAATTAGTCCGTAGTGAAATTGCTACAAAAACTGCTACGAAATGTCTCCGTGGCTAATGTGTTACGAAATAATTCTGTAGCAAATCCCGTAGCAAAATTGCTACGGATTACGTAACGACCCTTTAGCTACGAGGATTTTCTCCACGGATCGGTTCCGTAGCAAAATCCGTAGCCATTCGTGTTTAGCTACGGAATATCATGATTTCGCTACGGAATTTTTCCGTAGCTATTTCACATTTTTCTTGTAGTGATGGTAGTTCACAGTGGTGCTGTTAAGCAGGAGGCTGGAGAAAAAGATGGTGGAGGTGGTGAGTCAAGAGAAAAAGGAATGAGAGAAACCTGGGAAAAATAGAGAGAATTTCGGGGTTCTTTGATTCATATGGGCATGGGGACTGACTAAATGAGGGGTTAGTTATCCTTTATGTCGCATCACCTAGTCATAGGCGTACTTAATAGCCTTTGACTTTGTGATTGAGTTGACACATACGTTGGAAATTGTTGTATGAGGATTAGGGTGATGGTCTGTTCTCTTGAAGTGAATCGTCGCATGGGAGTGGTGAGTTCAGGAGGTGAGGAGTCCGAAAATAGGATTTTTGGAACTTGTCCGGAGATGGGCATTGGATGATTCTGATCCGACTCGGAAGTTGGGGTCGGTAGTTCGCCTTCCGAAATCCATTCCTGAGTCGCGTCTCTTTCGAGTTTGTGTTCAGCATTTGGTGTTTGTTTTGAGTTTGAAACCTTATCATTCAGAGCATTTCGAAACTCAGAAGCATCGTTTGCATCGTTTTGTTTTGTATAGCTCTTTTGTCGGTCGCGGGACGCTTTCAACCATTCACGGATCTGAACGATTTTCTCCGTTGTTTCCCGTATTATCTCTGGACCAGTGAGAGTGCTGTTGGGTACCTGTCCCCTAGCTAACTGAGTATCTCCTACCTCGGCCTAGCATAGAGGGGATCTGCATTTGCGTCCATACAATGCTTCAAATGGGGCAACCTTTATGCTAGTGTGATAACTATTATTGTAGGAAAACTCCACGAGTGGTAAGTAGGTGTCCCATGCCTTACCAAAGTCTATCACACAAGTCCTCAACATGTCCTCCAGCGTTTGAATAGTTCTCTCACTCTGCCCATCCGTTTGTGGGTGGTATGCTGTACTCATGTCGAGTTTGGTTCTTAAAGCCTTCTGCAGTGATTGCCAGAATCACGACGTGAATCGACTATCTCTATCTGAGATAATAGAGATTGGTGCACCGTGTAAACGTACAACCTCTTTGATGTACGTTTTTGTAAGTTTTTCCATCTTGTCGGTTTCCTTAATTGACAGGAAGTGTGCAGACTTAGTTAACCTGTCGACGATTACCCATATGGTGTCCAGTCCACCAGTTGTCTTGGGTAACTTGGTTACGAAGTCCATGTTTATCCGCTCCCACTTCCATTCAGGTGTTTTGGGTTGTTGTAATAAGACTGAGGGCTTCTGGTATTCTACTTTGACTTTAGCACAAGTCAAGCATTTGCCCATGTAAGTAGCGATCTCTGCTTTCATGTTCGGCCACCAACATAGCTTCATGAGATCCAAGTACATCTTGTCGGACCCAGGATGGATGGAGTATCTTGTCTTGTGTGCCTCATTCATAATAACGTCCCTGTATCCATCAAATTTCGGTGTCCAGATTCGGTTGATGAGGTAACGAGCTTCATCATCCTTGACCTCGAGGTTTTTATCCATTCCTCACAACGCTTCATTCGTGATGTTCTCTGGTTTTAAGGCCTCTAGCTGGGCCTCCTTGATCTGTGTGGGTAAGTGAGAATGCATCGTTATTGTTAGTGATTTCACTCGACGACCCGAGTACTCTTTTCGGCTAAGGGCATAAGCTATTACGTTGGCCTTTCCTGGGTGATAACGGATTTCGCATTCATAATCGCTTAGTAGTTCCACCCAACGCCGTTGTCTCATATTGAGTTCTTTTTGATTGAGAATGTGCTGGAGGCTCTTATGGTCAGTGAAAATTTCACACTTGGTACCATACAGGTAGTGTCTCCAGATTTTCAATGCAAACACCACTGCTCCTAACTCGAGGTCAAGTGTGGTATAATTGACCTCGTGGGTTTTGAGCTGTCTTGAGGCATAAGCAATGACCTTTCCTCTTTGCATCAATACGCAGCCGAGACCCTGATTTGATGCATTGCAATAAACCACAAAATCTTCTGTTCCCTTTGGAAGGGACAGGATCAGTGCGCTGCACAAAGCTTTCTTTAGAGTCTGGAAGGCAGCGTCTTGTCCGTCTCCCCACTTAAATGTTACGCCCTTCTGTGTCAGGGTGGTAAGTGGCTTTGCGATCTTGGAGAAATTTTGTATGAACCTTCGATAGTAACCAGCAAGGCCCAGAAACTGGCGAATTTCTGTTGGTGTCCTTGGTGCTCCCCAGTTCTTGATAGCTATGATTTTGGAGGGATCCACGTGTATTCCTTCCTTGCTGACCACGTGGCCTAAAAAGTCCACTTTCCGTATCCAAAATTCGCAATTTGAAAATTTAGCATACAACTTTTCTGCTCTCAATGTCTCTAATACCTGTCGTAGATGTTGACTATGCTCTTCCGTACTTCGTGAATAGATAAGTATATCATCTATGAATACTATCACGAATTTGTCCAAGTAAGGTCTACACACACGGTTCATTAGATACATAAATATCGCGGGTGCGTTAGTTAGTCCGAAAGGCATCACAACGAATTCATAATGTCCATATCGCGTCCTGAAGGCTGTCTTAGGAACATCTTCTTCCTGAATTCGAAGCTGGTGATACCCTGATCTTAGATCAATTTTCGAAAAGTAACTTGATCCTTGGAGTTGGTCAAAAAGGTCATCGATTCGAGGTAATGGGTACCGGTTTTTGATAGTGAGTTTGTTAAGCTCCCGGTAGTCAATGCACATACGGAACGATCCGTCCTTCTTCTTAACGAACAAGACCGGTGCTCCCCACGGCGAGAAGCTCGGTCTGATGAACCCTTTGTTCAGTAGTTCGTTTAGTTGGTTGGATAATTCTAGCATTTCTGCTCGGGCTAACCGGTATGAGGCCTTTGCTATTGGTGTGGCTCCAGGTATCAAATCGATTCTAAATTCGATTTGCCGAGCGGGTGGTACTCCCGGAAGGTCTTTGGGAAATACATCGGGGAAGTTGTGGACTTCGGGAATTTCTTCGATGCTTTTTACTTCTCTCTTCTCTTCCACTACGTGGGCTAAGAAGGCAAGATATCTTTTCTGTAGGTACTTTATGGCTTTGATGCATGACACCATTCGGAGGTTGGTGTTGGGTTTGTCGCTGTAAATAACGAGGGTCTTTTCGTTTGGTAAATGAAGTCAGATTCCCCATTAGTAGCTCATGATGTCGGCGTGATGTGGAATTAGCCAATCCATTCCGACAATTACGTCGAAACTTCCTATTCTAACCGGCATTAAGTTGATTGAAAATGAGTGATTGTCAAGAGTAAGCGTACGTTTGTGTATATTTCATTGGTACTTTCTGTTTTCCCCTTTGCCATCTCTACTGTAGATGTTTCGTTAAGTGGTTGAGGTTTTTGTTTTAGCAAGTGTTTAAATTTTTGACTCACGAAACTCCTCTCGGCTCCGCTGTCGAATAGTACACAAGCATAAGAGTTATTGACGAGAAACGTACCGGTGACCACAGTGGGGTCCTCCACTGCCTCCGTGGGTCCCATTGCTAGAGCTTTCCCGTTTCTCCCAACAGCCTTGTTCCTCGGGCAATCCCTTTTAAAAATGTCCCATTTCTCTGCACCCATAGCAGGCTTGACTCATCCCAGCATTTGAATTCTGGGTGGTTTGTTGAGTTGGCGCTCTGCAATATTTCGAAGTGTGTCCGCTCTTGCCACAACTAGTGCATTGCATATTCCTACAAGCTCCGTGGTGATGGTAGTGGCACTTGTTACACTTGGGTAGGTTTCCACTATAGTGTTTGTTTTGTGCCAGAGCGGTAGGGATGGTAGCGGCATGGACTGTCACAGTTTGCTGTCTCTTAGCGTTTCCTTGGTTTTGCTGATCTCTCCCCCTGTTCCATGATTTTCTCTTGTGGTCTATTCCTTTTGGTGGTTCGTTCTTGAGTGTCATGGTGCCTTGGCGAACCTCATGGTCAATTAGTCGCTGAGCCAGTCGTTTAGCACTGTCGTATGTGGTTGGGCTTGTTGATTCCATGTTTCCTTGAATCAGAGGGGATAGTCCCTAGATATAACGCTCCACCTTTATAGATTCTGGTGTGACCTGTGAGGGGCAAAGGGTTGCCAGGTCGTTAAACCTGTTGGTGTAAGTGGTTATATCCACACCATTCATTGTAAGGTTCCACAACTCTTGTTCTAGTTTCTGAACCTCCCCTATGGGACAGTACTCTTTCATTAGGATGCTCTTGAATTCTTCCCAACTCATTGAGTTGGCTACGGGAAGTGTCAGGGCCTTAACATAGCCTTTCTGTGACATCCCGAAAATTTATACCTAGAACTATAAACAGTTAATTCACCGCAAACCTCTTTATAACCAAACCTTTTGAGATTCAATGCATACTTTGGAAAATATAGTGTCATTACGATTAAAATAAGATACGAGATAAAATCTTACTTCCTATAATGGAATATCTCAAGCACAAACTGAAACCCTAGTTAATACGTCTGAAAAAATGAAAATAAGTATTAACCATTTGTGAAACAAATCAAGCAATCTAACATCAGAGTACATGTTTCCCTGATTCCAGAAATATAAATAACATTCAAAACGGAGCTCATATGCAAAAGTTACGACTGTTATAAGAAAACAAGCCAAAACAAACCAGTGTAACACTGATTTTATTTAACTACATAAATCGTTTCGATCCGTTGAGGTACTTGCGCACCTCATATGGAAATTCCCAGAACATTATTGGACTCAGACTATAGTCTATTATTGGATTCCATACTCGAAATATTTTTAGCAAAAATATTTATAAAAGTCAAATGCTGGATGCTACGGATAATCAAACGCACATATTTAATCACGTTTTCCCAGTGTTCTACAACTCGAAAAATAAATCCGTTTAGGTTTCTGAAACCGGTGCACTCGGCTCGACAATTCTCCGGTCTCGAAAAAATTATTATACATCGGGATCTTGCACACGAATTATGTCATCCACGACATCACTTTCACCAACCCCAACTACTCCATGAGACTATAAATAAGAGGCTTTGCATCTCATTTTTCTTCACCAATTCACCAAAGCTTCTAGCTTTTTCTTTCTTTCTCCAATTGCTCTCCATTTGGCCAAGAACACAACCACCATTGGCCATCGCTCCACTACCGTCGCACCATCACTTCGCCGCACAAAACCTTGTTGTTTTGTGGTGTTATTTCGCGGTGCTTCTCAAACACGATCATTCTTATATCTAAACTGAATTCACGCTTCAAATGTGAGTGTTACGGCCCCTTTGTCTATGTTTTTATATATTATTGGGGAGAATACATGTGCAATATAAACATTTACCAATTTCATATCAAGTTTTATAAATGTTATTATAGCTTTATAAAATGTTTTCAATAAGCGAGTATTGTACTCTTTTACGTATATACTTATCAACATACTCGATTAGACTTGTCTATCCTACATTTATCAATGGCTTAGATAGTGAGAAACTATTCATAACTAAGTAGAAATACTTAGACCCCACACTACTATAACCGTTAATCAAGCAGAGCAAGATACATATGTATAGATCTATACGGGTTGACACCCCCACCTATAGTTATTAGCTACAACTTCGACTTGCAAATCGATGTAGGTGATATTTATTTAATTCATTACTACAACGTCCATGAAGCGTTGTAGGGGGGTACATTTCAGTCGAATAGCTCGGTTATAGGACTCAACTATAAGCATTGATGGTTTTCTCATAAACGTACATATCATTTATAAGTATGGTATTACTTATGGTTTTCAAAAACTCTATACAATTCATTTATAAGTATGGTATTACTTACGATTTTCAGCAACTCTTTACAAACTCATTTACAAGTATGATTATACTTACAAAAGGAATACTTTTAGTTATTTTAAAAGTATCAGTGCTGTGTTCAGCATAAAACCTGTAACTCTCACCAACCTTGTGTTGACCCTCAAAACTACATGTATGTTGGAAATCGATGTTCATGTAATGAGTTTCAAAAACTTGAAGTTGCAACGGAAGCAAAAATCATGAACACAAATTTCACTTCCAAGAGGATCATGCTACATGCATGTAAAGATAAGATGAAGAAGAAGCATAGATTAAGTTCAAGATTATAACCTTTCTTCATGAGCTTGATATCACGAGTTTATGAAGGCTAGGAATCAAGAGAGAATCCCTCCATAGTTGATCCACCCACAAGTAAAACACCTTAGATGCTAGTCTCTTTTAAACTTGCAAATGAAGCTCCTTTCCTTCAAAGCAAAAAAACGATTTTGCTTAGTGTTCTAGGGAGAGTTTTGGCTGATTTTCTTTCTAAGTATAAAGATGTTCAAGAGCAACATATGATCGGCCCATGCAAGACTTAAAAGGAGAAGAAGAAAACATTTTTCTTAAAGAAAGAGAGTTTCTACTTTCCATGGTCAAATGTTGGAAGAAACAAGCATCTATGACCACTTTTAATTAAACAATGATATACTTTAGAAGCATGGGAGAGCATGGAAAAGGGCCGATCATGTGCTAGTATAAAACAAATTTTATAACATCTCTTTATTATTTATAAACTCTTAATCAAAGTTTATAAATAATAAACCTTTATACTTATGTTAAATGGAATAACTTTTAATCCATATTAAATGACATGAAAACCTTTCAAACATGTATTATATATGATGTAAATATATATTTACAACATGTATATTACATTTTATTTAATTTACCATTTAAATTAAATAAAAGGCTTACTTATAATTCAATTAAATCATTTAACAACTTAAACAATTTAATTGCTATACTTAATTAATTCATTACATATGAATTAGTAATCAACCTTTAATTTTGTAGTTATTATTATTTACCTCAAATAATAATAACTTACAATATTAAATTGCAAGTTTAGTATCATTCGACGTTAAATCAAATTTAATATTTCAAATGATCAATCGGTGTCAAACTTGTTGCTGGTGTGACCCTATAGGATCATGTATTATTAGTAATATCATTTTATGATCATCCTTGGGCATATAGAACTAACAATGTATTCTCAGGAAATCAATGAGACTTTCAGAAGATGGAAATCTTCACGGATTTCAGGCAACCTAGTTTTGTTATATCTGTTAAGGCATTTCATGCACTCTACTATTATTATTTGTAAGAACCATGTATTCAAACTTCAAGATGAAATACAACTATCCTTTGGTTTATTGTTGTACTTGTACTGTATATTCAATTGCCTGTGATCCAAGAACTTAGTCGCACAGCCCGGCATGTTCTGCCGCCTCGGTCGGGGATGTGATAGAATGGTATCAGAGCTAAATTGGCTATAGAGAACTCGTATCCTCGAAAGAGGAATACAACTATAGCAACAGGCTTCTAATAAAAGTATTATTATTAATTACACTACTTCTCGACTACTTACGGGTGAGGTGTCTAGTTTGAACTATCGGTTGGGTTTTGGATTCAGAACAGCTTTAATGCCAAAATGATCCTGCCCACCGGTACTTCTCATCTGGCCGATCCTTATTTGATAGTCTTGAGGTACAAAACAAAAACTAATAATACTGCAAACCCCACGAACAATATATATAGGAGTTATATATATACTCTGACCCGCGATGAGAACACTATATACAACTATAAATACAATGAGACTAAAACTCTCTAAAACATTTCGTACAAATTATACTTTTTACATACAATGATATTTTTATAAAGTATAAGTACATACATAGTATAACAGTGTCATAATCAGAACAATACAAAAGTAATAAAATGAGTTGAACACTACGAGTAGGCCTAGGTAATTATGTAATCATACCTAGGATAGATAGAGCCTGATCAACTATATTGGTCCAATGTGTGACTAACATGTACTTAGGAATAATCGTAGTGAACAACAAGTCTAAAAAAAAAAACTTAACAAGAATCATATATAAAGAAACTCTAAAATAGAATATGAAGCTAAAATACTATAGGAATATTTTATAATACTATAGAACCATACATTTAGACACTTTATCTGCCCCTATCCTTGCACAGTCAACCTGATATTTTGATAATACCTGACCAAAAACTATTATCGAAAACCTACCATCATTTCTACCAACAGTTCCATTAAACTAATATTGGTAGAAATTCAATCTGAAAGCCGAAGGCGGGCTATGTCACCTGCCAAGTCTTTTGGGTTCTCTTCACTTATGGTATTGAGAAAATCATGGTTAAAACCACTCATAGCAGAAACAGAAGGCAGAGATTGCTGCTGTGTATGGGTCCCTGATGAAGCTTCTTCCCTCTTCTGAACCTTTCTTTTCTTGTAAACAGCCTTAAAGGCAGCTTGCCTCAATCTCTTTGTGGTATCAGTTATCTTCGAACTGGAACCCTCGACTATTGCTTTTTTCTCGTTCTCTAGACCAAGTATTACGTCTACTCTACTAGGATTATTATCCGATTCCTGTTGCATAAATACTTCCAGTCATTACAATCTCATGGTATTAAAATTATGGAGAAAGAAATACAATTCTTAACCTGAGTATGGTTAATAAGAGTTTGTAGACTCTTAATCTGTTGTCGAGGCCAACTTTTGATGCCTAACTTCCTACAGTGTTGCTTCAACTGTGTTGATCCAACGTTGAGTTCCCTTGCAGCTTCCAAAATAGGCTTATCAAAATGCATGGATATTGTTTCCTTACTCAACGCATGTCCAGAACCCCTTTTTCTGCGAATTTCAAAGGTTCTTGGAATCGAGGTTGAAACGTTTTCATTTTGGATCAATTGTGTATGATCCTGATCACTAACACTTTCATTGTTACCTATTATGGGTAATAGTTCTTGATTTCCAAAATCAACCATAAACCCAGAATTCCCATTCTTGAAACTTTCTAAGTTACTTTGGATCAATTGAAAATGATCCTGATATTGAAAACCACCCACGGACTCAGGATTCTCTAAAGCGAGCTCGATAGTGTCATCATGGATCGGCTGTATTTGATCCTGATTTTGAATGTCAGTTTGAAACCCCTGGTTTGTTAGACCTACTCCACTATACAGTATGGGCACGTTCATGCTTAGATTATCATTAGTAAGGTCATCTACAAATGGATCTGTGTATAACGTATGTTAGATAATTAAGAAAAATAAACATAAAGCTCAACAAAATGACTTAACCTGGAAGTATATATTGAGATTGCCCAACAGCGATGTCTTGATTTAAAGGCAGTGGATCTTCAGGGAGAATACCCATCAGAGGAAAAACTTCAGGATCATCTTGAAGTTGATCCAGCGGTAATATATCTGGAAAATCTATACCTCACATAGTTTAAAACAAAATCAAAACGCTAGAGAAATGAATAAGAAATAAAAGGAGTTAAGGATATTATAATTACTAGACTCCAGTAGAGGTATCTGATTAAACGATAGGGAGGTACCCTCTTCCCTTAGGAAATTCCGCTCAGCGTCTGACAAGTTTTCCATATGAGATCTGTTTTCCATGCCTCGATTGGAAATCTGAAATTATATAAGAATAAACTAGTAGTAGGAAAGAATGAGACTGAAAAGATCTTAGATACAAATGATGATACATACCCGTTTATATAGCATCTTACAGCAGGAACTGAAAGGACAACTCACGTTCTTAATACCGAAATTCAAAATATCTACAGTAGATGCAATCTTTTCACCACCCTAAGTGATATCTTTTCCAAATTGGCGGCTTGACTCCGATGAGGACGGGATAACGAAAAGACATATATATATATATATATATATATATATATATATATATATATATATATATATATATATATATATATATATATATATATATATATATATTCTGATAACGGAAATAGTTCAAAGAATAGTTAATTCAATTATATAGTAATCTAATCATAAATAATGAATTAGAACCTACTCATCTAACATCTGTAGAGCTCGTGGTTCACCTGTATCTTACGTACTTCCTTCCATCCTATGAGTATCAACTGTAAAATGAAATCACATATCATATCTTAAAAATCCTCGGGCATTTCCAGAATACTTAACTCAAATGATTAAGAAATAAATAGCTAATACAAATCACAATTAGTGAATATCATATGCTATAAAAAAAAACCAAATCAACCATTAAAACATCACAATATTCGCAACAAGGACTCAATACAACATATATTAGCAATCCACTAACAACACATGAGATGAATCGAAGCATACTTTCAGATTTGGACATCTAGAGTTTGAAACCCTAAAACTCAAAATCACTAACCTTGTGAATTAAGAACTCGAGAACGCATTTCAGGTGTTAAATCCAACGTCCACAAACTTTTACTACACAAAATCCTTGATCAAAATGACCAAATTTCGCACATTTTGCTATGAAAATAACCTAGGAGGATTTTGGTTCGTAAATGGGGTAAATGAGGAAAGCTGTCCAAATAACCCCACTGAAGCAGGTTAGCGACACTAACCTTTAAAGTTAGCATCGTTAACTTTTAAAAATCCGACACGTGCTTCGAAACCCGACCCGTGTAAGTCCACTTGATGCTACTGGATGCTACAGTAACTGAAACACGACCCGTGTGACTTCTACACGATCGAGCAGAAGTGTTATGTTATGAAATAATTTCGGGACGAAATTCCTTTAAAGGGGAGGTAATGTGACATCTCGGAAATTTATACCTAGAACTATAAACAGTTAATTCACCGCAAACCTCTTTATAACCAAACCTTTTGAGCTTCAATGCATACTTTGGAAAATATAGTGTCATTACGATTAAAATAAGATACGAGATAAAATCTTACTTCCTATAATGGAATATCTCAAGCACAAACTGAAACCCTAGTTAATACGTCTGAAAAACTGAAAATAAGTGTTAATCATTTGTGAAACAAAACAAGCAAGCTAACATCAGAGTACATGTTTCCCTGATTCCGGAAATATAAATAACATTCAAAACGGAGCTCATATGCAAAAGTTACGACTATTATAAGAAAACAAGTCAAAACAAACCAGTGTAACACTGATTTTATTTAACTACATAAATCGTTTCGATCCGTTGAGGTACTTGCGCACCTCATATGGAAATTCCGAGAACATTATTGGACTCAGACTATAGTCTATTATTGGATTCCATACTCGAAATATTTTTAGCAAAAATATTTATAAAAGTCAAACGCTGGATGCTACGGATAATCGAACGCACATATTTAATCACGTTTTCCCAGTGTTCTACAACTCGAAAAATAAATCCGTTTGGGTTTCTGAAACCGGTGCACTCGGCTCGACAATTCTCCGGTCTTGAAAAAATTATTATACATCGGGATCTTGCGCACGAATTATGTCATCCACGACATCACTTTCACCAACCCCAACTACTCTATGAGACTATAAATAAGAGGCTTTGCATCTCATTTTTCTTCACCAATTCACCAAAGCTTCTAGCTTTTTCTTTCTTTCTCCAATTGCTCTCCTTTTGGCCAAGAACACAACCACCATTGGCCATCGCTCCACTACCGTCGCACCATCACTTCGCCGCACAAAACCTTGTTGTTTTGTGGTGTTATTTCACGGTGCTTCTCAAACACGATCATTCTTATATCTAAACTGAATCCACGCTTCAAATGTGAGTGTTACGGCCCCTTTCTCTATGTTTTTATATATTATTGGGGAGAATACATGTGCAATATAAACATTTACCAATTTCATATCAAGTTTTATAAATGTTATTATAGCTTTATAAAATATTTTCAATAAGCGAGTATTGTACTCTTATACGTATATACTTATCAACATACTCGATTAGACTTGTCTATCCTACATTTATCAATGGCTTAGATAGTGAGACACTATTCATAACTAAGTAGAAATACTTAGACCCCACACTACTATAACCGTTAATCAAGCAGAGCAAGATACATATGTATAGATCTATACGGGTTGACACCCCCACCTATAGTTATTAGCTACAACTTCGACTTGCAAATCGATGTAGGTGATATTTATTTAATTCATTACTACAACGTCCATGAAGCGTTGTAGGGGGGTACATTTCAGTCGAATAGCTCGGTTATAGGACTCAACTATAAGCATTGATGGTTTTCTCATAAACGTACATATCATTTATAAGTATGGTATTACTTATGGTTTTCAAAAACTCTATACAATTCATTTATAAGTATGGTATTACTTACGATTTTCAGCAACTCTTTACAAACTCATTTACAAGTATGATTATACTTACAAAAGGAATACTTTTAGTTATTTTAAAAGTATCAGTGTTGTGTTCAGCATAAAACCTGTAACTCTCACCAACCTTGTGTTGACCCTCAAAACTACATGTATTCTCAGGAAATCAATGAGACTTTCAGAAGATGGAAATCTTCACGGATTTCAGGCAACCTAGTTTTGTTATATCTGTTAAGGCATTTCATGCACTCTACTATTATTATTTGTAAGAACCATGTATTCAAACTTCAAGATGAAATACAACTATCCTTTGGTTTATTGTTGTACTTGTACTGTATATTCAATTGCCTGTGATCCAAGAACTTAGTCGCACAGCCCGACATGTTCCGCCGCCTCGGTCGGGGGTGTGACACTTTCCACCAAGACATGGCCGTCTCTACAAAAGTGTAGGCGGCGAATTTGACCTTGAAGTCCTCGGGGCATGCAGAAATGTCGAATATCGACTCGGTTTTCTCGATCCACCTCGTCAGAGCGATAACACCTCCAGTCCCATGAAAAGTCACAGGTTTGCAATTCGTGAAGTCTTTGTAGGTACGAACTCGCGGGTGGCTCGGTGTTTCTCCGTTTGTAGAATCGTTAGTGTCGTTCCTGCTTCCGCTTCCATTTGTTCCATTTGGATTTATCTAGGCAATTGCAGCTGCCACAGCAATGGTCACGGCGGCTTGAAAGGTAGTTGCGTCCATCATTGGTGTCTTTGGAGTTTCCGCTGGGGTACTCCTAGTGTTCATTCGTGCAGGTGGCATATTTCTGCCACAAGGAATTAGGATTGGACGATGATTAGTTTTCAAAAGATTTATTAGAAATAAGGTGTTAATTTGAGTAGGGGAATTTACATCACATGTTCTCTTTTATTCTCTCTTTATTAAAAGTTACATGCATATTCTTTAATATCATGCATGTGCATCATGCATTGATTTCGTCACACAAATTATACTAATCACGCATTTCATAAAATCGTATATTCGAATAACAGGGAAATTTTTGACCCCTTAAGATGTCTATTGTACATAGAGTAAAAAGGGCAATACGACGGCCCCCAAAAGTGAAATTGTTTGGCCGTGAGAATGTGCCTACACATGGTAAATGAGCAGCATGTAAGGCTTGCTCATGAGTTCCTAAGCTATAACAAAATTTGAGTAATGAGGACACTACTCAAGGGGAATTGGATCCCCTCATTCTCCGGAGTTCGGCTACTTGTGCCCTAAGCTCTGCCGTTTCTCGCATGGCTTGTTCAGCCCTCAGCTCAGCGCTCCGGGCTCTCATCTCAGCATCCCTCAGCCTTTGCTCTGCGATCTGTAATCTGCCATAAACATTTCAGAGATCCTCCCTGGTATCTCTGACGGTATCCCATAGTGTCTCCACTCTTGATACGGTCTGTTCATAGGTCTCATCGAGGTGCCATACACAGACTGCGGTGACCTCCGTAGTGGCTGTCAAGTCAAGGACTTGACTGGCAGTAGCTCTGGCCTGGTCATGGCTCCACTTTTGCATGCGTTCCGCCCAGGCAGGTGTTAGACCCTGGTGAGATTCATTTATTAGTAATGGACGTTGGACGGCCAGCACTCTCTTGTGAGGAGTACGTGACAACGCCTAGTAATATCACATATTTTAGTCGTTGTTGAGCCCTATTCTTAGTGAAATTATATCATATACATCGTGGTATTCTCTCTTTTTGTGCCAGCAGTTGTTTGGAACGAAATAATGAAAACCGGGACCAAAAGCGTGCAATTAAGAAGTTTGAAGATCAAGGACAAATCAGGAAAAGACGTACGCGCGCCACGGAATTCATCAATGCGCGACGCGGATATGAGGTGGTGGAAAGAATTCAAATTCCGATAAAACGGGGATAAACCCCTACGCGCGATGCGGGATCCACCTATGCGTGACGCGGTCTCGAGATTTTTGCAACTATAAATAGAGGCTTTTAGGTCGAAAAAATTAGCGAAGACCTGGTGTGAAATCGACCCCAAGGCTCTTTGACTCCGAGATTTAGCTTCAGCAACCATCTTTTGGTATTTTTATATTTTTATCCTTAATTTTCAATTAGTAAAATAGTTAGTGATAGTGGCTAGTGTCCTTGGGAGTGACAACCATTGACATTGAGTCTTTTTTACTGTTTTTAATAAGTTTGGTTACTGTTTTACACCTGTTGGATCTGATTTGGTTAATGAGAATCATTTGGTTTCTATTAATTTCTTAGTTTTTCAGTATTTATGCTTGTGAATGATTTTTGGAATGATTGAATTGTGGTTGATGATTGATTTGCCTTTGTTTGCTTCTGATTTGGAGATGTACTTCTGATTTCAGTAAGTAACAAGGTTTGGTTGGTAGTTTAGTTGAGTTCATGCTTGCTTGGAATTGTTTTATTTTATGTTTTTTGGGATTAGTTGTCAAAAGTTAGGAACTAGGTCCTCTGACTGTAGCGTGACACTGCAGTTGGTAATCTGTCACCTGTCTCGACCACATAACTCTTGTGGATCGACCCTTACTTCCACTATGCTAAGTGTGTGCGTTAGGTATTTTCTTATTTTTGACCGCATGACGACCGCTACGATGTCAAATTTTGGCGCCGTTGCCGGGGAGTTGTGAGCTTGAGAATAGGTGATTTGTAGGATTTTTAGTTTCTGAATTTTGGTTTTGATTTTGAGATTTCAGTTAGTTAGTAATTTTGCTTTTGGTTTTCTCGGGCATGTTGCATTAGTGCATGCGTACCCGTAGGGGTGAGCAATTATCCCCTTTGCATTTTGACTCAGAGATTGAGCGAACTGCGTGCAAGATCCGTGCACGTAGGCGTTTAAATACAATGAGTTTTAGTAATGTCAAAAGTAGTTTAGAGCATGTTGCCCAGGAACCCTCGGGTGAGGCAACGGGGATGTCATTTATTCCCCCGGTTTCAGAATTCCACATTGGGAGCACGAATGCTACTGGTGGTGCAGCTTCAGCCCCTGCACCTATACCTTGATGCACTCCGCCGTCGATTCCACCATTTCAACCTTTATCCCAACCTCAATCCACAAACCCATTTACATCTGCCATGTCTTGGGGAGCGCCGACCCGTGATGGCACCCTAGTATCTAGACATCAGACACCCATTTCTCAACCCATTTCACAACCAGCACCAGTACTTTTTAAACCATAAACCACATTCCAACCTATACCACCGCAGAAACAATATCAACAGCAACCACCTCAGCAGTAGTACCAGTATCAAGAGACTGAGGAGAGGTATGATGAAGAAGACGAAGGATGGGTTCCACCAGCACCACAGCAACCATGGAACCGAGGTCGGGGACCTCCAAGAAGAGCACAGCAGCATCAACCACTACAAGGTCAGCAAAGATATAATGATCATCACTTTTACGGTAATCCTGCTCAACCCTTGTATTTTGCACAACCGAGGGGGCAATCGGTTGCATCGCACTTCCAGCCACGGGAGTACGATGACTCGTCGCCCATTTACATTCCTGAGCATATAGAATCTCAAGTAGAAATTAGGCCTCAGTTGTTAGGGATATTACCGGAATTTAGGGGTACAAACAGGATGACCCATACAATCACTTGTATGAGTTTATAGCAATAGCCAATGCTAACACCCCTAGGAACACTAATAAGAAAATTTTTAGACTAAGATTGTTCCCATTCACTCTTAAAGACAAAGACAAATATTGGTTTACGTCTTTACCATCGAATAGCATCACTACATGGGACCAACTCAAAGCTAAGTTCTTACAAGAGTTTTATCCGGCAAGCAAGACGACGAAAATCAGGAGGGCCATTCAGGATTTTCAGCAAAAGCCTGGAGAAGCTTTTCATGAAGCATGGGATCATCTAAAGGAGTTGATGAGGTCATGCCCTCATCACAATATTCCAAAGTGGCAACTGGTCAAGGTATTCTTTGAAGGAGCAAGTGAGATGAACCAAGCTATGATTAACGCATCATCTAGTGGCACTATTATGATGCAAGACCCGAAGGAGGCTTGGCGGTTTATGGAACAATTAAGTAATGGCTCCAAGGCGAATTTCTCTACAAGAAAGACGGTAGGCACAGCTGCAGCAATAGGAGCCGATGCCGATGGAAAAAGGATGTAAAGAAGGAGATAAGCGAGCTCAATAAGAAATTTGATGGGCTTGTGTCTACTCTGCATAATGGACCTCAGAGTCAGCCACAAGGAGGTCAAGAAGGACCAAAGACTCAAGAAGCAAATCAAGTCTATGGTCAGGGTCAAGGTCAAATGGCAATCGATGACCCTATAGACCATATAACCAAGGTCAGCAGAATTTCAATAACCAGAGGCAGAACAACTACCAAGGGCGATCATCCAACCCGCCCAGGCAGCATCAACAGGCGATCAATAATAGTAATGCCAATGGAAATGGTAGTAGAAACAATAGGGGGCCCAATAACTCCATCAACAATGCCCCAGGGACTCAGGAGGATCTGGTCGCGAAAATGTATGAGATGTTCAACACAACACAGCAGCAATCGTAGGCCAATGCGAAAGCTATCGTCAATTTGGAGAGGCAAATCGCCCAAATGGCTGAAGACCAACGAAAAAGAGATAATAGGAAGCTGCCAAGTACCACAGAAGTCAATCCGACCCATGGTCAGCGGGCCGGAAAGGAACATGTCAACACTGTCGAGGCTGAATGGAGGAAAGTCACCCTGGAAGATCTGCTAGAATCAGGAAATGAGGCTGAGAGTGAAAAAGAAGAAGAAGTTAAGGAAAAGGTGGAAATTGAAAAGGAGAATAGGGAAGACACGAAATTCAAGGAAATTCCCGTTGAGAAGGAAAATCATCCAAAGGAGAACAAGGATGACCAAGAGGAAAAGCAGTCAATAATAGCTGGAATTAAACAAAGGAAGAAGGGTAAGAAGGGAAAGAAAATGCAGGAAGCGCCCAAATCGATGGGGCCATCGATGAATCAACCCTTGTGGGACGAACTTAAGAACGCTCCTGAGGATACAAGAATTCTTCAGGAGATGTGCGAGAAAAATGGAAAAAGCAAGACTCCTACACCTGACACTGTGAGGTTGACAATTAAAGCTAGTGAGGCACTGTTGGGAACACTGCCCAAGAAAGAAAAGGATCCTGGGTCACCACTGATCACTGCTACTGTAGGAGATGTGGTCATTAGGAACACCTTGATGTATTTGGGAGCAAGTATGAATGTGCTACCGGGATACTTGTATGATAAATACAAGAATGAGGAATTAGAGTCGGCAAAGACCGTGTTATAGCTGGCTGACCAGTCAACCAGAGTATCCCGAGGCAAGTTGACCAATGTCATAGTGAAAGTTGGGGATTTCGTTTATCCAGTGGACTTTTTAGTTATGGAGTACGAAAGTTTGGAGGACGCACCCGCGTTAATATTAGGACGTCCATTTTTGGCCACGGTCGGAGCTATTATTGATTGCAAAACAGGAGATTTGGATATCTTCTTTGGGTCAAGGAAAAGAAGGTTGAATATGTTTGGAAGTCCCATATCTCTACCTCAAGGGTATGATGATAAGAATTTGAATAGCAACTCGGTGATGGAACTTGGGGTTAGGGATAAAAGCAAAATATGGACCCGAACAGGAGAAGGAGGAAAGAGGAAGTCTTGAAGGAAACAAAGGAGCATCCTTTGTCCACTATTGACAAGGAACAGCTGTTGGACATGATGGAGATGTTGGAGGCAAGACACCAGCAATACGAGAAAGATGCAAGGGAAAGAGAAGCATAGGTCTTTCAACTTCTGGAAGCTCAGCAACAATGGATTAGCGGGGTTAGTGACAGGATGACTCAACTCACTTCATTGATGTCAATGATGGCCCACAACTTCGCGCTAGAGCACAAGAAGATGCCATCAAAAAGTCAAGACGAGTAGGAGTAGGACTGGTACGTCTGGCTGAAGACGTTAAACTTAGCGCTTGTTGGGAGGCAACCCATCTTTTCATAGGTTAGGTACGGTATTCTTAGGAGTAACTAGGGAAATTATATCATCGTCATTTGCAGGTATTATTGGTCCAAGGCAAGTCTGGGGTTGTTTTGAAGAATTTGAATTTTTGATAACCGCACCGTGCTCAGGAAAATTACGTGCCGCGGGCTCGTAAACCAACCCGATGCGCAAGGGTTGATTTGGGGGTACGCGCACCGCGGTTCGCTCATATCCACGCCGCGGGAATCGATCGGTCAGTTTCCTTCGTAAATAAAGTCAGCCGCGACACTATTCATACACACCACGCCGCAGAGCTCCGATCATCGAAAATTTCTCGTGTTTTTTTCTTGCTCATTTCATTCCTACTACCAAGGTACGTCATTCTAACTAGCTTTTACATGCTAAAACTAGTGATTAGGTAGTTGATTTGGTTGATTTCTCCAAAAACTCAAAAACTTAGAAATCGCCAATGCTGACTCGTAGGGTGTTTATTTTGCCAAATAATGACCCTAGATGAGTTAGTCGGTACTTAGGCTGCCTTGTAGTGTATTTGGACTGAGTTTAAACAGGTTAAATCGTGATTTTGGATTTGGAATTGGAAACAGCCGCTCGCCGCATCGCGCCCTGGTTCTTGGGCCGCGCTGCGGTGCGGTGGGGAAGAAGAGGACTTAAATTGCAAAATTTTTCTCTTTTGTGCAGATGTCGTTCAAATTAGACCACCAGTTTCTCTAGTTCCCTGAGGGATTGGATAGCTCTGTGGAGTTTGCTAGCAGGAGGGATGCACTTGTAGGTTGCCGGGTTCTCGAGGCGACGGTCATTGACTGAGACATCCTCAGAGACGCGGGGCTTTGGGGAGAGATCGAGCCGTTCCTCCACCGCACATGGACCCACGAGGATGCTTCATTCACGTGCCGAGGCTGGGATAGGCTTATGGCTAACTAGGAGGACACAGTATACACCGAGCTTCTTTTGGAGTTCCTATCTCCTATCCGTTTTGCACCTGGATCGACAAGGGCCCGTTCCAGGATGGTACGATTTAGATTAGGGGGAGTGCATAGGGAGTGCAATCTCTGGGAGTTTGGGAGGCGCACCGACATTTCATGCAGTTTCTTCTGGAGTGCACTCAGGGGCAGCCTGACAGGGCTGCCAATGCAGAGGTTTGGGCACCGTTGTCCAACATATTCTATGAGGCGGGGACGTCCAGAGAGAGCCACCTTCGCGATCCACTTCACCGACTCATGCACCGCATCGTCTCCACCTCTATTATGCATAGGGAGGGGGCGAGAAGGTGTCCGGTGAGGACATGACTTATCTCTGGGTCCTCCTTGACCCCTCCAGGTTCCTTCATCTCTCGTTCCCTCTAGCTGTCTCCCTGTCCACCCGTGCGACGGGTGCATCTGCTAGCAGTCCTCTGGTCCGCGGGCATTACATCACCCGCTTGGCCCGTTCATACCGGATCCTTACTGCTCCTGTTGTGGCATCCTTGACCGCTTTACATCCAGCACGCACGACGGCGCGAGCCCTGGAGAACATGGGGCTTATAGAGCAGCAGCGCCCGGGTCAGTACGTGAGGGTGGAGACTGAGGCACCCCAGGACCCCCAGCCAGCTTACGCCCAGCCGGGTAGGAGACGCCGGAGACCGGCAGCACCAGCAGATCCAGCACCACAGCCACAGCAGGAGGAGATGATAGAGCTGAGGCGATTGTAGGATCGGGTCGCTACGATGGAGGAGCATTTAGAGTGGATCGGAGGGGTACTTTTGGAGTTAGCCACACAGTAAGGACACCGCCCCCGACCATTCCCAGCCCGAGCCCACGATCATGAGGCCGGTTCTTCCAGGCCACCAGCTGGCGATTGATGTATTTTTCTTATTTTCTTTTGGGATATATCTGTACTGTACTTATGAAACTTTCTATTTTTGTCTATATTTTATTTTGTTTGTTTGTTTGCTTCTAATGTTTTGTTGAGTTATGCATGTGATGTAAAAAATGGGAGGAGTTGTTTCAAGCAAGTGTGGGGTCACTGTGCCCCCTCCACTTGTCTTGACCATTGGTGTGTTCACTGTTGCGCTACAACTCCAAAATGCAAAATTGATGACCTTTTTGTTCATATTTGTACCTGTGACACCGAGCACCAACCAAGCAATCTACCGTCGAAAGGGGTAACTCTTTCTCCCTTATTCTAAATAATTTTTGTACAACAGGTTCGTTGTACGGTTTTAAGTGTGGGGTGCGGACGGTCGAAAGAGTAGAGTACTGTTTTTGAATTTTTTGCGGAAATGACCGATTTTCAAAATTTTAGCAACTTTTTCAAAATTTTTACTAGATTGTAATTTTGAAACGAATAGTTTGTGATTGTTTATATCATTAGTATTTTTCGAGAAATACTATTTAGTTGTGATCATGCTATTAGTTTAGTCAAATAAGTTGAGTTTTATGAGTCTAGAAGATTGGACCGTTTTAAGTTTGGAATTTAGGAAGGAACTGTCACTCAGTGGCCTTTGTTGTTCGAGCCGGTAGGTCTAAAATAGGTGGACCTTGCGCACCTTACCACCTAAGATTGTCTGGTCTGGGATGGTATTTCCGAAAGCTCGCTACACGGACATCATCGAAAGTCATGGACATTTCTTTAATAGCCTTTAGAATCTGAATGAGTACGTACACTTCATTGTGGAAAGAAAATTTGTAATTAAGGGTTCACTAGAAAGCCATGAATTCCAAAGAATATTCCGATTATGTTCTCACGAACTATTTCACTCTAACTCATAAGGTAATAAGCTTTGAAACTGAACACAGTCAAAAATTTATTGAGTCTTAGTTAAAATCTATTAAAAACTCTCTTGCTTGGGGACAAGCAAGGCACAAGTGTGGGGTGTTTGACAACGCCTAGTAATATCACATATTTTAGTCGTTGTTGAGCCCTATTCTTAGTGAAATTATATCATATACATTGTGGTATTCTCACTTTTTGTGTCAGCACTTGTTTGGAAAGAAATAATGAAAACAGGGACCAAAAGCGTGCAATTTGGAAGAAGTTTGAAGATCAAGGCAAAATCAGGAAAAGACGTACGCGTCGCGAAATTCATCAATGCGCGACGCGGATATGAGGCGGTCGAAAGAATTAAAATTCCGATAAAACGGGGATAAACCCCTACGCGCGACGCGGGATCCACCTATGTGTGGCACGATCTCGAGATTTTTGCAACTATAAATAGAGGCTTTTAGGTCGAAAAAATTAGCGAAGACCTGGTGTGAAATCGACCCCCAAGGCTCTTTGACTATGAGATTTAGCTTCAGCAACCATCTTTTGGTATTTTTATGTTTTTATCTTTAATTTTCAATTAGTAAAATAGTTAGTCATAGTGGCTAGTGTCCTTGAGAGTGACAACCATTGAGATTGAGTCTTTGTTTTTGTTTTTAATAAGTTTGGTTACTGTTTTGCACCTGTTGGATCTGATTTGGTTAATGAGAATCATTTGGTTTCTATTAATTGCTTAGTTTTTCGGTATTTATGCTTGTGAATGATTTTTAGAATGATTGAATTGTGTTTGATGATTGATTTGCCTTTGTTTGCTTCTGATTTGGAGACGTACTTCTGATTTCAGTAAGTAATAAGGTTTGGTTGGTAGTTTAGTTTAGTTAATGTTTGCTTGGAATTGTTTTATTTTATGCTTTTTGGGATTAGTTGTCAAAAGTTAGGAACTAGGTCCTCTGACTGTAGCGTGACATTGCAGTTGGTAATCTGTCACCTGTCTCGACCACGTAACTCATGTGGATCGACGCTAACTTCCACTGTGCTAAGTGTGTGTGTTAGGTATTTTCTTATTTTTGACCGCATGACGACCGCTGCGATGTCAGTACGCATCCGTAATGGACCGTTGGGATGACGGTATACCTCAAAACTTGGTGCTGGTGGCGGTACATGCATGTTGCGGGCAGGGTAACGGGGGTTGATTATCTCCGGTTCGCCGTCGGATTCTTCTTCATCTTCCTCTCACCACTGATCTTCCCCTTCAGACATCTCCTCTGGTTCCTCTTACGGAACTTCTTCCGGGTCTTCTTCTGGTTCTTCCTCAATCCATCCGTTGTTTCCCTCTTCTGGAAAGTAGGGATCTCCAGGTAGCTGAAATCCGGCCATGGTGTCTGTACGAGAAAAGGTGGTATAAGAAGTACATAACGAAGTCCTAGTCATATAACATTATAGTATCTACAAAATACTCCTATAGTATTTTAACGTTTAGCGTCTGATGATTTAATTATTGATGAGTGTTCGGACTCGTTGTTACCACGACTACCCCTAAGTTTCCGTTAGTCATATCTTAGACCGATACAGTTGATCAGGCTCTACCTATCCTAAACATGACTACCTAAACACTTAGGTCTACTCGCAGTGTTCAATTTGTCCTAACAACCTTGTATGCTTTTTGTTATAATACCATTCTAATATGTATGTATTTATACTTTTATAAAATTTTATCGTTGTAATTTTAAAAGTATTTTCGTGCGAACATATTTTCAGACATCTCCTCCGGTTCCTCTTCCGGAACTTCTTCTGGGTCTTCTTCTGGTTCTTCCTCAATCCATCCGTTCTTTGCCTCTTCTGGAAAGTAGGGATCTCCAAGTAGGTGAAATCCGGCCATGGCGTCTGTACGTAAAAAGGGGGTATAAGAAGTACATAACGAAGTCCTAGGCATATAACATTATAGTATCTATAAAATACTCCTATAGTATTTTAACTTTTATCGTTTGATGATTTAATTATTGATGAGTGTCCGGACTCGTTGTTACCACGACTACCCCTAAGTTTCTGTTAGTCATATCTTCGACCGATACAGTTGATTAGGCTCTACCTATCCTAGACATGACTACCTAAACACTTAGGTCTACTCGTAGTGTTCAATTTGTCCTGACACCCTTGTATGCTTTTTGTTATAATATCGTTCTAAAATGTATGTATTTATACTTTTATAAAATTTTATCGTTGTAATTTTAAAAGTATTTTCGTGCGAACATATTTTGAGAGTCTTAGTCCCATTGTATTTATAGTTGTATATCTTTTTTTTAAAATGGGTGGATATACTGAATTCACTATAAATAATGCTCTGATACCAATCTGTCACACCCTCAAACCGTAATGGCGGAAAAGTTCGAGGGTGGGTGACTTCATGTACGATACATTAACAATGTCAAGTAAAATGAATCCAAACAATCACAATCATCATAATATAATTGCAAAAGTTACATAAGTTCAAAGTTGTTGTTTCCATTACAATTACATATGAATCAAAAATACTTAGTTATGACGTCATAGCGTCCCGTCGTCAATGCTTGCGAACCCGTTTACTCGTTGTCTGAGAATACAAGTATTTTGAAAAGCGTCAACAATAAAGTTGGTGAGTTCATAAGTATTTAATTGAGAAAAATCCATTTCCTGTACCAAGTAGGTTTTGAAACCCTGAAAATCCAATATTTTCTTATTTCAAAAATGTTTCCGGTCTTTAACCCATGGACCATATTGTAGTGTAAAATATAGTATAACTTTTATGGAATATGTATGTTTCAATGTAAACAATTATTTAAGGTTGAATCATTTTCCTATGTGAGGCGTCCTATAACCATACTGTAGACTAGATGGCCTGCTGCGACGTTCTTCATGCGTCAGAATGTTATGACAGTTGTCACCTTAGACCTGCCGGTCTAGCTGTAGCTAACAGCTCAGGTGCAGGGTTGTCATTCCCGTATAGATCTATACACAATGTCACGCTCTCTTACCAAGATTCTGGTTATAAATTTCAGGACTTATAGTGTAAGTACTAGAAAGTACTGTGAAGACCCGTCTCACAAAAATGTATGCATCATCAACCATTTTTACGTGTAGTAGTTATAAAATCCTTTTGCGTTTCTGTCATTATTTTAAATCCGAAAGTAACATTGTATGTAATATATATATATATATATATATATATATATATATATATATATATATATATATATATATATATATATATATATATATATATATATATATATATATATATATATATATATATATATATATATATATATATATATATATATATATATATATATATATATATATATATATATATATATATATATATAGCACTGTTTGTCGAAATGGGTAGTTTCTCATGCAAACAATATAATAATTTACAAAAGTCGATAAGTCTTACGTAAAAGGGTAGGTTTCATAAAGGCGTATACACGATCCAATTTCGGAATGATGATCCGAAGTCAGAAGCTTTTCCAAGCGAAATGACAGTTTGTACAAGTGTATAATTATTTTTATAGCATTATATCTTGTATTCTCCCCCTAAAAGTTTTGGAAAGGTAAAAAGGAGGGGTATGAAGCTCACCCTTGAAGCGTGATCCGTCGAAAAAGGGCGCTGGCTCGGAAGCTCGACGACAGGAGGTTGAGTCCTGGGGTTCTCGGAACCTAAGGACCTTCAGATAAAGCTATTTTCCGTTGGTTCTATGAATTGGTAGTGTGTGTAAACTAGCTAAACTTAAATAATTTTTCTTAGAATTGTGAAAAGGGGTTTAACTTACCAGGAATATAAGGTTTTACGCCGGGGAAAATGGCTATAATGGCAGTTCACGGTGGTGCTGTTGAATAGGAGGCCGGAGAAAAATATGGTGGAGGTGGTGAGTCGAGAGAAAAAGAATGAGAGAAACCTAGGAAAAATAGAGTGAAATTTGGGGTTCTTTGATTCATATGCGCATGGGGACTGACTAAACGAGGGGTTAGTTATCCTTTATGTCGCATCACCTAGTCATAGGCGTACTTAATAGCCTTTGACTTTGTGATTGAGTTGACACATTCTTGAATGGTTTGGAATGACTAACTATTCAAATGCCAAAGTTCTAATGGCTGAAGGTACTAGGCTGAACCCTTTACTGGACAAACCGAAGGTTGATCTTCAAAACTACAGGAGTATGATTCGATCATTGCTCTATCTTACAACTAGCCGTCCAGATATCATGTTCTTTGTCTGTAAGTGTGCTCGATGTCAATCAGATGCAAGAGAGCCACATTTGGTAGCCATAAAGACAATCTTTCGATATCTACATCATACACCTACATATGGCATTTGGTATCCTGCAAATTCAGGCTTCTACATTCAAGCTTATTTTGATTCGGATCTGGGTGGATGTTCTATTGATCGCAAGAGTAAATCCGGAGGCTGTCAGTATCTGGATGGAAAACTTATCAGTTGGGAATCAAATAAACAAACATGTGTATCCATAGCAACTGTTGAAGCTGAATATATAGCAGCAGCTGCCAGTACTTCACAAATCATTTGGATTCAAAGTCAATTAAAGGATTACGCAATCAACGTGAGAAAAAACCCTTTATTTTGTGACTCACAAAGTGAAATCCGAATTTGTCACAATCCTGTTCAACACTCCAAGACGAAGCATATAGCTCTTCGCTATCAGTTCATGAAAAGTCATGTTGAAGAAGGAAACGTCGAAATCCACTTTGTACACACCCAAGAACAGCTGGCTGATATTTTTACAAAGTCTTTAAATGAACTGTCCTTCTCAAGAATTGTCCATGGATTAGGGATGATCGATGGATCAACTCTCACTTAACATCATATTTTCATCTTCTTTCCTTTACCTCTTCATTTAGCAAATAAAGAGATTTACGGGTCCGAAGCCATCCGAACCTTCGGAACTCTTTAGAAAAGTAAATTTAGCTAATAAAATGTTATAAATATCAAAAGTCATTCTAAGAAACAAATGTTTTCGTATCAAACGAATAAATCCTTGCAAACTGTGACGTTTTGCAGTTGTAATCTCTAAGTGTTGAATCCAAACAAATCAAAAATATGATCCACATCATTACCTAAGCAAGAAAATTCTAAAATCCGTTTTTATAGTATGCAAATGCCAAAAATGACTTCATTCTTTGAAAATCATGATAAAGGACAAAACTTTGATTTTAGATTCTGTTGATCATATCTGATTGCACTAAAAATATTTGAGAATTGAATTGCAACAAAGGTAAACAAACAGACCTCGGAGTGAGGTTAAGACTATTTTACAAACTGATGATATGTGTGATTTTAATATCTTTAACATCATGTTTATCTTTAAGCTCCCTGTTATATCCAACTCGCTTCATCATTTCATTAGTCAAGGACTTCTATACTTCTCAGGACACAAACATGCTCCCAAGCTTTCTTCATAAATACCACTTGCAATGACTAATAACAAATTTGAGAAAACTTTCTACTTTTGCAACCCGGTCCAATAACGTGTAAAATATGTAATATAAAGCGCGTTATCAAATACCTCACACTTGTGCTCTGCTTGTCCCGAAGCAAATAGAGCTGTTAAGAACTTGTATAAAAAACTCAAGCTTTCTTGAAAATCCATTAGTTTCAAAGTTTATTGTTTAATTTATAAATTACATTTAAAACCAATTTTTGAAAAATAACCATAATACCCTTGGAATTCACGACTTTCTAAAGAACTCTTGATTACAAACTTTTTGTTTACAACGGTGCAAACTTACTCGTTCAAATTCTAAAGGCCGCTAAAGAAAATTCTATGACTTTCTATGTTGTCCGTGTAGTGAGATTTCAACAACTTTATCCCAGATCAGTTGACCATAGGTAATGAGGTGACGGAAACCACCCTTTATGTCTACCGGCTCGAACAACATAGGCCACTAATTGAATTTTCCCTCCTAAATCCCAAATTTATGATATTTCTAAATCGAAAACATTTTCTATAATTATAATTCCTGAATTAAACTCAACTTATTTTAACTAAGACTAGCATCAACCAACTATACAGTATTTCTTGAAAAGTACCGAATTGCTAAAATTTTCAAAATTGTTCGTTTCTACGATACAATTTCCCAAACATTTGAAAAGTGATAAAAATTTAAACTTTACGCAAAAAGACTCTATCATTTTCGACCGTCCCCAGCCCACACTTAAAACCACACAACGTCCTCGTTGTATAAAAGAAAAACTCAAAACAAAGGGAGAAAAAGAGTTACCCCTTAGAATGATGAAAACTCTATATTGTTGGGATCGAATGCTTCTCAGGGTTGATTGTATGTTCCCATTGCTTAATGACATTCTAGGATTTGTGCCGCAGCAGTAAACACACCGGCATAACCCAAGTGTAGGGGTACAATGACCCCACATTTGCATTATGCTAATCTCCAAAGGTTTGGTGCAACACGATCACATAGTTGGCTAATACTATTTACACATATTAGTTTGCATAAAAATTAATACGCTTGAATATATATAAATTTACAAAATTTCTAATCTAAAAATAAAAGCAAAAAAGAAAAGAAAATCAAAAGAGAACTAGAAAATACTGTCTGTCATGGTGGTCGGTGCCCGAGGGTCCTACCTCGTAAGGGTCGGCTGTGGGAAATGGTGGCCTATCCTTGACCCCAAGATGTAGCATGATGATGTGTTGGCTCTCGGCTAGCCACCTGTGATGGGCCTCCAACGTGGCCTCGGTCGTCTCAATGGCAAATCTCACTAAAGATCCTAGACGTCAACAGGCTGCTGCGCCGGCTGTGGTGGTGGCTGAACTGGTGGTGCTGGCTGCTCAACCCTCCTCTTCTTCCTCTATGGTATGGCCTCAAGAGCATGTTCCTCCTCGGCTCCAGGCGTGACCGATGTGATGTTCGGTACCAACTCCTACTAGCCCACCACGTCTCAGACTCGTACCACTCCCATGATCTCTAGAAATATTGCCTAAACTCAGTCGGGCGGGTATAGCCTCAGGCCCTCAGTGACGATAGGTATGAAAGTCTCGAAGGACTACGCAATACATGTGATATAGCGATCCCCGGTCATCGAACTCCCGGTCCTCAGCCCCTTCCCCTTACTCGTCAGGAAGGTAGCTAGGACATGCAGTAGGTTGAGGAAGCATGTGGTGTCAATGATTGCCCACACATAGAACATATCCTACTATGCTCACCCCTACGATGAGTAATCATTGTTGAGTAAAGAATTCAAACAATGAAAATTCTATTAAAATATTAGAAGTAAGATTCAAGCAACAATCAAACAAACAACTATAATGAAGAACAAATGAATTTGGGAAAACAAGGTGTCGAATGCTTAGATTTATCTTTCTGAGATTATACAATAATGGTGATAACAAACCCACCTAACCCAGATGATATCACTGATATTTATGCGTGATCAGTGATATCAATAGTACAAAATTGATATGTAGTAAAAAAGAGAATATTCTATCTAGTACTATCCAATAAGAATACAACAATGTGCAACACATAGTCTGACACATCAACGTGCTGTATGGATAAGGTTTGTTACTCAAGTGTCCGGATCCTCCAGTACAAGATCTTTAGATCTTCGGACAGAAAAGCTTGACTCTTCGCATGTCTGGGACTTCGGATGGATATGAACACTTCATCAAAAAATTAACTTCAACAATCTCCCCCTTTGTGTGAAGTGACATCCGAAGCTTTAGCAGTAATGGCGTTTGTAAGCATCAACCATGCATTGTCTAACGACCATCCACTCGTCAAGGTGTTCTTTAAGCTTCTTTTTATCAACCGCTGTGTTGATCCTACATGCGTAAGCACGAGCAACTGCAATTTCTATTACTTCAATAGGGTAAAGACCCTTAAACTCTACGTCGAAAAATTTCCCTACTGTTGGCCCATATCGTCCCTTACCCTTGTAGACAACGACCCACGGTTTGTCGAGAATCTCTCCATCTTCGAATGTACCCTGATTTTTGATGACATAGATAACTCCCCAAGGTTTGTCGAGAATCTCTCCATCTTCCTAATACGTATGCCTTGGTCTTGTCGAATATGGTCACTGTTGGAGCGAGGTAAGCAGGAGGATCTTTCAACAGTTCCAATATCTAAATGAAATCATGAGGTTTCATGATTGGAAAATTTGCTACTGAGAATCTTGATTCAACCTCGTCTGATCCTCTAAGAACGAAGTATTCGTAGTTTTGAAAGAAATTTTCGAATAAGACTCCTTCATTTATTGAGATCAACTTGACAATACGTTTATTACTCCATACATTCTTCGGTTCTTGAATAAATGTGGCATGAAAGCGTATCTTCCTTAACAGAAATGCTTCCAGCTGATTCTCCTTTACAGTTTTGACAAACAGAAAGTATGAGAAGGTCTTTGAATTGTTTGGAACGTCAAGTTGTTGATCGAATGTGTTTGCTGTTGAGTAGCTATCCAAGGGAAGACAGGTGAAGACTTCGTAATCTCCAAAACCATGTGCGACAATCTGTTCGGTATTCCATGTTTTGTCGATTAGCCCCATGTCTTGTTTACTTTCACGAGATACGGAGTCGATCAATAGCATTCTAGTGATTCAGCCTCCCTTTGATTTTGTCTTTCATTCTTGCTTTGCTCGATTAGAACTCCTTTTCCCTTGTCAACAGAAGGTCCTGATCCTGAAGGACTAGCACCCGAAGGCCTTGACCTAGATGGTCCTCCATGAGTGGAAGTGACTGTTGAGAAGGTTGGACCCGAAGAACTTGGTCTAATCACAATTCCGTTTCGAACATCAGGATTTTGAGATGGTGGAGGTCTTTGGGGAATCGTGGTTAGTGTGGCAAGGTTTTTATCGAAGTTGTTACGATTAGGGTTGTTGTTGTGATTGGAGTTGTTGTTGCTGTTGTTGTCATCGCTGCGGTTAAGGCTTGGGACCCTGAACCACTAGTTTCTCCCCCTTGCGAAGGATGAACCCTAGATTCAGGTTAAGCAGATACTCAGGGTCCCGCTTGGGCATATTGAGAATGTTGCATGCGATCTGTTACAACAAGAAGAGGTTGAAGAACACTCTTTAGGTTGTTGACAACATTTGCAATGATCACATCATTCATGCTTGGAATCTCTATGGCAAACTGTTAAACCGCAGTGGCAGACTGGGCAGCAGTCAATTCAGCAATCTTGGCTTTGGCTACCTGTAGTTCACCCATGAAGTGATCTTTGTATTAGGTGTTGAAAGATTGAGTTTCAGTACGAAGGTCATCTATACACTTCTTCAAATCAGCACTAGAAGACTCAAACCTTTGACTACATCTGCAATCTTCTTTTCAGTAAACTCTTGGAGTGATTGACAACGTGCTTCAACCTCACTCACAACAGTAGATAACTTTTGTTCAAGAGCAGTCTGGATACGAAGCTGACTATCCAAGAATCTCTTTTCAGATTGCAAAATAAAGGTTTTTACTTGTTCAAGAATCTCCGTTGTTGTTTCTTCAAGTTTTCTCATCACATCAACCTTAGTAGGTTGTTCAGGATCGTATCCGGTTTGAGTTTTAAGAAGAACGTCTAGCTTCGTATAGAGGGTCCTGTATTGTTTGATTAATACAAAATCCTCATCATTCAGGTTTTCATCATCTGAATCATCTATTCAGATTGGATCCATATGAAAGGCTTCGACTTCTTCTTATGAAGTTAATGGTCTTTGACGTGATGATGAACGAGGTATCCCAAAACCATATTGGATCTCTAATTCTGGTAGGGAAGTGTCAATACCAGAAGTGGAGAAGGTAGAAAATAATGGATCAGAAGATGTAACGAGTGCTTCCGAAGATGTGGGTGGAGAAGTGGTTATTGCGTCTGAGGTAAGAGGTTCACATGTATGAATGGTAGATGTAATTGGTGTTGTGGTTATTGTAGATGAGGTTAGTGGTGTATTCGAAGAGGTAGAGATAGGTGGTACATCCGAAGATGATGTTTGGATTGTTGTAGAAATGGGTGTGGATGAGGTAATGGTTTTAGATATAATGGGTTCTGA
Source organism: Cichorium intybus (assembly GCA_023525715.1). Classification (NCBI taxonomy): domain Eukaryota; kingdom Viridiplantae; phylum Streptophyta; class Magnoliopsida; order Asterales; family Asteraceae; genus Cichorium; species Cichorium intybus. The sequence goes on from CM042009.1 coordinate 87,647,178, forward strand.
AGTATTGGATGGTACATTTGAAGATGAAGTAACAGGTTCAGATGTTGGTTCAGATGTAGGAGGTGTATGTATAGTGGACGTGAGTGGTGTTGCGGAAGGTGGACTTTTTGAGGAGGGGGTGATGGTACACGAATTTCATGAACATGAGATGAATGTTCAATCTCCTCAACTTCTTCTTCATCCGAAACGGTGTTTTCAGAATCAGTGGATTCATGAACAACTACCTTCCTTTTGATTCTTTTGGGGTTGGTGCGCTTCGGAGGTTGTTGTTCAGGGGCTTTCCTCTTCTTGGTGACTTTCTCCTTCGAACCACTTGGACCTCTAGTTGTCTTCTTTTTACCTCTTGGGCGAGATACCCCTTCGGCTTGGCGTTCAGCAGCCAAGTCTCGGACAAGATATGACAGGGTAAGAGTGGTACGGTACATGTCTATCACTGTGTTTGGTAGTGGGACTTTGGAAATCATTGTGGGTGGAATTTGGGCACATAAGCCTGTTTCGTTCTCACCCACAGGAGGAATGTTGATATTGCCATAAGTCATCATTTCAAGATTAGTATCATAAGGAATGGCTAACCTGTGATAGGCTTCATGAACAATGTTTGCCCAGAACCTCACATTAGAAATTTTTGTTTCCCTTTTGTTGTGATTGACGTGGGAACAGAACTCAGTCCAGAGAATTGATGCGAAGTCCACCTCCACGTCGTAGTAAGTCCCATAGAGTAAACCCATGAAGGTCTGGCTGACAGAGTCAAGACCTGAAGTGCCATCGGATAGGCACCTGAGAAAGATGCCAAAAAAGAATTTCCACAGCCCTGGAAGCTTGTTCTTCTTAAAACTTTCGATTGCCTTGATCTCCGTTGTGTAACCCATGTCATTGAACATTCCCAAAAGTTTTTCAGGAGTGGGAACAATGGGAGTTGCTGGTGTAGGGATGTGAAGGGCTCTTGCAAAACGTCGTTTGTTGATATTAAGACGGTTGATGGTTTTATCAGGTTGAATGGCATCGTATTTGACTGATTCATGATTATTGTCGGAATTGTTGACAACAATAGTTGTGTAGTGTGCTCGATACGCAAGTGTAGCCGGAACAGCCGGGCTAGCAGTTAATGCATATCCAAGAACGGAGTTTTTCAGGCATTCTACAAAGTATCATAAGGTTTAGGATAAAGTTTTGAATCTGATCGAAGAAGGTAGTTAGATGATTGTGACTTGAGGATTGGAATAGACATACCTTCTTCAGGGCTTTGGGAAGAAGCATCATGTGGAGCCGCCATTGTTGGTTAGGTGAGAAGATGATGAACAATGAGAGGGTTTGAGAATATTTTGCAGAGCAAAGTTGGATGGATTGTTCGCGTAAAGAATGCAACGGTTTGAATCATGGTATATATACTGCTGGTGGTCCGAAGAGCATTAAATGCGCGTGAGAAAGGGTCCACTAAGAGCATGCCACGTCAACGACGCAACATCCCATTATCTCTGTCAAAATGGAACCGTCACTGTGTCAGTCAAGATTAGTTTGAAATTTAAAATAAACCGCCTTTTAATGTAAATATGTTCGTTAGAATTGAACGAAATTTAAGGAAACATAATTTCACATTAAATATGGGATAGGTCTTTTGAATTTATTTTAATAAATAAATGTCATCAATCATTAAGCAGTAAATACCTTCGGATCAAGGAAGATATTTAAAGATATGTTCGAACAAATTAATGTGTAATCTTAAATGCGATGCAATCCTTCAGATGACAATCTTGAATTACCTTTGGGTGAGAAGAAAGACTTTGCTTTAGAAATATGTGAAGACAATCAATATTGTGATTGTTATGAGAATCATCATAAGAAGCAAGAAAACAATTTTCTTTTGAAGTCGCATTAAGACAATGAGCTTTTCTTGCTCGAACTTTGTAAAAATAAAGATTTACCATTTTTGTATGCAGAGACATTTGGATCAAGTTAGAAGTCCGTTTTTCAGTCTGAAGCTTGTGTGATTGAACATTAGTCAAAAATTGATTAAGTCCAACCGCGCAGTGTTATTCCCAATTTCGCAAATTGTCAATGGTTTTCACGTTCGATTTGATTGTTTCAAAATTTCCTTGCTAAAATATGATTAGCAACCACTACATTAAAATTAAAAAAATGTTTTTACTTTTGAATTGAGCATCAAAAGGCTTATGGAAATTTTGATATAAACTTTGAAGAACTTTTTAGAAACTTATCTCGTTTCATCAAACGAAGTATTTGGATACATTTCCCTGATGATAAGCCTTTGGAATTTGTACACTACTTCTTTTTATCATCAAGGACAGATTACTTGATATATTCATACTCTCTAGAAGGTACTCGACTATGTTATAGGAGCTCCTTGTATTTTCATTTAAGAAAGAGTAGTATGCCATGGACTACAGATTTTGTATCATACTTTTGCTTTGTACTCATGATTGCACAATTGGCAATTGATTTTTGATTTTTTCTTTTGGAATTTGTTTTGCTTTTGTTGGATTTCACATCCGAAGTGTAGACTTTTGGAACTTCACAAGATCATAACATTTATTGGTGATTTTGAAATTTCTAATAAACATTTCATTATTTTCATATAGCTCAAATTTGGTTGCAAAAGTAGAAAGTTTTCTTAAATTTGTTATTAGTCATTACAAGTGGTATTTATGAAGAAAGCTTCGGAGCATGTTTGTGTCCTAAGAAGTATAGAACTCCTTGACTAATGAAATGATGAAGCGAGTTGGATATAACAGGGAGCTTAAAGATAAACATCATGTTAAAGATATTGATATCACACATATCATCAGTTTTTAAAATAGCCTTAACCTCACTCCGAAGTATGTTTGTTTACCTTTGTTGCAATTCAATTCTCAAATATCTTTTAGTGCAATAAGATCTGATCAACAGAATCTAAAATCAAAGTTTTGTCCTTTATCATGATTTTCAAAGAATGAAGTCATTTTTGGCATTTGCATACTATAAAAATGGATTTTAGAAATTGCTTGCTTAGGTAACGATGTGGATCATGTTTTTGATTTGTTTGGATTTCAACACTTAGAGATTACAACTGCAAAACATCACAGTTTGCAAGGATTTCTTCGTTTGATACGAAAACATTTGTTTCTTAGAATGACTTTTGACATATATAACATTTTATTGGCTGAATTTACTGTTCCGAAGAGTTTCGAAGGTTCGGAGGGCTTTGGACCAGTAAATCTCTTTATTTGCAAAATGAAGAGGTAAAGGAAAGAAGATGCAAATATGATGTTAAGTGAGAGTTGATCCATCAATCATCCCTAATCCATGGACAATTCTTAAGAATGACAGTTCATTTAAAGACTTTGTAAAAATATCAGCCAGCTGTTATTGGGTGTGAACAAAGTGGATTTCGATGTTTCCTTCTTCAACATGACTTTTCATGAACTGATAGCGAAGAGCTATATGCTTCGTCTTGGAGTGTTGAACAGGATTGTGACAAATTTGGATTACACTTTGTGAGTCACAAAATAAATGGATTTTTCTCACGTTAATTTTTTATTTTTGCTTTTGGAATTTGTTTTGCTTTTGTTGGATTTTACATCCGAAGTGTAGACTTTTGGAACTTCACCAGATCATAACATTTATTGGTGATTTTGAAATTTCTAATAAACATTTCATTATTTTCATATAGCTCAAATTTGGTTGCAAAATTAGAAAGTTTTCTTAAAATTGTTATTAGTCATTGCAAGTGGTATTTATGAAGAAAGCTTCGGAGCATGTTTGTGTCCTAAGAAGTATAGAACTCCTTGACTAATGAAATGATGAAGCGAGTTGGATATAACAGGGAGCTTAAAGATAAACATGATGTTAAAGATATTGATATCACACATATCATCAGTTTGTAAAATAGCCTTAACCTCACACCGAGGTATGTTTGTTTACCTTTGTTGCAATTCAATTCTCAAATATCTTTTAGTGCAATAAGATCTGATCAACAGAATCTAAAATCAAAGTTTTGTCCTTTATCATGATTTTCAAAGAATGAAGTCATTTTTGGCATTTGCATACTATAAAAACGGATTTTAGAAATTGCTTGCTTAGGTAATGATGTGGATCATGTTTTTGATTTTTTGGATTTCAACACTTAGAGATTACAACTGCAAAACGTCACAGTTTGCAAGGATTTCTTCGTTTGATACGCAAACATTTGTTTCTTAGAATGACTTTTGACATATATAACATTTTATTGGCTAAATTTACTGTTTCGAAGAGTTTCGAAGGTTCGGAGGGCTTCCGACCAGTAAATCTCTTTATTTGCTAAATGAAGAGGTAAAGGAAAGAAGATGCAAATATGATGTTAAATGAGAGTTGATCCATCGATCATCCCTAATCCATGGACAATTCTTAAGAATGACAGTTCATTTAAAGACTTTGTAAAAATATCAGCCAGCTGTTCTTGGGTGTGAACAAAGTGGATTTCGATGTTTCCTTCTTCAACATGACTTTTCATGAACTGATAGCGAAGAGCTATATGCTTCGTCTTGGAGTGTTGAACAGGATTGTGACAAATTTGGATTACACTTTGTGAGTCACAAAATAAAGGGATTTTTCTCACATTAATTTTTTATTTTTGCTTTTGGAATTTGTTTTGCTTTTGTTGGATTTCACATCCGAAGTGTAGACTTTTGGAACTTCACCAGATCATAACATTTATTGGTGATTTTGAAATTTCTAATAAACATTTCATTATTTTCATATAGCTCAAATTTGGTTGCAAAAGTAGAAAGTTTTCTTAAATTTGTTATTAGTCATTGCAAGTGGTATTTATGAAGAAAGCTTCGGAGCATGTTTGTGTCCTAAGAAGTATAGAACTCCTTGACTAATGAAATGATGAAGCGAGTTGGATATAACAGGGAGCTTAAAGATAAACATCATGTTAAAGATATTGATATCACACATATCATCAGTTTTTAAAATAACCTTAACCTCACTCCGAGGTATGTTTGTTTACCTTTGTTGCAATTCAATTCTCAAATATCTTTTAGTGCAATAAGATCTGATCAACAGAATCTAAAATCAAAGTTTTGTCCTTTATCATGATTTTCAAAGAATGAAGTCATTTTTGGCATTTGCATACTATAAAAACGGATTTTAGAAATTGCTTGCTTAGGTAATGATGTGGATCATGTTTTTGATTTGTTTGGATTTCAACACTTAGAGATTACAACTGCAAAACATCACAGTTTGCAAGGATTTCTTTGTTTGATACGAAAACATTTGTTTCTTAGAATGACTTTTGACATATATAACATTTTATTGGCTGAATTTATTGTTCCGAAGAGTTCCGAAGGTTCGGAGGGCTTCAGACCAGTAAATCTCTTTATTTACAAAATGAAGAGGTAAAGGAAAGAAGATGCAAATATGATGTTAAGTGAGAGTTGATCCATCAATCATCCCTAATCCATGGACAATTCTTAAGAATGACAGTTCATTTAAAGACTTTGTAAAAATATCAGCCAGCTGTTCTTAGGTGTGAACAAAGTGGATTTTGATGTTTCCTTCTTCAACATGACTTTTCATGAACTGATAGCGAAGAGCTATATGCTTCGTCTTGGAGTGTTGAACATGATTGTGACAAATTTGGATTACACTTTGTGAATCACAAAATAAAGGGATTTTTCTCACGTTGATTGCGTAATCCTTTAATTGACATTGAATCCAAATGATTTGTGAATTACTAGCAGCTGCGGCTATATATTCAGCTTCAACACTTGATATGGAGACACATGCTTTTTTATTTGATTGCCAATGATGAGTTTTCCATCCAGATACTGACAGCCTCCAGATTTACTCTTGCGATCAATATAACATCCACCAAGATCCGAATCAGAATAAGCTTGAATGTAGAAGCCTGAATTTGCAGGATACCAAATGTCATATGCAGGTGTATGATGTAGATATCGAAGGATTGTCTTTACAGCTACCAAATGAGGCTCTCTTGCATCTGATCGATATCGAGCACAATTACAGACAAAGAACATGATATCTGGATGGCTAGTTGTAAGATAGAGCAATGATCCAATCATACTCCTGTAGTTTTGAAGATAAACCTTTAGTTTGTCCAGCAAAGGGTTCAGCCTAGTACCTGCAGCCATTAGAACTTTGGCATTCGAATAGTTAGTCATTCCAAAGCATTCAAGAATGCTTCAGGTGTATTTTTGTTGATGGATAAAGATCCCTTCTTTAGATTTTTTGACTTGCAATCCAAGGAGAAAGTTATTTTTCCCCATCATGCTCATCTAAAATTTGCTTTCATCAGATTTTCAAATTGTTTTGTTAAGTTGGGATCAGTGGATCCGAAGATAATGTCATCAACATAAATTTGAACTAACATTATATGTTGTCCAACTTTCTTTCTCAAAAGTGTTGGATCTAATGAACCTTGCTTAAAGCTTGATTGTTTTAGAAATTTTGTCAAGGTCTCATACGAAGGACGAGGGGCTTGTTTTAAACCATAGACAGCCTTGTCCAGAATGTAAGAATAATCCGGATGATCTTTATTAATAAAACCAGGTGGTTTTTCAATAAATAATGTTTCTTCAAGATCCCCATTTAAGAAATCACATTTGACATCCATTTGATAGACATCAAATTTTTATGTCTAGCATAACCTAGGAAAATCCAAACTGATTTGACTCTGGCAACAGAAGCGAAGGTTTTTTCATAATCAATTCCTTCCTATTGATAGTAGCCTTTTGAAGGGTTTTCTAGCAATCAATGAACAAATAAATTCCTAAGTTCACATGCCACCCTAGAAAGATCTATGTTTTCTTCTATGAAGATTATAAACTAAAACCTAAGGCCAACAATTATTTCTAAAGATCAAATAAAAAATTAACCAACCTTTTGATCTTGTTCTTGAAGCTAGCAGCAAAGAGATCCTGCCTCAAATGAAGTCACACCCAAGCAATGGTGAAGAGAGTCCAGCAGAGTAATCTTAGAGTGGAAAAGGCGCAAGAATTAGGGTACTAGGGGGTTCCTTTTATAGCCTCCTAGGGTTACACCTGAAACCCTAAGGAGCCTCCAAAGTGGGCAAGCCTGTTGACCACTTAGACCAGATCCCCAAACCATAATTAAGGTTTTCGCCAACCTTAGAGAAACCTCCAGGGTGGCGCCACTTTTTGGCCCCTGGACTTCTCTTTGCCAGTTATTCAACTATTAAATAAATACAAACCAGTCCGTGCACTTTTAATTAATTAATTTAATCACTGAATTAAATCCAATTAATTCTAGATTAAATCTTAATTAATTATTATAGTTTCTAATTAATATATTAACACTTAAATATATTAATAAACTATTTATTTATTTCTATTTGTTTTATTAAACAATTAATAAATCAACCTTTCACTCTATTGAACTCTACACTGATCCTCCAGCTATGAGGGCAACCCAAATGGACTATTCTTCAATTAACAAGATAAATATAAATATAAAGTCAGGGCTTAGACACCTAATCCAACAGTCTCCCACTTGGATAAGTCTATGACTTTAATTTATCTTCTGATTAATAAACAACCTGCAGCTTCCAAGAAACTGCTGCCGAACTCTCACCCAGTCAGTTCTGTCCATAGATAAGTGATCATATGATCCTTCGTCTAACAAGATATTTTCAGACACGAGACATGGATTGAGATCAATCTCTGTCCGATACTTTGTTTCCCGATTTTTGATTCTGCTTATGACTTTCGGACTTCTAATTGAACACATCAATTTAGTCCAGGCTGGCCAGCACTTTAGTCAACTTCAAAATCATCGAGCGGCCTATAGATATCTGTTTCACATCATGGTCATGGAACGAATAAGCTTTGACTCATATGCTTGTGTCTTTTACTTATCAAAATCGTACACAACAATGCATTTTATAACATCGAGTTACCGATGTGTTTACGCATTATCAATGGACAACCGACTCGCAAATTTCAACTCATATGCCTCCGCTTCAAGATCATAGGATATTATCGTCTCAACATTGCTCGTGATGTGTTGAGTCATTAATTAAGATTGAGTCAAATATGCTAATCGGATCTGTTGCCTGATTTGTAGCCTATATTTTAGCTATCGGTTATGGAATGGGTCTGTCATTCCATACTTAGTTTTTGTTTATATAGCTTATTCGTAACCCTGTTAGGGTTAACTTTTGTAATCTCTTGACGGCGCTCATACAGAATAGTTCTCATTGAATTGTTCTTGAGTTGCATTGTTAATCATTCAACATCAGTTCTTCATATCGTCTGTTTTTGATCTAGTTTATTTACATTATTCCGCATTTTTGAATCACGATCCAACTCTTGCAATTCAACAATTGGTATCAGAGCGGGAGTTAGTGTTATTCTCAGATCTGTTTTTGATTATCTTCATCGTTACAATCGATCTTAGATATCAAATTTTAATCTTTTACGTTCAACTCTTCCTTTTGATTTCTACCTACACTTCTGATTCATTCAAAATAAACGTATCAATGGCTTTTGACGACTCACATACTCAGTCTTTTAATCTTTCAAGCAGTATTGGATCCACTACCAGGACTCCAATTCTATTCACTCAAGAGTATGAAGTCTGGGCGTTACACTTTGAAGATTATGTTCTTGGCATTGAAGAACATGGTGCAACGATCTGGCAAGCTATTACTGAAGAAACCCATGTCCACACAGACACAAGAAGGGTTATTAAAACCCTAAAAGAGTACAACAACTTGCTTGTCTCTCACACAAACATTCCTCAAGATGAAAAAGATAAACTGATGTGCAACATTAAAGCATTTAGAATTATCAGGTTTGCTCTTCAAGCAGATACTCTTCGTCTAGTTAGTTCATGCCAAACAGCTAAAGAGATCTGGGATCGACTTAAAGAATTATATTCTGGAGATGCTGACCTTGAGCACTCTATTCAGACCACTCTTCTTTCCGATTTCGGATCTTTTGTACAAGGTTCGGAAGAAACTCTGACCCAGACCTTTAATCGATATAATCATCTTCTAAGTCGATTATTAAAATACAATCTGGCTCGAACTGTCATTGAGCAAAAGGTCACCTTTCTTGATGGTCTTCGTTCTGAATGGAAGGCTATTGTTTCAACAATAAAAGCCCATGAACAGTTCAAAACTTACACTTTGGCTAAGGTTGTGGGAATTCTGAAATCCCATGAAAAGGAAATCATTTCGGAAGCCAAAGCAACTACCATTCTTGGCTCCCTTGCACTGGTCGCTGCTGGAAAGAAAACGGCCGAAATTGATTCCGAATCTGACTTTTCCGATGACGATTTGACCAGAGAAGACAAAGCTTTGATGGTATCAAATCCCAAGAAGTTCTTCAAGAAAAACTTCTCCAAATTCAAAAACCGGAATCGACAAGGAGGTTTCCATGCTGAAAAGACTGTGGAAGAAAGTCAGAAAAAGAAGAATGATGAAGAGAAGAAACTAGCAGGCGACTCAGGATATGATTGCCATTACTGTAACGGCAAGAATCACTTTGTGAAAGACTGTTTGCTCCGAAAACAAGCTGAGAAGAAGGAGCAGGTGAAAGATGAAGCTTATTATGCAAAGAAGATTGCAGAGCTGAAAAAGAACGATGCTTCATCTACCAAGGCAGCTTTCGTGGTGAAAGAAGACAGCGAGTTTGGCGCCGTTGAAGTCTGGTCAACGGATTCGGAAGATGAGGAGGTAAGGAATCCAACACATGGTCGATGTCTGATGGTGAAAGCTGATCATTCCGAAAGCAGAGGTAATTCTACCGATGGATGTCCTGCCTCAGCAAATTGCTTTGCTGCAAAGCCTATATATGAACAAGTTGAAGAATGTGAGGCTGTGGTTAAAAAGGTACGCTCTATCCTTAAATCTTTAAATATTTGCTCTTCTAGTTATGATGCAGAATTAGATGATCTTAGATTTACCGTTTCCAGTTTGAGTGATAGCTTAAAAAGGACACGTCTAAGTAATTCTAACCTAAATGATCAATTGAGCAGGATATCGAATAAGAATGAGGAGAGACGAATGAGAATCGAGGCGTTGGATAGTGAGTTAGTTAAAGCACGAGATGATATTATTTATGTCAAACGAGATAATTTAGTTCTAGTCAAACAGAGAAACATTTTTTGTTTAATTGCTAAACGTCTTTACAATAATATTACTCAATTACATCTTGATTGTGACATAGGCAGGGGTTTACACAAAATGATTTTGCCCTTTCTTGAGTTGAAAGAGGATGAAATCGATGCAGAATGTCATAGGTGTGAAACTATTGTTTCATCTGATGAGGTTTCGGAAGCTTATCGAATTGGACTTGATAAAATTGAAAGCTATATACAGTCCAAAGAACATAAAAGTATGGTCAAAGAATATTTTTCAGAAAATGATCACGAGGAAATTAAAACAGCAACTCTAAAGAATTTTCATTCACTATGCTCTAAACTAAATTCCGATAATATTCTTATTAATGAGAATATTTCTGACTTTGACGAAAGCGATATGAGTGAAATATCTGTTGAGGATGAAATTGATTGTTCGGAGTTCGTATCAAACTCTACTGAAATTAAGAAAAATCTCATTTCTGAAAATTCAGTTATTTTTGCGAGAATTGTTGAAAGTGAAAAATCACACACTTTAACCGAACAAGCTACTGTTTTTCCAAAAATTCAAACTGTACCAAATCAAGTTTTTGTTAAACCAGGCTTAAATACAAAAGATGTAACTGAACTCAAAGTCCTAGTCGATAACGATAATTCCGATGTTTGTGATTCTTTCTTTTGGTCGGAACCAATTGACAACTCAGATGAGACTAAAGGTCTTTCCGAAATGACCTCGTGGAAGTCTCGTGGCAATTATATTTCTGGTTCATTGAACTGTAAAAATCCTGTTTCTCAAAATGGCTCATGGGGTGCAAAGAACTTGAAACCTATTTCTCCGAACTCTAAAACGAATACTTTCAAATCCGACTCCAATCACGGCTCAACATCTTGTGTTCATAAGTCTCCTGAAGAGCTGATTGCCAAAAGGAAACAAATGAATGCCAGGTATAAAAAGAATCTGAAAGAGAGAAAACAGTTCTGGAGAAACAAAAATAACTCAAACCCAACCCAGAAAGCCAACCCAATTCCTAGTCGGAAAGTTGAGCCCACTCCAAAACCAAAACCAGTACCTAAACCATCTGTCTCAACAACAACAACAAAGACTCCTACACGTGTTCCCAGTTCAATGGATTCAAAAGGGAAGGGAAAACTCTATCCTGAAACCACTCAGGATCTTAAAATCCACAAGATTCATCCAACTGTTGCTTCCAAAACAAAACCCTCTCTTCAATCGGTTAAAAATCAAAATTCTTTTTCTAGCTCTCACACTCAGAAAAATCATTATTATCAAGTTTCGAACACAGTTACTCCTAAGAAATCTCGTTTTGCTAAACAACAATGGCAACCCACAAAAATAAAAGTGTTCCGAATTGAAAATAAGAAAAATGTACCATCTATGAGAAAATCTTTTTGGGTTGAAAAATCGTGCACTTTTCCTATCGCAAGAAAATTCTCACATGGGCCCACACTGGTTTGGGTTCCTAAATCTCTCTAACTTGTGCAGGTTCTACGTGACGAACAGTATGATCCGGAATGGTACATTGACAGCGGCTGTTCACGTCATATGACTGGAAGGAAGGAGGAATTAAGAGAATATCGCTCACTGACGAATGGAGGAAAAGTCAGTTATGGGAACAATGCAACAGGCAACATCAAAGGCTATGGCATGATCACAAATGGTGAAATTTCGATACGCAAAGTGGCATATGTGGAAGGACTTCAGCACAACTTGATCAGTGTCTCACAACTGGTTGTCGGAACTGGTCTTAAAGTCTCATTTGATGAAGAAGGTTCCGAACTGATTGAGAAAGAATCCAAAAAGATCATATTGAAGTCAAAGAGAAAAGGAGAATTGTTTCCCTTGGATATGAGACCTATTCAAGGAAAACCTGCTATTTGCCTACTCACTAAAGCTACGAACGATGATAGTTGGCTCTGGCACAGGCGGTTGTCTCACATGAACTTTCGTGATATTAATAAACTGGTACTTGGTGATCTTGTGCGTGGATTACCGCTACTCAAGTACGACAAAGACCGACTCTGTGACGCATGCGAGCTAGGAAAACAAAGTCGGAAGAGCCACTCTACAATCATCAACACAAAGATCATCGAACCTCTGGAACTCTTGCATATTGATCTTTGTGGTCCATCTGCCATCGAAAGCGTCGCTCATAACAAATACATTCTGGTTGTGGTGGATGACTTCTCTCGTTTCACATGGGTGTTCTTCCTCAAGCAAAAATCTGAAGCGGCAATCAACATGATTAACTTTATCAAGCAGATAGAACTCCTTCTCCGAAAACAAGTTCGAATGATACGAAGTGATAATGGGACAGAATTCAAAAATAAAGTTCTAGATGATTTTCTCGTCAATAAAGGAATCACGCATAACTTCTCTGCCCCTTACACTCCTCAACAAAATGGAGTTGTAGAAAGACGGAATCGTTCTTTGTGTGAAGCTGCTCGAACCATGCTCTCTTTCGCAAAACTTCCTTTATATTTCTGGGCCGATGCCATCGCAACTGCTTGTTACACTCAGAACAGATCAAACATTACGAAACGATTCAATCTCACTCCCTATGAGATCCTCAACAAGAGAAAACCGAATGTGAAGTTCTTTCATGTTTTTGGATCCAAGTGCTTCATTTTTAACTCGAAAGAAAAACGAGTTAAATGGGACGAAAAAGCTGATGAAGGCATTTTTCTGGGCTACTCTCTTACCTCAAAAGCCTATCGTGTTCTGAACAAACGATCTCGAAAGATTGAAGAAACATACTACATCACCTTTGATGATAGATACAATTCCAGAGCAAAGCACGTTAGTATCAAGTCTGAAGAAATCTTTCCTGAATCCAATACGTCTACAATTCCTCTTCTGGATCTATATGAGGAATTTCTGAATTTGTTTGATGACCAAGAAATCGCAAAAACATCAGAAGCAAATGCAAGAGATAACCAAGGCGATGAATTGTTGAAGCTTATAGAAAATACAGTTAGTGAAAACGAATCTCCACAAGAACACTTCTCTGATGTTCCGATTCCGAACAATGCTCCAACTCCCATTACTGATGCACCAATCCAGGGGGAGAGTCCAACTCCTATTGCAGATGCACCAATCCAGGGGGAGAGTTCATCAACTATTCAAGGGGAGCGTATGACTCTTGAGTCCGAATCAACCACTCTACCAGTTGAACAAGATCATCCTGATGATAGAAACGATGCAACCTTCCAGGGGGAGAATGACCTTGAAAATAATGACCTTGACACACAGTCAGAGGTACATTCGGAAGCAGAAGAAATCATTTCAGAAATTAATCCTGAATATGATCCAAATTATCCTCCAATGATAAAATGGACAAGAGATCATCCAAAATCTCAAATCATCGGAACGACTTCTGCTGGTGTTCTTACTCGAGCTCAGGCTAAAGAAAAGCAAGCCGCATTATTTTCTAAAGTGGAATTTTGCATGTTTCATTCGTTTATCTCCAAGGTTGAACCTAAAACAGTTAAAATAGCACTTGATCATGCTGACTGGGTTCAAGCAATGCAAGATGAGTTAAACGAATTTGAACGCAACAGGGTGTGGCGATTGGTTCCGACACCGAAAAACGCATCCGTTCTCGGAATGAAATGGGTCTTTCGAAACAAGTTGGACAAAGAAGGGAATGTCATACGAAACAAAGCAAGACTGGTTGTCAAAGGGTACTGTCAGGAAGAAGGAATTGATTATGAAGAAACTTTTGCACCAGTAGCCAGACTTGAATCCGTTCGGATTTTTCTTGCTTATGCAGCACATAAAGGGTTCGAGGTCTATCAGATGGATGTCAAGTGCGCTTTTCTGAATGGAGAATTAGAAGAGACAGTCTATGTTGAACAACCACCAGGCTTTGTGAGCAGTAAACATCCTGATCATTGCTATGTATTAGACAAAGCTGTTTACGGCCTGAAACAAGCTCCAAGAGCTTGGTATGAAACTTTAACTAGGTTCCTTAAGCAATCCAAGTTCAAGCAAGGATCTGTCGACCCAACTTTCTTTCGCAAAAAGGAAGGAGGTCACCTGATGATTGTTCAAATTTATGTTGATGACATCATTTTCGGATCTACTCACCCAAGCCTAACAGCTGAATTCCGAAAACTGATGGAGACAAAATTTGAAATGAGCTCTATGGGTAAAATCAATTTCTTTCTAGGCCTCAACATCAAACAAAGCTCAGAAGGCATATTCATCAATCAGGAAGCTTATACCAAGTCTCTCTTAGAGAAATTCGGAATGAAGGGAGATTCTAAAGTCAAAGTTCCGATGGCTTTCGGAACAAAACTCACTCCTTCACTAGACAAACCTGCAGCAGATATCACTCTTTATCGTCAAATGATAGGTTCACTTCTCTATCTCACTTCAAGCAGACCTGACATTATGTTTGCGGTTTGTTACTGCGCAAGATTTCAGGCAAATCCTAGAGAGCCACACCACAATGCTGTGAAGAATATATTCCGATATCTCAAAAGATCAACCTCTCTTGGGCTATGGTATCCTTCAGGATCTGGTTTCTTTGTTCAAGCATTTTCTGATGCTGATCTTGGTGGTTGTGGATTAGATCGCAAAAGCACTTCAGGAGGATGTCAACTTCTTGATGGCAAACTCGTAAGCTGGCAATCAAGGAAACAAACTTGCGTGTCACTCTCAACAGCTGAAGCTGAATACATCGCTGCCGCTTCATGTACCTCTCAGATAATCTGGATTCAAAATCAACTGAGAGATTATGGAGTTAATATGAAACGTATTCCTCTTTACTGTGATTCCGAAAGTGCAATTCGGATCTGTCACAATCCAGTGCAACACTCAAAGACTAAACACATTGCACTCAGATATCACTTTATCAAAGATCATGTTGAAGACGGCAACATCGAAGTTCATTTCGTTCGCTCAAATGATCAACTTGCAGACATCTTCACAAAGGCCCTCCCTGAACTAGCATTCAACAGAATTCTTCATGGTCTAGGAATGATGGAAGCTGAATCCGTTCCGATTTCTAACTGAGATTCCGATTGATTCCGAAAATCGGAATGCCTCGGAATCGGATTTTAGACATGGAAGATTCGGAACGCATGTATCCTTTCTAAAACTTCGTTTATTTTTTATTTTCTTTATTCTTTCTTTGTTTTTCTGTTTTATTGTTTTATTTTTTTCTTTTTCTCTCTCAAAATACCAAAAATATTTTTTGTTGTTTATTTTGTTTGATGTGTTTATCTCTTTATCCTTAAATTTCTAATCCTTGTTTTGTGTATTTTATTTTTTTTTGTGTTCTTCTTGCCAATATTCTTGTAAATGCAGAAACAGAATTCAAACAGAAATCATCAAAAGAAAACTACATTTTATTCAAGCTACAGGAACAAAGGTCATTACATCAAAAAAAAAAAAAAAAAAAAAAAAAAAAAAAAAAAAAATTTCAACCTATAGCTTGTAATAATGCCACATGGGGGGATCACCGGGATGGAAAGCTTGGTAGAGGCGCAGCTCACTCTCGTCAACAAAAAGGCGACTTCCATCAGCCAGTCCCACATGGAACTGGTTGTGGGGAGTGGTCCGAATGATCACCGCCGGCCACCACCCCCTCCTGTGCCAGACCTCAACGAGGTCAAACTGTTTAAACTCCACCACAATTCTTGGTGGGACAGGCTGCAGAAAGGGATGGCTTGTTTGAACGGTCAGTGGTCCACCAACCTCGCCATTGTTGAGAGTGGTCATCCTCACCTCATATTGGTGATTCCAAACTCTCGTGACAACCCCGCCATAGATGCCACCTGAGTAGTCGCCTTCTTGCATCTTGACCTCAACTTTGTCAAAACGGTTGTAGGGACGACGCGCCATGTGATATCTCTTTTGATGGTATTTTTTTGGGGTGTGGGTGTTTTCTACTAACAATGGTTCCTTTTTATAGGCAGATATGACACCGGTTAAGCTTCCAATTGTGGATATTTAATTATTTTTTTAAGTAATGATGCAGCCTGCTGTCATTATTATGTGTCATAAACGCAGCGACGGCCGATTAGCAACTGATTGGACGTTTTCCTTCCTTTTCGCCAAGCATTAAATGTTTTCTCATGATAGCCAAGTCCTTGTCAGCAATCTTCAGCGAGAATATTTGTTTTGTAACTATTTTGAATTGATGGGTTTCTTCTTATCCTATTTTCTAAGAACCAAAAACGAATATCCATGATTATTGAAATCTCAACCAATTTCAATATATGATTTCGGAAATTCTAGTCAAAGATCGCAACTCATTTTTACCATGGGGCGCTGTGAGACTCATCAACCTCTCTTGCCCTTTCTATTATTTCTCCATATTAATTACACTCCCATATAACTGTAACCCTTATGAAGGTATTCCGCATTACCACTGAATACTGATGGTTACACAAATTCTGTGTTTATGATTTCGGAATTGTTTTTACCATCATTCCGAATGAAACCCAAAAATCCGAACCCACTAAGGAATTGACGAAAACTTTAAAAAGGGAATCTCTATCTTTCACTTTTGCGTGGTCTTTATGAAATCTACTCAAACCAAGTAATTTCTATCCAATAAGATCCAGTTTTTTTTTAGATTTCCTAGCCTTTCCCAAGTCAGACAAAATCATCCTAACCGTTACTTGTTTTCATGACTACCCTGGTCAGACAAGTACTCTCTTCCGATTTCGAGCATTTCTCCCGTTTTCGGAATCCGAGAGACAATTTAACCCAACCCAATGAGCCATCATTTTAAAAGAAACCTTTCAATGATTCTTCACAATCACTTGATCGTAATTCAACGGGAAACCACTCAACCACTTTTGAATCTCTCTTGATTCCAAAGGAAGCGATCATTGCCCGGGATCACTCAGTTTTATGTCATTCCGACATCACAGACAACCTATAAATCTTGATTTTTTTTTTCTTTTTCTTTGACACACTCTTGCACGAAAATCATTATTTGATTTTTTATTTTTTCTAACTCTGGTTGCTTTACTTTTTCTAAGAATTCTATCGATGAACTGGCAAATTTTTTTCAGTTCTTCAAAAAAAAAAAAAAAAAAAAAAAAAAAAAAAAAACGGTTACAACGTCATCTGTGCAGGAGCTACTTTATCGCTACTCACGCGCCTGCAATGCGACTTTTGGGGGTTACTCATAATGATACGGCGTGATTCTTGGGAAACGTAATCGGCTGAAGCGGGATTTCCTTTTCCAAATCTCCTCAAAGGATATTTAAAAGGTATTTGGCTCATTCTTTACGTTTCTCCGCTCTTCATCTCTCACGCATAGAACTCTTCATCTTCAAAACCCTCTTTCTCTCCCGTACATTCAAGAACTCTCAAATGGCTGGCTCATCCTCAGCAAATGAAAATACTTCCTCTTCTCTAATGTTGAAGATCAAACAAAATCAGAACATGATTATTGATCTTCACTCATCGAAGTATAATGAAGCTCTTCAGCCGATGATTGAATGTCTCAAATTCTCGAGGATTAGCAAAGCCCTAACTGCTTCAGAGGAGGTTCCAATCGTGTATCTCTCATCTGCATACTCCTCTGCATTCTACAACAAGGCTGACGATGTTGTTACGTTTGAGGTTGGTTCAATCAAGACACGCATTTCCAAGTCTCGATTTGGGAAATTGCTAGGGTTTGCTGATCAAACCGACCTTATTGACCCTGACTCCCTTTCGCCTTCTACTCTTCCACGGTTGTTCTATCAACTAGGCTACAAAGGTGATATCACACAACTATCGAAGTTCACAAAGAAGAGCCTACCGCCTCTGTGGAATTTTCTTTTCACTATACTGTTCAAGAGCTTCTCTGAACGCACGACAGGCACAGACAGTGCAAGTAAGCTCTTCTACTCTTTATTCTATGGCCTCTATCATGATATCAACCTGGATTACGGGTCCATTCTTTGGAGTCAATTTGTAGAGAGCGTGAACTACAAAAATCGACACTCTGAAATCTCTTGTGCTCGATTTTGGACCATTGTGGTAAAAAGGGCCATTGAGCAACATCATCACCATATCATGACCGATTCTGTCTTGGCGGTCATTCCGACTCTCTCAACCACACAGTTTGCAACCACAAAATCGGAGGATTTTGATTTCATCGGATCCATTCCGATCACAATGTTGGACCGCGTTCCGAATGGTGTGCACTGCATTGCTGCATATCGACAAATACCTCCATCCGGAATTCGTGCTGTTGATCAAACTCATCAAGTCGCCTTTGACAGACTTGAAAATCCGAAGAAAAATGTCAAACGAAAGGGCAAAACTGCTGTATCTGACACGGAGAAACAACACAAACGACCAAGAAGACTCCGAAAGTTTGTTCAGTCCTATGATTCGGAAAACGAACTCTCCGATTCTCATCCAATTCCGACCCCTCTGCGAGATGTTCCGATCGCTGACAACCTCGACGATGTTCCACCTCCCAAACCTTCTCCTCCCCAATCCCCGCCTCATGACCCCACACCAAAAACAACTCCTCATTCAAGTCCACAATCTACACCTGAACATTCACCACTCCGACCTACAAACACTCAAAAGTCTCCATCTTTATCTCCAGAACAAACTTCCATTCCTAATTCACCTCTTCACAACCTCCCTACCGACGTTGATGAAGACGAAGATATTTTGGTTAATGATGATCAGGATGATCTTTCTGATTTCCTTGAATCTCCATCTAATGTCAAACTGAAGCCACCCAGCTCTTCTGTTCCGATGACATCTGAACAGCTCTCGGAAATTTCTGCCAAACTGGATTTACTTCTCCAATCCCAGTCCCATCTTTCCGTCTCCGATTGGCAATCCCAATTGGATGCTCACAAGGACTCGGTGGATACCTTGATCACCGAAAATGTCAGTCTCATGCGTCAATTTACCTCCCACATAGAGAAATCTGAAGCACAAATGCGAGACTCAGCCAACTCGATTGGCAGACTGGAAAGAGATGTCCTTAAATTCACTCAAGATTTCCATGACTCTCATGCTCGGAACATTGAAGGTATGAATCAGGTTATCTCCAACTTCAGCACCTCTCTGAAGACCGAAAAAGAGGCACTCTCTACCTTACGTTCGGAATTGAAGCAACAATATTCCGACTGGGCATCTTCTATGGATGCAAAGGTTGATCAACTGAGGACCGATTTGGCCTCAGAAAATTATTTGATGGATAAAGTGGCCGCCAAAGAAACTAAAATTCAGCTCCTAAAGACCGATCTCCGTCACCAGTCTGCCATTCTCACATCGGCCCTGTCACAGAACAAAGCTATTCGAAGTGGTGTATCGGAGATTGACTCCTTTCTTCATAGGATTGTTGAAGACTCTGATCCGATTCTCAACCCTCAGGTGCGCCGACATCTGACCCTCAAGCTTCATCCTGTCTTCAATCTTCTTGCCGCATTGAAGGGTGTTTCGGAAGGTGTTGCCTCTCCGAAACAAGGGGGAGACGACATACATGAAGAAAGTATATTCAATCAGGAGTCTCCAAAGAAAGACACTCCGATTGAATCAAACAAAAATGCTGAAGGAGTCCCTGGTCCATCTAAAGACAAAGGCAAGAAAATTGTGGAAGAAGATGAATCGAATCAGAACGCCACCAAATCGGTCAGGGAAACGGAAGTTGATGAAATTCTCAACCTGACTCGGAAGCTTGATGCTGAGGAAGCTGCCAAAAGAGAAGCTGAGTTACTTCTTCAAACTCAAATGTCTTTGTTTCCTCCATGGCACTACAAAAGAATGACAATGGAAGCAATTACTGAGCCTGTGGAGAACTGGCTTCAACCAATAGCCTCGTACAACACAAGCAATGATGTAAACTCGCAGTTTGATTTTCCGATGACTGCAAAAGCTCTCCTGTTCCGAGGATTTGAGGAACTTAAAGACACCCGTCTTTCTAGTTCGGAAGTGAATGATTTGTTATTCACTTTCTATCTGAAGAATGCTCGTCCTCAACATTTGACATGGAGTTTGAAGAAGATTGTGCAGCTGACTCCACGTCTTCCTGAGGTTCTTGCTCCTTTCAAGAACGCAAGGTTCTTGGCTTTGAGAGGAGATGATAAAGAAAAGATGGAATTTTCTCTTGCTGATCTTCCATTTCTGAATCCATTCGACTAGATATCTTTGTTCAATATCCTGTCAAGAGAACATAAGTATCAACCTCTCTTTGATCATGTCAAAAAGATGCTTGGATACTACATCCTTGAAGTGGCAAAGCTCGATGTTGAAGTTGCTGGTGTTCTGGATAAAGCTCCTTTAACCGTGAGACGTCCTCCTCCCAAGAATCTGAGCAAGCGTAAAATCGGAAAAATTGCCAACTCAAACTGGAGTGTGGCATATAATTCAAAGGAAGGCCTCGAGAATGTTAAAAGAATATTCTTTCTTTTGGACAAACATCTTTACAGGACTCCAGTGTTGGAACATATTCTTCACATCATCAACAAACTGCCTTCCAACACCTCTGAAGATAAAACCTGCGTCAATGACATGTTGAGGTGGTACATTGAATTCCGAAAAAGGATCCTGGCAATCATTCCGAAGGTGTTTGACAGACAAACAAGCGAAGTAAAACTTGAAGAATGATGAGAAATCGCATTTTTGACTCAAAGGGGGAGATTGTTGAGTCATTAATTAAGATTGAGTCAAATATGCTAATCGGATCTGTTGCCTGATTTGTAGCCTATATTTTAGCTATCGGTTATGGAATGGGTCTGTCATTCCATACTTAGTTTTTGTTTATATAGCTTATTCGTAACCCTGTTAGGGTTAACTTTTGTAATCTCTTGACGGCGCTCATACAGAATAGTTCTCATTGAATTGTTCTTGAGTTGCATTGTTAATCATTCAACATCAGTTCTTCATATCGTCTGTTTTTGATCTAGTTTATTTACATTATTCCGCATTTTTGAATCACGATCCAACTCTTGCAATTCAACATGATGTAATCCATGAAGCAATCTATTGAGCGTGGGTTTATCCAATACTCAAATCTCTATTTCAAAGTACTCGTGAACATTGTAGCAGTCTTACTGCAATGTCTAACTCCTTAGACAATCTACAAACCAATTCACGACAGTCTTCGTTCATACTTACTCCCGAAAAGTATGAGCGACTGTGGACTTTTGAATAATCAAATTATTCGGGAAGTGAAACATGCAAAATTGGAACATAAAATCTGACTGGTGGTTACTCTTGCCTAATTTCCAAGTCTCCACGAGGGAATCACCAAGTCGGATTCTTCATAAGACTATTATCGGTTTCTAGATTCCTTTTTAAACTTTTAATTCATGTTATGTATCTATGTCTTCATGATCCTTCACTCTTTCTATGTATCCAAATGTCATACATTGATACATTTTATCCAATCGGACATTCTTCTGATGATATCTCTATTTAGTCATATACTGTCATTCTCACTTACATCTCCATTCTTGTGTACTGTGAATTTCCAAGGTTCTTCTGATCTTTAGTCCACATGACTGCACCCTAAGACTATTTCGAGATGTTACGATGTGCCGGTGACCCACACACGCTCCATCGGTATACTAACGAAACTCTTTAACCATTAAGTCCTTTTACTTATTTGAAACTCTTTTCAAATAATTATTAACATTTACCCCAATCATTTTCCAATGATTTCTCGCGTATGTACAGAATCCATTAAGTATTCCCAGCTAGGTCATATCCTGAATATGACTCACTATGCTCTAAGCGTTAACTCATCAGGACATATTCATGACACTTTTGATCGATCCAAGAAGCTCGTGCAATTCGATCTAATCTTATTCCAACCCTTTTGGAATCTTAGGATTGAAAGGTTTTATGCAAATCTATGAACTAAAATCCTAAGTTCACATGCAACCTAGATTGGATCTATGTTTTCTTCTAATTGAACATATAATAAATTCCTAAAGGCCATAAAAAAATAACTAAAAGAATAAAATTAGAAAAAACTAACCTTTTAGTTGTTTCTTGCAAGATAAGCAACGCAAGTGCCTTGCCTCAAATGAAGTCACACCCAAAACTAGGGTTTTCGAAAGTTCCAAAGAGAGGGAAGAGAGGAAAAAGTCGTGGCTTTTATGGTGCCCAGGGGTCTCTGTTTATAGTTTCCAAGTGGCCACCAGATAAGCCTTTAGAGATAAACCTTCTTGAATTCAAATAAGATAAACCTTTATCTATCAATTCAAATCAATTTATCCTAACATATAATAATCGAAATTATGGATAATCCCTCCATAATTTCGTTGCCCACTTAAACTACCATAATTGTCACTTACTCAACTATTGAATAATTACAATTCAGCCCCTGCACCTTTAATTAATCAAATTAATCACCAAATTAATTCCAGATTAATTTCTAATTAATTAATATAGTTTCTAATTAATATATTATCACCATAATATATTAATAAACTATTTATTTTATTTCTATTGATTTATTAATTATATAATAGATCAATCTTTCTCTCTCCTGGATTTTATGCTAAACCTCTAGTCATGAGGGCAACCCAAATGGACTTTGCTACTATCAATTAGGTAAATACAAATTATTAGTCATGGCTTAGACACCTAATCCAACAGTCTCCCACTTAGATAAGTCTATGACTATAATTACTAATTTAACCTCTAATTAATCATCAAACTGTAGCTTCCTAGAAACTGCTGCCGAACTCTGACCTAAGTGATCATATGATCATTCGTTCAACAAGATATTTCCGGACATGAGACATGGATTGAGATCAATCTATGTCCGGTACTCTGTTTCTCGGTTTCCGATTCTACTTATGACGTTAGGACTTATAATTGAACACATCAATTCAGTCCTGGCTGGCCAGTACTTTAGTCAACTTCAAAATCATCAAGAGGCCTACATATATCTGTTTCCCATCAGGGTCAAGGAACAAATAAGCGTCGACTCATATGCTTATATCTTTTACCAGTCAAACTATTCACAACAACACATTTTATAACATTGAGTTACCGATGTGTTTTCGTACCATCAATGAACAACTCCCTTGTAAATTATAACTTATATATCTCCACTTCAAGATTATAAGATGTTATCGTCTCAACATTGCTTGTGATATAATCCATGAAGCAATCTATTGAGCGTGGGTTTATCCAATACTCAAATCTCTATTTCTAAGTACTCATGAATGTTGTAGCAATCATATTGCTATGTATAACTCCTTAGACAGTCTACAAACCAATTCATGACAGTATTGATTCAATACTTACTTCCCAAAGTATGAGCGACTGTGGACCTTTCTGAATAATTAAATTATTCGGGAAGTAAAACATGCGAAATCGAAACATAAAGATCTGACTGGCAGCTACTCCTGCTTATTACCAAGTCTCTACGAGGTAATCACCAAGTCGGATCTTGTCATAAACTATTATCGGTTTCAAGATTTCTTTTAAACTTTCAATTCTAATTTTATAGCTATGTATTTATGAACCTTTCTCTCTTTCTATGTATCCAAAGTATCTTATACTGATGCACTTTATTGCAGATGATCCAATCGGATGTTCTTCCGATGACATCTCAATACGTTATCCTGTCTTTTTCTCTCCTAACTCCATTATGGTAATGTGTACTGTGACTTCCTATGGTTCTAGGGGTCTTTAGTCTACTTGACTACACCTTAAGACTGATTCGAGGTGCCATGATATGCCGGTGAACCACACGCGCTCCATCAGAATACCAACGAGATTCTTTAACCATGAAGTCCTTTAACGTCAAATTACCACTTTGAAAAAATCTTTCAAATTATTACTATTACTTTCACCCCAATCATTTCCCAATGAAAACAAACCATCCAGTATTCCCAGCCAGACAATGTCCTGAATCCAACTTACTATGCCCTAAGCATCAAGTCATCAGGATATGTTCATGACATTTTGATCGATCCAAGAAACTTGTGGAACCCGATCTAATCTTATTCCAGACCCTTTCAGAATCTAAAGATTATTTACAATCCTTGTGTCATGATTTTCGAAAAACTATTTCCTTTCGGAGACTCTTTTCATGCATCTTGAATCTTATCAAGATTATGCTTACAATGGCTAGGTCTATGCTGACGATTTCAACTATCCAATAGATGTTTGTGAATTACGTGAGTATGTTGCACCTTCTTTATTTCTTTCATGCCAAGTCATCATATTTTGCAATGATAGGAAAAACCATTTCCTGGGGCTATGCATCTTGAATCTCATCAAGATCATCTTGGCAGAGTTTCGATCTATCTTATAGACGTTTACAACCACCTGAGTATGCCATATCTCTGTTAAGTCTTTCATAGAAATCCATCTCTTAACACCAAGTCATTACACTTTGTAATGAAAAAGACGTTTCCTAGAAACAGTATGTAACCCACATATGGAGATAGTAGATAACAGCGACACTCCTACTGGCTTTGACTCTTTCAAACTCTTCACAAAATCCAAACCTTTTTGGCACATTTTGAGAATCTGAAACCTTTCTGACATAGTTATGGGAATCTTTCAGGCTGTTCACAAAATCCAAAACTTTTGGCACATTTTGAGAATCCGAATTTCCTTTCTTGCGAGGTGCCCGTGGGATGAATCCTGGGGCCATGTACCTACTGTATTTGCATGCTCTTTGTGAGGTGCCCGTGGCATGCTCTTAGTGTGTCGGTAATCCACACGCGCTCCACTAACGTCTCACAATGTGCCACGCAGTATCCTTTCGGATTTTATCTTTTATTGAGAGTGCTTCTCTCGGAATCAATTGCTTGACTCTGAGTATCGTCTCACTCAACCAGATATCCAGTAAGTACATTTCTATCCATGTCGCTTTCTTTTGATGATTCAATTACTCCCACTGGTTTTTAGACCAGGTGTAAAATCAATCAAATTGTTACATAGACGTGTCTCGCCCTAAGGTTCTCTTATTTGGCAACAACCGGGCTCACCAATGCTTCCAAGTAGTCGGACTGCTAATCCGTACCAACTATAGTGTTTTACCACTAATTGGTATGTCACCCAGATCACAACACTTTATGACAGTGACTAATACTACTGGTTAAGAGAAGAGTATGTCAGGTTTAACAGGAATTTGATTCCTGCCCAAAGCCTAGTGATGACTAAAGGTTCTTTCACTTGGCTAATCCTGATCTCATCCAGGACTGTCTTAACTCCCACTATTTCCTTAGAACATGAGTCCTTTCTAAAAGAGCTATTCTTTCACAGGTACAGTGGGATAGCCAATGAAATGACATTGCTGATCAGGTTCAGGCTAGTCATGAGGTTCGGACGAACGCTACATGACCCTGGACTTTCTATGTGCAAGTGGGACGATCCCAGCTTTACATTTCAGACAGTGTCTGCATAACCTGCTTAGTCTAAGATGTGGTCGGAATATGGTTTCTATGGTCTGACTGGTTGAATATTCAATTCATTGAAAAACTAATTGGAAATGTATCTTATACATCAAGGATCGTACTATTTCGACCAATGCTCCATCATCTTCCCTAAGATACATTATAACCATTAATGTTCTTGGAAGAGGATAAACTGTGAAACATTTTCTCAGTCTATGTTGTCACTCAAGTTCTGTTGATCTTATACTTCCTTTGAAATCCTTGAATACTTCAAGGTTTCAATCAATCACTTATTCTGATAAGTGAAGCCATATTTGTCATACTAATTGGCAAATATCATGAATTATAACTAATTGTGTTGTGTTAAGATTCGAGCAATACACAGAAACTTATGTGTATGTTGCTCAAAATCTTAATATCTTTTACATCTCTATGTAAATTTATGACTTTGTTAATTTGTTCAAGATATGCAATCATCACCTGACTCTAAGTCAACTGATTCCAAAATCCTATCATCTGGATCTTTAGGTGATTCATTTCTTGCCACATGTGCTTTATAAAGAACTTAATCATCATGTGACTCTAAGTCAAATGATTCCAAAGTCCTGTCCAACTGGATCTTTGGGTGATTCATTTCTTGCCACACATGGTTTTATTAAGAACTCAATTCATCATGTGACTCTAAGTCAAATGATTCCAAAGTCCTGTCCAACTTGACCTTTGGTTGAATTGATTTTATAAAATATATTTTAACAATCATAGAAAACACAATTCATGAATCCAAACACTTTGGATGCATCATCATTCAAGTCATTACCATTCATGCAATTAACACACTCATACAACATTTCAAGGATAAACATGTATTAAAAAAATTAACATTTTATAAAATCGAAATATCCTCGAACAGGTAATGTCGCACCCATTTAATAAGCTAATAACAAGGTCATAGTATCTAACTAAACTCCAAAACTGCATGAGCTTCAGATCCAATCCGAATGTGCTCCTTTGCAACAAAATCCCGCATCCTACCTAGTCCATGCATACAGAGCAAATGTGATAAAAACATCCTGTATCAAGGAATTAAGGATCAGGAGTTCTGAGTTTTAAGATATTCCTGAGTTGCCAAACCGTTCGACTTTGGTGCCTTTTTCCAATCTTTCTGTGACTGTGTCCCACCTTGTGGATTCCCAATTTGATACATCGAACAATCGGTCCAGACGATCTGGATCATTTCTTGATGCGTCTTAATACTGGACTCAATCATGAAGCAGCTGAATCAATGGAACTATGCTTCTCCATGAACGACTCATACAGAGTCGACATTGAATGCATTTCCATGATTGTCTTAATCTGGTTACCCTTTTTGTTCATCTGGATGAACAGATCAGCAAGTCGAGCTAATGCTTAACTCCCGATCAAAAGGGGTGACCTAATTTTATACAGTTTGCCCATGTATCCCTCAATCATGAGAACATGCAAACTGGTGCTACTTCCTTCTAGCTTGCAACTTCAAGCTCTTTGAATATCCTGGTTCGTTTCTTTTTCAACCAGTTCTAGGAACCTTTCCTCAACCAGCTGTGCTAACTTATCTGACCCCAGGAATTCTAAATCCCTGCGGAACTTGGGGTGAATGATAAATAGCATGAGGCAATGAACTTCCTTTGACTTAATAGTCAAGGGGTCATGCTCATCACAAGCTATTGTGCGATGCCATGCTTTGGTAGAACAAGGAGCGGACACTCAGTCAGATATGGTTTGCCAGCAAAACTAAGAATCATTCTCTAATTGCAAAGCCATATCACATAGCCAAGGCCAGTCAGCCTTACCATATTGAACAGGTGCTTTCTGAGACTCTCAGAAATGGGTGAGGGAGGAGAAAGAGGAGAATTGACACTATCTTTAGACATCTATAAAATTTGAATTAGTTTAATTTTAATCCTTTTTAAACAATTACCCAATATATTATTTAATGAGGCTAGGATCCAAAATACCCCAAGTATGGTGTGAAGAGGGATGTCGTAATCACAACATAATGGTCATTAAGGTAGATAAACATTTATCAATTTCAGTCTTATGAAATTCCTAGATCTGTTGAGATTCATTGAACTGTTCAATGGCATGTTTAATCTCGGATATGCTCCACTGTTTGTGACTGGGATGCCGAGGATCACAAACTGGATGTGAATAACCATGCAAATATGCTCGGTAACCTCAATGTCAGTTATCATCTCTAATTGATGTGCCGGTTAACCACACACGCTCCATCAACAATGATAAATCATGAGAAACCCATTACCGCTCTTTATGAGCCCCTATTAGTGTGCCGGTTAACGACACATGCTCCACTAATGTCTCATAAAGTGTAATGTGCAATTTCATAGGTTAGCATCTTTTCACATTTTTCCTAAAGTAACTAGATTTGGGATTTTATAAAGTTGTTCTAGTACTTTCATTAATAACATTATACTTTTAATGAGATTAAGTTGTCCTATCAAACCCGTTCGGCTAACGACCCTCCACTGATCAAGAGAGCGGTGGGTGAGAGTGGACACCCATTCAACCGCCATTTTATAGGCAGTTTCCTTATACCCTCCTTATAGACCAGCTTCATAAATGAGGCCTACTATTGATTTGACTGACCAATTATCTTATACATATAATATTAACTTTTAATTATAATATATATAAGATGTATTTTAAATCTTTTAAAATATTTCTGGTTTATCTTTTAATTTATTGGAAATTTAAACTATTAAATTTAAAATTAAATTAAACCTTTAAAAGATTTAATTCATCTTTTAATTAAACAATTAATTAAATTAATTAAATCCAAATATTTTAGACTTTTAAAATATTCCTAGTTTTATCTTTTAAATTTTCGAAATTTAAAACTATTAAATTTAAAATTAAATTAAACCATTAATTATCTTTTAATTAAACAATTAATTAAAATAATTAAGACTAGATAGGTTTTGTCGCCAAATATTCTAAGTGCGGAAATGAAGATTGCGGAATGTAAAGATCCGAAATGTAAGTTTCGGAGGGACAAGTCCTGAGACTTGAGATGGACAAGTCCGAAGACTTGAAGAGGTTGCAGAATTATAAGGATTAATACTTAGAATAGATCTTAATAGCTCAACAATAAATAATAAAGACTAGCAGTTATATAACTTGAAAATATAAGGACTAGAATTGAAGATTGCTAGAAATGTAAGAACAGCAAGTAATGCAGATGAGAGAGTAAGAGTTGCTGGAATGAGAGATTGTATTGATAAGCGAAAGTGTTACACAAAGTCTCTCAAAACCATGAGGACTGAAGATGAACTTGGTCTCCCTTTTATAGACTAAGGGATGACCTTCGGATAATAACCTATAGACTGAAGAGGAGACAACACGTCTCTCTTCAGTCAGATAAGAAAGGTAAATCTAATATAATAATACAATGTCAGACTAGAGTGGCTTGTCTATAATATAATAATGCTCTAAAGTACAACAGACATGCTTCTAGAGGACCACGCTTGATCTAGTCTAATCATATCCTATAAGTTGAGGTGCTTATCCCTTGCCTTATCTTCTTGATATTTCTTGGTCTTCAGTCTTCTTTTTTGAATGTTTAAGTGTAATATTTCCTTAGATATGTTGATATTGATAGTCCGAAATCCTGATTAGATTTCGGAGTCCTGGCTGGTTTGATCAGAGTGTGTTTGGAAATATTGTTGAGGATGTCTTGATCTTCTGAGTTAGTTCGGAATGTGATCTTCCGAACTCTTTCTTCTGGATGAGATACTTGCTGATTCTGATTTCCTTTGATCAATACTGGATTTCGGATACGTACAATAATATCAGAACATGCCTTATCCAAGATATAAGTTAACAATATATATAAGACATAAGTATTCGTTCATTACTTAAAACATTCATGCAAAAGTAATTTCATTCCATCAAAATAAGAAGTTTGATAATACAATCCTAACATATCAAACTACGAGTTGGTCAACGATTTGACTTTTAGCTCTAACAATTCCCCCTTCAGTGACCAATCGAGGGGTTTGAGTCATTTTTACCGTTGATCTAATATTCCTTGTTTTAAAGCATATTCCCAGAACTTCCTGATTGCCAGTAGCCACTTCATTCTAATAAGTAGTTCTTTCTTGGCTTCATGATATGATGATGTTGACTTTTCCACGGCTTTGATGTACTCCTTTAGCTTACTATTAGCAACTCTTCTGAGTTGATCAGCACGAAGGAAAAGAAAAGATCCTTTCTCTTTGGGATTCTTGTAGAGTAAGCCAAGTTCTGGATCGAAGGTTGCACCTTTCTTCCAGTAATCTCGATTGTCTGGCATAGATAAGTCAGGTTTGGGAATGATCTGCGGTTCAGGGTGATCTCTGAGGATTTTATACATTTCGGCATCATTGTAGCAGAATTCCTCTACTAGACGATGTAGGAATCTTCTTGCTGCGACATAAGCTTCTCTAGCATTTTGACTTTCTTTGTGAGATAGCTTTACGGTTATTGAGAAGATGTCAGCAGGATTCATGTTCCGGAAGTCTGCTTCTGTAACCAGAGTCGTGTTGTCGTAGTCGCCGTTTCTGACTAGCTCGTATTCGAAGTAATCGGCTTTCTGAAGCTTTTTTCTTTTGATACTTCGAACAGCTGTTATTACTTCGTTTGACAATGTATCATTTTGAGGTTTGGTCCATTTCTTGAGGAATTGTAGATTCCTGTAGTAAGCAGCTAGCTCTTTGTCAGGTCCTGATGCTGCTGAGAGGTTAGGAGTATATCGGTATTTTTCTCCATTAGTTGTCAGAGGTATGTCCCAGTTGTATTTGGACGAAGGGGGAGGATTGTATGTCTTGAATGGTTGGAAATCCAGGTCGGTCAGTGGTCGATAAGTGGTGAAATTCGAAAAGATGGATGGGACCGGTTGGGTCAGCTTGGTTCTTATCCGGTTCTGACTCAGTGCTGAAGTGTTTAGCATGTTCATTAGCTTGAGAGTCGAAGAACTTTGATTTTTTTTCTTTGACCTCTAGAGGATCAGTTACTTTGATTGGCGAGTATACAAAAATCTCGTCGTCTTCTGAGTGATCCTTATCGGATGGAGATTTTGGGGATGGAGAAATCGGAGGAGGGGATTTCTGAGAAGGAGATTTCTGAGGAGAGGTTTTTCGAGGAGAGTGTGATTTCTGAGGAGAAGGGGATTTCGGAGGAGAAGATTTCTGAGAGGGAGATTTCGGAGTCGGAGAAGGAAATTTTGGAGAGGAATTGATGAGTTCTGATTCCTTGATGGGTTCCGATTCCTTGTTGGGTTCCGATTCCTTGTTCTGATTTGCGTCCTCATTGGTTCCTTTATCAACAATTGCATCATTTGTTTCTTCTTGCTGAATGTTTCCTTGGTCTTTTGTTCCACTTGGACCAGCAGTAGAATCTATTAACATTTCGGTTACTTGGACAAGTTCTGCTTTGTCATCCGCCTTTCCCCCTCCTGGGGCACCTGTAAGAACGGAAGGGGTCACAGGCAGGCGGGCCAGAATGGAATCAAGCTTGTTGGAGACAATAGTCACTTCCTTCTTGATGCAATCAGGAAGTGGCGTGTCGTACATGTTTTGGAGGGCTTCCATGACTTCCATATTCAGCTTGGTGTAGAGTTTGATCTGTTCAATAGGACCAGACATAGTGTCTGTTAGATTTTGCATGGTTTGTGTAACCATCTGAAGGAGGACATCATTGGTTCTTCTGAGAGAAAAATTTTCAGCCAGAACTCCATTCAGATAGGTGGCCATATGGTCCATGAAATCTTTGAGTTTGGTTTGCACATTGGTCAGTAGCTCAGGACCTGTTGCTGACATTTCTCAACTTCAGTGAGCATTATTTGTGTAGTCTTCATCATGTTGGCGGCATCGGATTCTCGGTTAGTATAAATGGTTGCAATACCATCATGGATGATCTGTTCAGCCTGAGCATCGCAATGGAGAAGAATGTCTTTGTCACTGAGATCGATCATGTGCATTTGGGATGAAGAGGGTTTGTCGACTTCTTGATCAACACTAAAGAGAGAGGTGTCGATTAGGATCAATTGAGTCTCGGAGATTAAGACTCGGGAGCCGGACTCAGCACATTGTTCAACTGGGGGCTTTTGTTGAGTCTTTTTCTGAAGATCTTATTCCTAAAATCTATCCCAGGTGACAGGGACAATTGTTGAGGCAATCTTGGACCAGTCGGTTTCGGTGGTGTCGAAGAGGTAGAGTGAGGAATCTACCAGTTTTTCAAGAGAGGAATGAAGGAGGGAATCAAGCTGTTGAGTGAGTGCATTGATTCATATTCTTTCGGACTTGACATAGTCGGAGTCCTTGTCGGATGGGGGACCAAAGACGAAAAGAGTTTGTAGCTCCTTTTGTTTATGATCGAACTGATTTTGAAGACGTTCAACCAATGCCTCTTGTCCTTGAATTGCTGTCTTGAACTTCCATTTAGCAAATTCAGATGTATCAGGAGGAGGTTGAGTGAGTTTGGGATAAAGTCAACTTTAGGATTTGCTTTGGTGATGGGTGATTTCTTTTTAGGGGGAGAGTTCTGTTTTTCCTCCAGTAAAGTATCCTGCAAGGTATCTTCCGAGTCTGGAGAGTTTTGTCTGTCCTCCAAATTTTCTGACTCGGAATCTTTCGAGGATGGTTCAGACATCTAACATGATAGAACACAAGTTAGACAACAATGCATATCTTAGAGAATTAAAGTAACATAGCATGATAGTTATGTGATTTTTTTTGTTTTCGTCAAGACTGTGAGAGTAGGATAAAGTGTTTAATTGTTGTTTTCGTGTTCTATTAAATGAGTATGAAGAGAATTTGATACATATAGAATCTTGAGGTAAAAAAAATTGTGATTCATGACCTTTGTGGACAAAGTATTTTTGTCAAGAGGTTAATCAGATGGTGAAATGAGATAATAATTTCCTGACAGAGGGGAGGGGAAAACTCAGAAGGGCGAAACTTCTAATAATGAGAAAAAGGGGGATTTCAGAAGTGAGAGACTTCTGACACAGGAAAGAAGGGGGTATCAGAAGTAGGAGACTTCTGATAAGAAAAAGTTAAAGAAAGAGATACCGTTTTGGTTTTTCGTTGCTTCTTTTTGGGTGGTTGCTTGGACAGAGAATACTCTGAAGCTTTCTTCTTAAGTTTCTTGGGGGCCTCACATTGGTTGAGAGAGTGAGGTGGATAGCCATCGACTCCTTCAGTAGAAGTGATGTGAGAGATGACAGCAGGGTTTGTTGAATCAGCCAATTTCAGAAGGGCTTCAGGCAGTCTGCGTATTTTCCCAAATATAGGGTACGTTTTGGCAGTATAAGGTTTGGCTTTGATCATAACCAATTTATCTGCTTCTGATCTTGGATCAGGAATGGAGAGGTGAAGACTCTGATATATATGCTCGATGCATATAGCCCAGAAGCGTGCATAGTGGATTTGACATGCTGGTTTTAGGGAGGAAGGTATGTAGTTGAGGAAATCGTCAAATAAAATTCCTGCGTAATCGACTTTACGACCGGAGTAGAGGTGTTAACTGGTCTGTACCACCCATTTTGCCAGTTAAGCACTTAATGATATAGTGTATGAGACATTGCCATAGGGGTGAGATATGTCCTTTAGACATGTGAAATAGTTTCGGCAAATCATGCATGTAACCCATATTGTATATCATGGACTTAAGATCACCATCAGTTGGTTGGTCGAAGTTGGAGGTGTGATAGGGAAGATTTAGGGCTGCTGCAAAGGTTTTCTTATCGATGATGACACGGTGATCGTTGTGCAGTGCTATGGCATAACCGTTGGGACACTTGGTGGCAGAGAAGACAACCTCCTATAGAAGAGAGATTGGTATTGAGGGGGTGGATGAAAGAAAGCTTTTGCCAGAGTGTGTCTTGAGAGTACGTGAATGAGAACTCGTAGATGTTGTTTGTAGGCTTTGAGATCATCTGAAAGTTGGAGATTGGAGATGGCAATATTGACAGTGTCGGTATCGCTCTTGGATTGGGAAGCCATTGAAGAGATTTGAAGGTTGGAGGGAAAAATAAGTTCTGTGAATTTTTAGGGTTGAGAGGTTGGAGACGGCGGTGAGTAGAAGAAAATTAAGGGTTTGTATGAGAAGTGTGAGGGATTAAAAAGAAAGGGGGAACGGTTATAACAAATTGAAAAAGTGTAAGAAACCGCCGGGTTGCGGAAATGAAGGGACGTGTGAACAGTTGTGTCAGAAAAGTGTATGCTTGGCATTAAATGCAAAGAAATGATGAAAAAGGATGGTCCATTAAAGGACGGACATGTGTGACAGAGAGAGAAAGTCCGTTGGAGAAAAATGGATCGTGTGAATTGTAATAATTGGGTATTAAATATTTTCGTATTTAATTCACATTCCATTATTAAATATGTCTTGGTGAGGTGTTAGAAGTACGGATAGAGAAGTTCTGATTATATATATATATATATCCGAACTTGTGGAATTAGGTTTTCTGAGAAACTGAGAACTGCTTACTAGAAGAGCAGTTTTTTTTTGTTTTTAAAAAAAAGGGAAAAATTGGGAGTGAGGTACTGAGGTGGTAAGTTCTGAGAGGGGAGAGGGATTCAGAAGTATGATGTTCGGAGGAGGAGTCCGAATTATAAAGTTCGGAGAGAGCGGAATCAGAGGTTTAGTTTGGGGTAAGATTTGCTTAATGGATAACCGAAGAGTAGTCACGTCAGTTCTATAGAGATAATCAAAGGCGCCGTCTGTCTGTGGTAACCAGTCAAATCATGTAGCATATCTCTATGTTGTTGATCTCGAAGTGATGATGTGTAGTGAAATGGTGAAGTGTGATTGGCTATAAAATAAGGAGTTGTGGTGGAGCAAGTAAATCACTTGATTGGAAGATTAGATGTTAGAAATGGCAGGGAGACGTCCATTTAGCCGTGATGAGAACGTTGAGGTGAAGATGCAGGATGGAGAATTTACGGGTGCTGTTTATGGAGGGGTGATCAAGTCGTTATGGAATCACCTTTATGAGGTAAAGATGACAACGTTGACTGATGGAGCCAATGGTGGCCCGTTGAACATGCATGTTGATTTCGCATATCTTCAACCTGTGCCTCCTAAGGTTTTGGTGGAGTTCAAGCAGTATGATTTCGTGGAGGTGTGGTATCGTCGTGGATGGTGGCCGGCTGCTATTTCGAGGAAGACTCCATTCAACCAGTTCCATGTGGTGTTGGTGGATGGAACTAGGTTGTTTGTGGATGAGTCCGAACTTAGGATTCATCAGAGGTACCATCTCGGAGAGACTCCGATGTGGCAGTACTATAAGCTCTGATGAAGGGGGAAAATGTTGGGTGATTTGGTAGGTTAAGTAACTGTTGTGTAAGAACTTATGTTTGTTTCTTGTTAGATCTGTGTATGTGTTGCTTTCATCATATTTTGTAATCTTCTGAATGTCATGAATGAAGGATTGTTTTGTGGTTGTGATTGTTTTCTAGATTATGAGTCACACTTCAGAACTTTTGCTTTCTGAGGATATTTAGGGAGAATTCCGAGAGAGCGAGAAGAAGTTTTGTCGTCTATTGGTGAGAGAGAGAGATAGAACGAGAGGGTTAGGTAAGTGTGTCAGTTCTCGGAAATCGAAGAAAGTCTGCAGGGAACGGGGAGAGGTTTATCCATTACGCCGTCTAAGTTGCCAAACCGTCTTATCAACCGTTTATGCCATGATGCTGATGTGACGGGTGCATTAACTGCCCACTAGGGTCATTATGACCTCTAAGTAAATGGATTAGAGAAGGCGAATGGTCATGCTGGTTGGTTATAAAAGGGGGTTTTCGTCCAAGTGTTTAACCACGCAAACTTAACAAGAAAATTAGCTTAACTATTTTTGCTTTCAATCATGGCTCGTTTCTTCTTCAATTGCTTCGATGAAGTGGAGGTGAAGTTAACTCAAGGAGACTTCGCTGGAGGATTCTATGAAATGGTTATCATGAAGACTTGGAAGAGGAGGTGTGAGGTGCAGTTAAGATGTCTTCCGGACAACACCACGGGGAAGATGATGATTTTAAGGGTGAAGTATGGTCTTCTTCGTCCTATTCCACTGACGGTGATAGTGGAGTATAAGGTTGGTGATTATGTCGATGCATGGGATCGACAGTGATGGTGGTGCGGTGTTGTTGACAACGTAATCGGCGATGACGTATATGGTGGTGCGGTGTTGTTGGGTGGGAAGAGCGTGCGAGTTTGTGACATGTCTGTGCGAATCTCACAGACTTTCACTTATGGTAATCCTCCCAAATGGCAATACAATAAGCATTGAGGAAAGGGGGAGAAGAAGGAAGTGGAGATCTTGTGTTTTTGATGTTTTTCTTAGCTTGTAGAAGGTCTTAAGTCGTTCATTTTGTGATATTTTTGTTTGTGTTATGACTTAATGGATCCAGACTATGTAATTTCCTTTTTATAAATGGAAGTTTGTTTGTTATTTTTGTGTGTTTATAAGTAACTGTTATTGATGAGATAAAATATTTGAGACTGTTTATCAGAAAAGTCAGAAGATTCAAATTGCTGATAATTTAGTCAGAGATTGCTAAGTCAGAACTGACTGATCTGCTGAGAGAATGTTGGTCAGAGGTTGACAATCATTCTCTGAAGAAGACAGAATCAGGATTCAACATACCTAACTTATCCAGAAAATTATTGAATTTGGTAGAGTCTAAGGCTTTTGTGAAAACGTCGGCCACTTGTTCATCAGTAGGAATGAAATAGAGTTCTATGTTACCTTCTAAGATTTGATCCTTGATGAAGTGATATCTCAGATCAATGTGCTTTGTCATAGAGTGCTGAATGGGATTATGAGAGATGGCTATGGCACTCTTGGAGTCACAGTAGATGGGTACTTGAAGGAACCGGTAGCCATAATCCATTAGCTGAGTTGTCATCCAGAGAACTTGTGAGCAGCAGGTGGATGCAGCAACGTATTATGCTTCTGCTGATGAGAGAGCAACACAGTTTTGTTTCTTAGAGGACCAACTGACTAATCTTCCACCAAGGAATTGACAACCTCCGGATGTGCTTTTCCGATCTAATTTGCATCCAGCATGGTCCGAATCGGTGAATGCTTGGAGTTTGAAGTTATCTCCGATTAGATACCATAGTCCCATTGCCTTAGTCCCTTTCAGACATTTTAATATTTGTTTAACTGCTGTCAGATGTGACGCTTTCGGAGCAGCTTGATATCTCGCACACAGGCAAGTTGAAAACATAATATTGGGCCTACTTGCAGTTAAGTATAATAGTGAGCCTATCATTCCTCGATATAACTTGTCATCTACTTGCTCGCCTTTGGGGTCTGCAAAGATTTTGTGATTGGTGGAAATTGGAACCTTGGCAGTAGAGCAATTTTCAAGAGAAATTTTTTTCAGAAGTTCATTTGTGTATTTTTCTTGATGTATGAAGATTCCTCTTTTTGTTTGTTTGATTTGAAGGCCTAAGAAGAAATTTATTTCTCGATTCATGCTCATGTGGAATTTGTCAGTCATTACTCTTGCGAATTCATCAACCATTGCTTGAGTAGTTGATCCGAAGATGATATTGTCTATATAGACTTGTACGATCATGATGTGATTTTGATGGGATCGAACAAAGAATGTCGGATCAATGACTCCTCTTCTGTAGCCTGATGAGACTAGAAAGGTAGATAGTGTCTCATACCAAGCTCTGGGTGATTGTTTTAGACCGTATACTGCCTTATTCAGACGATACACATGGTTGGGTCGAGATAGATCTTCAAAGCCAGGAGGCTGTTGAAGATAGATTGTTTCTTGGAGATCACCTTGAAGAAATGCACTTTTAACATCCATCTGATGTACAATGATGTTTTTATGTGCGGCATAGGCTAGGAAGATCCGAATGGCTTCTAGTCTGGCTACTGGTGCATACGTCTCATCGTAGTCAAGTCCTTCGATCTGACTATAACCTTTGGCCACTAATCTGGCTTTGTTTCTGACTACAGTGCCCATGTCATCAAGCTTGTTTCGGAAGACCCATCTAGTACCTATGACTCTGTGATTGGAGGGTCTCGAAACAAGATCCCAAACATTATTTCTCTTAAATTCTGATAGTTCTTCTTGCATGGCTTTGATCCAATCGTCGTCGTCTAAAGCATCCAGGACTGTCTTGGGTTCAATTTTGCTGATGTATGCTGCATAGTGGCATTCATCCTGAATTGATTTATTTGACCTTTTCTGAACTGTGGATGATGGATTTCCGATGATTTGGTTCGGAGGATGATTCTGATTCCATTTGTGTAAGCGTGGAAGACGGGCTGGGTCAGAAATAGGAGGCGAGACATCTTGAATGAAAGTAGTGTCGTCTGGAGATGTGTTTTGGATTTGTGATTCTTCGGCTGATGTGTTCTCATCGGCTTCAAATATAACTACCAGTGGATTGTTGGTCATGAAATCAGAGGAGTGGGCTATGACATTCTCTGATGGGATATCTGCTGACAAGGTATCTTCTGAGTGTTGATGGTCTCCCTCGGATTGGGGAATCCCATCAACATGTATAGGGAGTCTAGACTCCCCCTAAGAGGCTGCTGGGTGTAAGGGTTCCTTTTGATTTTGATGATTGGGAGAAGGGAGCAGAGGCTCCCCCTCGATTATTGGAGTGTTTATTGGAAGGTCTATTTGATTTTCGGATGTGGTTGGATCAGAAGAAGTGGTTGGTCCTGATGCTGAGATGATTTGCTGAATTGCATCAGGATAGTGAATAATTTCGGCTTCTTTTGCTATTTCTGATGGATCAAAAAGTAATTCGTAATCAATTTCAACTGTATGAATGGGTCGATGTCCCACTGGAACATCATTTTCCATTACATATAGAATATCTTGATTCTTCTTTCTCCATTGGTATTGATCGTCGAATTCTATGTCAAAGCTTTCTTCTATTACTCGTGTTCTCTTGTTTAGAACATGATAAGCTACTGATTTTGATGAGTATCCCATGAATATTGCTTCATCGCTTTTGGGTGCAAATTTTTCCAGATGATCTTTGTTATTTTTAATGAAGCATCGGCAGCCAAATATATGAAAGAATTTGACATTAGGTTTTCTTCCGTTTAACACTTCATAGGGAGTCATCTGTAATCTTTTGTTGACAACTGATCGATTTTGAACAAAGCATGCGGTAGCTATTGCTTCTGCCCAGAAAGTTAGAGGAAGATTTGCAAAGTTCAGCATTGATCGGGCTGCTTCCACTAAAGTTCTATTTCTTCTTTCGACGACTCCATTTTGCTGAGGTGTATATGGTGCTGAGAAGTTGTGCTCTATTCCTTTGGATGTCAAAAATTATTCAATTTGCTTGTTGTTGAACTCAGTTCCATTATCACTTCTGATTCGTCTTACTGGAAGTTGAATCTTGAGTTCGATTGATGTAATAAAATTTCTGAGTTCTGGGAAGGTGTCTGATTTTAATCTCAAGAAAAATACCCAGGTGAATCGGGAGAAGTCGTCCACGATAACCAGGATATATTTCTTGTGATTTATACTAGCAACTGTCGAAGGACCACAGAGGTCCATATGAAGAAGTTCTAGTGGACGGGTGATGCCTGAGTCTGTGATTGATTTGTGAGGTTTCTGCTTTTGTTTGCCAAATGTGCATGCTGCACATAAGTTGTCATTGTCAAACTTCAAAAGTGGCATTCCTCTGACCATTTCTCCTGTTACCAATTGGTTCATGTATCGGAAGTTGAGATGAGCGAGTTTCCGATGCCATAACCAACCGATTTCGGAATGTGCTTTTGACAGTAAGCAAAGTCTTGGATTTCCAGGAAACATAGTAATGTCCAGAGGGAACATATTGATTTGTCTTGGCGATCGGATTAGACATCTGTCTCTGTTGCCAGTCATAATGTAGCTGAATTCATTGTCGAATTCAACTCTGAGACCTGTACTTACTAGTTGGCCTACACTTATGAGATTATGTTTAAGTCTGAGAACGTAGGAAACTTTTTGAATGGTAAAGTTACCGTTTGTCAGTACACCATAGCCTTTGATGATGCCGTTTGCGTCGTTTCCGAATGTGACGTATCCTCCAAAATTGATTTCTCTGTAATCTCTTAGAAACTCATTCCGGTCATGTGCATTAAGCAGGCACTGTCTATTAACCATTCGTCATCATGCTCTTCCGTGCTAAATGCCTGAAAATTTAGACAGTTAGTTTGGGCATCCAAACTTGTTTGGTCCCATTTGTTTTTATAGGTGTGGAAGATTTGGTTTTACTTGCTGATTTGATGGGAGTTTCTATTTCAGGAGATAAATTTGATTCAGAAGTGGGTGATTTTACAACACATTTTTGAATAAATTTTCTTCAAGGTTTGGAGAAGTAAGTATTTGTTGTAGGTTCGACAGTTTTTGAATTATTAGTAATGACTGTTTTAGAATGATGCTTGCAACAATGACAACATGTATTGTTTTGCTGTCGTTTTAAAATCTTCAGAGTAAGTTTAGAACGATTGTAGTTCTGAGGCTTGGTTCCGATAACATTTGAAGTTTGTTTGTTGCTTCTGATGATTTTAGAGAATGGTATTTTTGGTTTCAAGAATTCGTTCATAGACTGCTTAGACGTAGATGGACTGTTTTGGGCTATTCTTGAATTTTCTGTTAGTTTTGGAAATTCAGAGTAGTAATCTGAATTTCTGATATTGTGAAATTGTTGAATGGGTTTGATTTTTGGAGTCGGAAGTAATCCTTTATGAATATACTTTCTGATTGTGGAAGGCATAGATCTCTGAGTATGACTTGCAGTGTTGAGAGTTGAATTAGCTTCCGATAGCTTCTTGGTGTAGAAGCATTTCTTTTGTTCAAATCGGGCATGCGATCGAGGTGATCGTAGATCTTTTCTGTTTGGAGCTGGTTTTACTCCTTGTTTAGTTAAATTCTTTCCTTTTCCTTTTTGAAAAATTTCTCTTGGGGAAGAGTCAGATAAAGAATCATTTAAAGAGTCGATCTCCTCATGATTAACTTTAAGAGTTTTGAGCGAGATTCTGATTGGGTTATGTTGTGATGTATCTTTGGATGACTTAGATTCGGAACACGATGGTTCAGAAGTCATGTTAGATAAGTCGACAACATTAGGATTTCTAATTCTGATTTTGTCAAAGTTTTTATTTATGATGATATTGCTTGGGAACTTTTCCATTTCAAATTTCTCATCAACTTTCTCTTTATATAAATTTTCCAAGTTCTTAGAATCTAGAGTGCATTCTGGAAAAGAGTGTTGCTGAGAGTTTGATAAAGGACAGTTTGTGACCGTGACCACATGTCTAGGCATGAATGGGACTGAAGCTGTAGACAATTTGCTGATTTCGACAGTGTCTGCTTCTGAGAAATATGAAAAGGGAATGTTAACTCCTATTTTTGACACAGAAATGGCATTTTCTGATTCAATATTTGGAGTTTCAGAAGAGTTCATAGTTGTGTCTTTATCGTGTTTATCATCATATTCATTTGAAGGGTATTGAAAGAATGGACTTTTTCTGTTATATATAGGATAATTTTTGTTTGTGGTTTTTCTTGCCCATCCCCAATTGAAAGTGTTTTCTAAAGAGTTAATATTAGTCGGAGATTTGAAAACTTTAGTTGCATGAAACAACTGATCTATTAATTTGTTTAATCTTTCATTATCACTTCGGGCTAAATCCCTTTGTGATGTCAAGAGTTGATTTGAGTTTTCTAACAAAGTCCTAGAAGTTTGTACGATCTTAAAATTAGCGGTAAGATTATCACAAAATAACTTTTTATCTTCTAGTCTACTTTTCAACTTTAACACTTCATCATACCCATCATCTCTTTTTTCCAGAACCCGCTGTTATGCAGCTACGGCATCTGCACAAGTGTTAGATATATTTTCTAGAGCAGGTTCCAGATTATTAGAGTAAATTTGATGTGTATGGAGCATGTTACGCACCTGTTCGATGATACTTACACCTTTGCCTGTCTTGTGATTGACCATGAAGGCATAGTTCTTTGGTGTGTAGGAAGATGAGGATTCAGCAATGTTCTCATAATGTTGGGAGCTTGCTAGACCTGGTATTGGAGTTTCTCGATTTGCCTGTACCATCATGCATTCTCCAAATCCTTTTCCTCGTTTTCTCTTATTTTTAAACTGCTCATCATCATCTCCTGAGGACCAAATTTCGACATTTTCGGAAGTTACGAATGCTTTGACCTTTTCTTCTTCTTTTGGCTTTGAATAGTTTCTTGGTGATCTGCAGTCAGCAGCATAGTGCCATAGACCTCCGCAGTTGTGACATTTGATCACATCTGATTCTTTCTTTTCAGAGGTTGGAGCTGGATTAGTACTGATAGCTGGATCTGGCTTTGTTTTTTCTTGTTGTTGATCTTCGTTCTTCTGGTAGTGGCAATTTTGACTGGAGTTCTGATGTCCTCTTTGATATTTATTTCTGGTTTGAGATCCTCCGTTTTGGTTGGAGGGAAGATAGTTCTTTTTGGAACCAGAGTAGGATGGTATCCTGTTAAATTTCTGACTAATCAACGCGATCTCATGTTGATATGCGGCTTCTTCAGCTTCGTCGTATTCTGAGTAGTGTGACTCAGAAGTTTGCATTGGAGCTGGTAGTGCAAGGGTAGGAGATTTGGACTGAATGGATGGTTGTGTGATTGATGAGGATTGGTATTGTTTTGTTGGAGTTTGATAGTTTGAAGGATAAGAAATTTGAGGTTGAGAGGGATGGTATGAGGCTATGGAGTTTGTTTGTTGAGACTGAGGCGAATTCTGAGTTAGGATGATCTGAGGGCTAGTGGTGTTTGTATTGGCTTGTTGCTGAGTTGTTTGCTGATAATGAACCAGTTGCTGAGAAGTGTTGTCCCTCGTCTGATAGTTATGCTGAGCAGCTAAGGCTAGAGGTCCACCAAGTTGAAGTTGCTGATTGCCCTTGATATCCCGTTCTTGTCCGATGAGATTGTTGTATAGTCGGTACATGTTGAATGTTTTTAGTTTTCCAGAATCCTGAAGAATCATTTTGACAAGTACCCAGTCTTTTCCTAGCCCTTCAAGAAATCGAAGATTGATTTCTTGATTGGTTCTTTCTGCTCCTAAACTTAGGAGTCTAGTGACGATTATGGAGAACCGGGTGAAAGCTTGACTTAATGATTCTCCGGCAAATGTTGAGAAGTGCGTATAGTCTGACACACTTGACACCAACTTTTGATCTTTTTCCTCTTCTGTTCCTAAGAACATGTTTTGTAGAAGAACCCAGATCTGTTGAGCTATTGTACAATTTTGTATGAGATCGAAGAGTTCTGGAGGTATTCCACATTGAATTTCAGTGAAGGCAATTTGGTCATTGTCCATTTTCTCAATGTCCAAGGGTGTTAGCCTTGGTTGAGAAGTGCCGCCCAGTGCTTCTTCAGCCGTATTGGGTCTATGAGTGAAGGTTGGAAGGTGAGGTCCTTCTTCAACCGAACACCAAATGTCTTTGCCTTTGGTTTTGAGGTAGTTGCGCATACGGGATGCCCAACCATTATACTTAGTAGGAATGAGTATAGGAGCTCGATTAGAGCCTCCAACGCTGTTAGCAACATTTAGAGAGTAGTTCATCTACATGATGAGAGAAAAGAAGATTCTGAATTGTTTTGAAATGTAAGAGAAAAAATTAAGAGTGTTAGCTATAATAGCATGCAATGATCTACAGAGGATTCAAAGGTTGTTGCTTCAGCCAGGGTTTTGAGCAAACTAGACGCTTAGAATCTTACAGATAGCTATTCAGGCTCTGATACCAATTGTTGTCGCCAAATATTCTAAGTAAGTGCGGAAATGAAGATTGCGGAATGTAAAGATCCGAAATGTAAGTTTCGGAGGGACAAGTCCTGAGACTTGAGATGGACAAGTTCGAAGACTTGATGAGGTTGCTGAATTATAAGGATTAATACTTAGAATAGATCTTAATAGCTCAACAATAAATAATAAAGACTAGCAGTTATATAACTTGAAAATATAAGGACTAGAATTGAAGATTGCTAGAAATGTAAGAACAGTAAGAAATGCAGATGAGAGAGTAAGAGTTGATGGAATAAGAGATTGTATTGATAAGTGAAAGTGTTACACAAAGTCTCTCAAAACCATGAGGACTGAAGATGAACTTGGTCTCCCTTTTATAGACTAAGGGAGGACCTTCGGATAATAAACTATGGACTGAAGAGGAGACAACAGGTCTCTCTTCAGTTAGATAAGAAAGATAAATCTAATATAATAATACAATGTCAGATAGGGTGGCTTGTCTATAATATAATAATGCTCTAAATTACAACAGACATGCTTCTAGAGGACCACGCTTGATCTAGTCTAATCATATCCTATAAGTTGAGGTGCTTATCCCTTGCCTTATCTTCTTGATATTTCTTGGTCTTCAGTCTTCTTTGTTGAATGTTTAAGTGTAATATTTCCTTAGATATGTTGATATTGATAGTCCGAAATCCTGATTGGATTTCGGAGTCCTGGCTGGTTTGATCAGAGTGTCTTTGGAAATATTGTTGAGGATGTCTTGATCTTCTGAGTTAGTTCGGAATGTGGTCTTCCGAACTCTTTCTTCTGGATGAGATACTTGCTGATTCTGATTTCCTTTGATGGTTCGAAATCCAATACTGGATTTCGGATAGTTACAATGTTATCAGAACATGCCTTATCCAAGATATAAGTTAACAATATACATAAGACATAAGTATTCGTTCATTACTTAAAACATTCATGCAAAAGTAATTTCATTCCATCAAAATAAGAAGTTTGATAATACAATCCTAACATATCAAACTACGAGTTGGTCAAAGATTTGACTTTTAGCTCTAACAATAGGTATCAAAAATTAATCAAATTAATTTAAACCTATATAGAAAGCCTATATAGGGTTTAAGGTTATCCATTTAAATAATTAAAGTTACCAAAAATAGAAAGCCTTCTAAAACACTAATGAGAAAATCGAAAATCATAGAGGGGAGGGGCTAGGGTTTCCAAAACCCTAACCCTAAAATCGATATGGCCAATTAGGGTTTATAAGCATTAAACCCTAATTTTTAGGAAGACAATTATAGCAATTCAACAAGAAAACAACCAAAATGCTCTGATACCACTGAAAGGTTTTATGCAAATCTATGAACTAAAATCCTAAGTTCACATGCAACCTAGATTGGATCTATGTTTTCTTCTAATTGAACT
Organism: Cichorium intybus; assembly: GCA_023525715.1. Classification (NCBI taxonomy): domain Eukaryota; kingdom Viridiplantae; phylum Streptophyta; class Magnoliopsida; order Asterales; family Asteraceae; genus Cichorium; species Cichorium intybus. Next base: position 87,691,869 of record CM042009.1, read on the forward strand.
TATAATAAATTCCTAAAGGCCACAAGAAAATAACTAAAAGAATAAAATCAGAAAAAACTAACATTTTAGTTGTTTCTTGCAAGCTAAGCAACGCAAGTTCCTTGCCTCAAATGAAGTCACACCCAAAACTAGGGTTTTCGAAAGTTCCAAAGAGAGGGAAGAGAGGAAAAAGTCGTGGCTTTTATGGTGCCCAGGGGTCTCTGTTTATAGTTTCCAAGTGGCCACCAGATAAGCCTTTAGAGATAAACCTTTTTGAATTCAAATAAGATAAACCTTTATCTATCAATTCAAATCTATTTATCCTAACATATAATCGAAATTATGGATAATCCTTCCATAATTTCGTTGCCCACTTAAACTACCATAATTGTCACTTACTCAACTATTGAATAATTACAATTCAGCCCCTGCACCTTTAATTAATCAAATTAATCACCAAATTAATTCAAATTAATTCCAGATTAATTTCTAATTAATTAATATAGTTTCTAATTAATATATTATCACTATAATATATTAATAAACTATTTATTTTATTTCTATTGATTTATTAATTATATAATAAATCAATCTTTCTCTCTCCTGGATTTTCTGCTAAACCTCTAGCCATGAGGGCAACCCAAATAGACTTTGCTACTATCAATTAGGTAAATACAAATTATTAGTCATGGCTTAGACACCTAATCCAACAAGGATTACTTACAATCCTTGTGTCATGATTTTCAATAACTATTTCCTTTCGGAGACTCTTTCTCATGCATCTTGAATCTTACCAAGATTATGCTCACTATGGCTAGGTCTATACTGATGATAACATCTATCTGATAGATGTTCATGGATTATGTGAGTATGTTGCACCTCTTTATATCTCTCATGCCAAATCATCACACTTTGTGATGATAGAAAACTCCTTTCCTAGGCAATGCATCTTGAATCTCATCAAGATCATATTGGCAGAGTTTCGATCTATCTTATAGACGTTTATAACCACCTGAGTATGCCATATTTCTATTCAGTCTTTCATAGAGATCCGTCTCCTAACACCAAGTCATTACACTTTGTAATGAAAAGAGACGTTTCCTAGAAACAGTATGTAACCCACATATATGGATAGTAGATAACAGCGATACTCCCACTGGCTTTGACACGGATATGGACTATTCACAAAATCCAGAACTTTTGGCACTTTTTGAGAATCCAAACATTTCTGACATCTTAATGGGAATCTTTCAGCCCTTTCTCAAAATCCAATCCTTTGGCAATTTTTGAGAATCTGAATATCCTTTTCTTGCAAGATGCCCGTGGGGAATCCTGGGCCCATGTACCTTTATACTGGAACACTCTTTGTGAGTCCCTATTAGTGTGTCGGTGATCCACACGCGCTTTACTAACGACTTACAATGTGCCATGCAGAATCCTTTCGGATTTCATCTTCTATTGAGATTGCTTCTCTCGAAGTCAATTACTTGACTCTGAGTATTGTCTCACTCAACCAGATGTTCTGAAGGTACGTTTCTGTCCATGTTGCTTTCCTTTGATGATTTAATTACTCCTACTGGTTTTTAGACCAGGTGTAAAATCAATCAAACTGTCACATAGACTGTATCTATTCCTAAGGTTCTCTTAATTGGTAGCAACCGGGCTCACCACTGCTTCCAAGTAGTCGGATTATAAATCTGTACCAACTATAGTGTTTTACCACCAATCGGTATGTCACCCCGATCATAACTACTTATGATGGTAATCAGTACTACTGATCAAGAGAAGATTATGTCAGTGTTGAAACAGAAATCTGATTTCTGCTCTAAGCCTAGTGATGACTAAAGGTTCTTTCACTTGGCTAATCCTGAACTCATTCAGGACTGTCCCAACTCCCACTGTTTCCTTAGAACATGAGTTCTTTCTAAAAGAGATCTTTCTTTTTCAGGTACAGCGGGATAGCCAGTGAAACGACAATGCTGATCGGGTTCAGGCTAGTCATGAGGTTCGGAAGAATGCTACATGACCTTGGACTTTTGTTGTCACAAAAGAGTTGGATCGAGATTCAAACAATGCGTAATAAGAAATATAAACAAGAACAGGAACAAAAACAATGTGAAGAACTGATGTCGAATGATTTATTTGCAACTCAAGAACAATTCGATGTGAACTATTCTGTATGAGTGCCGTAAAAGATTACAAAAACCTTATCCCTAATTAGGGTACGTGCATGCTATTTATACAAAAACTAAGTATGGAAGGACAGGCCCATTCCATAACTGATAGCTAAACTGAAGGCACTAAATCTGGCGATAAATCCGATCAGCATCTTTGACTCAATCTTTATTTATGACTCAACAATCTCCCCCTTTGAGTCCAAAATGCGACTTGTCTTCATTCTTCAGGTTTCACTTCATTAGCTTGTCTATCAAACACCTTCGGAATCATGGCCAGGATCCTCTTTCGAAATTCTATGTACCATCCCAACATGTCGTTGATGCATGTTTTATCATCAGCGGTGTTGGATTGGAGTTTGTTGGTGATGTGAAGAATGTGTTCCAACACTGGAGTTCTGTGAAGATGTTTGTCCGAGAGATAGAATATCCTTTTAATATTCTCAAGCCCTTCCTTTGAGTTGTATGCCACACTCCAATTTGAGTTGACAATTTTACCGATTTTACGCCTACTAAGATTTTTGGGAGGAGGGCGTCTTACCGTCAAAGGAATCTTGTCCAGAACAGCAGCAACTTCAACATCCAACTTTGCAACTTCAAGAATATAGTATCGAATCATTCTTTTGAGATGATCAGAAAGAGGATGATACTTTTGTTCTCTCGACAAGATGTTGAAAGGGAGATATTCAATCGAATGGATTCATAAATGGTAGATCAGCAAGAGAAAATTCCATTTTCTCTTTATCATCGCCTCTGAATGCCAAAAATCTTGCGTTTTTGAATGGAACATTAACCTCAGGAAGATGGGGAGTCAGTTGTACAATCTTCTTCAAACTCCATGTTAAATGTTTAGCAAACGCGTTTTTCAAATAAAAGGTGAACAGCAAATCATTCACTTTCGAATTAGAAAGACGAGTGTCCTTGAGTTCCTCGAACCCTCGGAACAAAAGTGCTTTCGCAGTCATCGGAAAGTCAAGTTGAGAGTTTACGTCATTGCTTGTGTTATACGAGGTAACTGGTTGAAGCCAGTTCTCCACAGGCTCAGTAATTGCTTCCAATGTCATCCTTTTATAGTGTCAGGGAGGAAATAATGACATCTGAGTTTTCAAGAGTAATTCAGCCTCTCTTTTGGCGGCTTCCTCAGCATCAAGTTTGCGAGTGAGGTTGAGGATTTCATCAATTTCCTTATCCCTAGCTTTGTTGGCAGCATCCTGATCAAAGACTTGTTCTTCCAATATCTCCTTGCCTTTGCATTTTGATGGATCTGCAGAGGATGGTGACAACGCCTAGTGATATCAAGTATTTTAGGCGTTGTTGAGCCCTGTTCTTGGTCAAATTATATCAAATATGCATGGGTATTCTCACTTTTCGTGTCAGGACTTGTCTGGAGAAAAAGAACAGAAACAGGGACTAAAAGTGTACAAAAAGGAAAAAGTATGGAAAGAATGAAAAATCAAGAGAAGACGTACGCGCGCCGCGGATTTATCTCCTGCGCGACGCGGATGTAAGGCGGTGGAACACATTTGAATGACGAAAAAACGGGGAACGGATAAGTACGCGCGCCGCGGATTTCACATTTGCGCGGCGCGGTCACAGGAAATTTGCAACTATAAATCGAGACATTTCCAGCCGAAAACCCTAGCAAAAGACCTGGTGAAAACATCGACCTAGAAGCTCTTTGACTCGAGGATCCCATTTCAGAAGCTATAATTTGGTATTTTCATGTTTTAGATTTTATTTTATTTTTTTGTAAGCTTTGAGTTGAATCTTTGGGTGTGACAACCATTGAATTCTAGCTTAAGGTTCTGTTCTTAGTAGTTTTGGTTACTGATTTGATGTTTGGATATTGGTTTGAGTGAATGAAATCATTCGGTTACCTTAAATATTGATTTTTCGGTATTTCGGATGCTTGTTGGAGTTTTGATTGTTTGATTGTGATTGGATTTTGTTTGTGGCTTGGTTAGGACGGTTTTCCCTTGCTGAAAACAGTAGCTAACTTAGTTATATTGAGCATTAAATCTTGGCTATTAACTGTCTCATAGTACTATTAGTTATTAGCGAGTTTATGCTGTGCTTGGTTTTGCTAGTTTGAATGCCTTCAATTGCTCCTGATTCAGAGATGTACTTCTGAATTCAAAAAGTAACTAGGTCATTTGGACATAGCTAAGCTTGGCTTGGGTGTTTGAATATTGTTCAAGGTAGAAAGATAGAAATTAGTTCTTCCGACTATAGCCGTGACACTATCAGTTGGTAATCTCTCATCTAGGCTAACCACGTAGCTCCTGTGGATCGACCCTGACTCCACTATACTAGTGAATGTTAGGTTATTTCTTATTTTTGACCGCATGACGACCTCTGCGTACACGTCAAATTTTGGCGCCGTTGCCGGGGAGCTGTGAGCTTAGAATAGGTGAGTAGTAGGAATTTGTTTCTTGCTTTTTGAAATTTCATTTTGGGTTAATTTCATTTTGGTTTTGATTTTTGTGGGCGTGTTGCATTAGTGCATGCGTACCCGCAGGGGAGAGCAATCATCCCCATTACAGTTTGATTCTGAAATTGAACGTACTGCGCGCAAACTCCGTGCCCGTAGGCGTTTAAGCATCATGAATTATAGTCAAGTTAGCAGTAGTCCGGTTAGTGTTGCCCAGGATCCGTCAGGAGAGGCAACAGAGAGATTTTCTATTCCCCCATTATCAGAATTCCAATTTGGAAGTTCGAGTGCGTCTAGTGGTGTAGTTTCAGCCCCTACACCCATACCATCATGCACTCCGCCATCTATTCCACCATTTTTACCCGCTTCTCAACCACAATCCACCAATCCCTTTACATCTGCTATGACTTGGGGAGAGCCGACCCGAGATGGCACCCCAACTCCTAGACAGCATACACCAACATCACAACCACAACCAGCCCTCTTTAAACCTCAACCTACATACCAACCAACACAACCTATACACTTTCAACCACCGCCTCAACCGCAATACCAATACCCAGAGACGGAGGAAGTGTACGACGAGGAAGATGAAGGATGGGTGCCACCGGCACCGCAACCACAATGGAACCGAGGTCGGGGACCTCCCAGGCGAGCACCACCATACCAACCACCAGGTCAGCGGGAGTACAATGATCATCTTTACGGTAACCCCGCTCAACCCTTACATTTTGCACAACCGAGACGGCACTCGGTTGCATCACATTTCCAACCGCGGGAATATGATGATTCGTCGCCGATCTATATTCCTGACAACATAGATTCGCAGGTAGAGATTAGACCCCAGTTATTAGGAATATTACCAGAATTCAGAGGGTATAAGCAGGATGATCCCTATAATCATTTATATGAATTCTTAGCGATCGCTAATGCTAACAATCCCAGAAACACAAATAGAAATATTTTTAGGCTTAGACTGTTCCCATTCACTCTTAAGGATAAAGCCAAGTATTGGTTCACGTCGTTGCCATCAAACAGTATCACTACGTGGGATCAGCTCAAGGCGAAGTTCCTTCAAGAATTTTACCCAGCGAGCAAAACAACTGAAATCAGAAGAGTTATTCAGGATTTCCAGCAAAAGCCTGGAGAGGCTTTTCATGAAGCTTTTGACAGATTGAAGGAATTGCTGCGATCTTGTCCGCATCACGAGATTCCCAGATGGCAGTTGGTCAAGTTATTTTTCGAAGGAGTTAATGAAACACACCAAGCTATGATAAATGCCTCCTCCAGTGGGACATTTATGTGGCAAGATCCAGAAGAAGCCTGGAGATTTTTGGAGCAGTTGAGTAATGGCTCCAAAGCAAACTTCTCCACCAGGAAGACTACAAGTACGGCGGCAGCAGTAGGAGTTGACGCTGATTGGAAAAAGGAAGTGAAAAAGGAAATCAGTGAATTGAACAGAAAGTTTGATAGGCTTATGGCAACATTACAAAATGGACCGCCAAATTCGTCACAAGAAGGTCAAGGAGGACCTAGGATGCAGGAAGCTAATCAAGTTTATGGCCAGAGTCAAGGTCAACACAATAATGGACGACCCTACAGGCCATACAACCAAGGACAACCACAAAATTTCAGGCAGAACAACTATCAGAATCAATCGAATAGTCAGCCTAGAAACCAGCAGCCTGCAAACAATGGAAACAACAACAACAACAAGGGACCCACCAACGCTACCAACAATGCTCCAGGGACCCAAGAAGAGATGATATCAAAGATGTATGATATGGTCACAGCAACACAACAACAATCTCAAGCGAACGCAAAGGCCATCGCAAATATAGAAAGACAAATAGGTCAAATGGCTGCAGACCAACAAAAGAGAGATAATGGCAAATTGCCTAGTGCTACTGAAGTCAATCCTACTCATACTCAACGTTCAGGGAAGGAGCAAGTCAATACTGTTGAATCAGGATGGCGAAAGGTTACTCTGGAGGATTTGTTCGAGGTAGGGAATGAAGTGGAACTAGGGGAAGAAGGAAAGGCTTTAAAGAGCGAGAAAAGTAAAGAAGGAGGAATTCCGATTGAGAATGGCACTCAACCCGAAATAGATGAAAAGGTCCAAAAGGAAGAGCAACCAACGATTGCAGGGATTAAGCAAAAGAAGAAGAATAAGAAAGAAAAGAAGAAGCAGGAAGCGACTAGATCAACGGGACCCTTAATGAACCAGCCCCTATGGGATGAGCTTAAGGATGCCCCCGAGGACACCAGGATTTTACAAGAAATGTGCGAACAAAATGGGAAGAACAAGGTACCTACACCGAAAATGGTGAGATTGACTATGAGGGCTAGCGAAGCATTATTGGGAACACTACCCAAGAAGGAGAAGGACCCCGGATCACCATTGATCACTACAACCGTAGGGGACGTGGTTATTCGAAACACCTTACTAGATTTGGGAGCAAGTGTTAACATCTTGCCGGGATATCTGTATGACAAATACAAGAATGAAGAAATCGAGCCAGCTGAAGTTGTACTGCAGTTGGCTGACCAATCAACTAAGGTATCTAGGGGAAAGCTAACCAATGTCATAGTCAAAGTTGGCGACTTTTTCTACCCCGTGGATTTTCTGGTGATGGAATATGAAAGTCCGGACGATGCGCCTGCGCTTATCTTAGGACGGCCATTCCTAGCTACTGCTGGTTCAGTGATCGACTGCAAGACGGGAGACATGGATATTTTCTTCAGGACCAGGAAAAGAAGATTGAATATGTTTGGGAATCCAATTTCGTTACCCTCGGAAGAAAACGGCAAACCAGCAGACAGAAAAACATTAATGGAGCCAGGAACCAGAAGGAAAGAAAAGATATGGATACGTACGGGGGAGGGTGGAAAGGAAGAAGTTCTAAAGGAGACCAAAAACCACCCGTTGTCCGCCATCGACAAGGAACAACTGCTGGAAATGATAGAGATGATGGAAGCAAGGCATCAGCAATATGAAAGAGAATCCAGAAAACGAGAGGCGAATGTTTTCGAGCTATTGAAATCTCAACAGCAATGGATCAGTTGTGTGAGTGATCGGATGACCCAACTCACATCCCTTATGACAATGATGGCTAATAATTTCATGCCAGAATATCAGCAAATGTCATCAAGAAGCCAAGAAGAAGAAGAAGGATCAGCTTAGGAGCAGCACGTCTGGCTGAAGACGTTAAACTTAGCGCTTGTTGGGAGGCAACCCATCGTGTCATAAGTAGGTTTTATATTTCTTAGGATTAATTTAGAAAATACATCAATCGTTTGCAGGTATTAGTGGTTTGAAGCAAGTGTAGGGTCGTGTGAAAAGGTTTTGAAATCTTCAAGACCGCGCCGCGGGTTTTGGAATTGCGCGACGCGGGTTCGAAACTCAACCCGATGCGCAGGGGTTGAATTAGCGACACGCGCGTCGCGGAAACGGGAAATGCACGCCGCGGGATACGATCAGACGGTTTTTGCCCTTATACGGTGAGCCGCGGCTCACAACTCACAACACGCGACTCGGAGCTCTGGTTATCGAAATTTTCTTGCAATTTTTCTTGCTCATTTTGTTCCCACTACCAAGGTATGCCATTCTAACTATCTATTACTCGTTAAAACTAGCGATTAGGTAGTTAATTTTAGTGATTTGCCCAAAATAGTTCAAAACTTAGAATCACTAATGCTAGCTTATAGGGTGTTTGTTTTGCCAAATGGAGACCCTAGATGAGCTAGTCGGCACCTAGGCTACCCTGTGGTGTATTTATATTGAGATTTAGCAGGTTAAAATGAGGAATTGATTCGGGGTTTTGAAACAGCCGCACGCCGCGCCGCGCCCTGGCTCTTGGGCCGCGCCGCGGTGCGGTGGGGAAGAAAAAGGACTGATTTTGCAAAAAAAAAAAATTTTTGTTTTGTGGGTATATTTTCTTTTTGCAGATGATATTCAGAATGGAGCATGCTTTCCTCCAGTTCCCCGCGGAGCTGGCCAGTTCTGTTGAGTATACCTCGCGGAGGGATGCTTTGAGGAGTCGCCGGGTGTTAGAGGCGACGGTCATTGATCGAGATATTCTTAGAGATGCAGGGCTCTGGGGTGCGATCGAGCCGTTCTTACATCGCACCTGGACCCACGAGGAGGCGTCATTCACATGTCGTGGCTGGGACAGGATCATGGCCACGGACGAGGACGTGGTCTACACAGAGCTTCTCCTGGAGTTCCTGTCTACGGTCTATTTCGCTCCCAGGGCGGGAGACCCGCGTTCCAGGCTAGTACGTTTTCGTTTGGGGGGTGAGCACAGGGAGTGCAACCTCCGAGACTTCGGGAGGCGCGCCGGCATCTACACTCCAGAGGACCTCCAGCACCGTTTCTTCACCCGGTTCTTTGGGTCATGCATTCAGGGGGAGCCGGAGCGCCCTCCCAACATGGAGGTTTGGACACCGTTGTCCAATGTGATGTACGAGGCGGGAGCCTCGAGGGAGAGCCACCTACGCGATCCACTCCACCGCCTCATGCACCGGATCGTCTCCACCTCCATCATGCAGCGGGAGGGAGGCGAGAAGGTGTCAGGGGACGACGTGACATTTTTGTGGGTCCTCCTCGACCCATCCAGGTTCCTCCACCTCCCTTTCGCCCTTGCGACCGCTCTCTCCACTCACTCTACCGGCGCCTCCACCAGCAGTCCACTAGCCAGGGGGTACTTTATTACTCGCCTGGCCCGTTCCTATGGCATCCTTACTGCTCCCGTGGCAGCTTCTTTGACTGCTTTGCCTCCATCGCGCACTACAGCACGCACGTTGGAGAGGATGCGGCTCATTGAGCTGCAGCGCCCAGGGCAGTACATCCGGGCACCGACCGAGCCTTCTGAGGCACCTCAGCCTGCGTACGCCCAGCTCGGCAGGAGACGTCGGAGGCCAGAGCCGCCAGCACCAGAGCCTGCACAGCCGCAGCCACAGCAGGATGACTCACCAGCCCTCCGCCGGCTGGAGGCCAGAGTCACGCGGATTGAGGGTCAGCTCACGATGGTTTTGGACCAGCTTGAGTGGATCGGGGAGGTACTTATCCAGACCGCATCGGCCCAGGGCAGACACCCCTGACCATTCCCAGCCAGGTCCCACGATCACGAGGCTGGACCCTCCAGGCCACCGGGTGGTGATTGATGTTTCTTTTTCTTTCTTTCTTTCTTTTTATTTTTCTTGGGATATATGTATAAACTTATGACACATCTATCTGTATATTATTTCTTTTCTTCTTCTGTCATGTGTGTTTTAATTTATTTGTTAAGTGATGCATGATATACCATATTGAGAGGGAGTTGTCTCAGACAAGTGTGGGGTCACCATGCCCCCTCCACTTGTCTTGACCACCGGCGTGTCCTACTGTACCGCTACAACTCCAGCATATGAATCGAGGATCTTTTTGTACGCATTATACCTGTGATATGAAGCACCAAGCAGTCCATCGTCCAAAAAAGGGTACTCTTTCTCCCTTGCTTTGAAATAATTTTTGTACAACGGGGACGTTGTACGGTTTTAAGTGTGGGGTGTGGACGGTCGAAAGAGATATGTTTGAAATTTTTGCATAAATGATCAATTTTTCAATTTTTAGCAATATTTTTCAAAATTTTTAATGAATTGCAATTTTTGAAATGAATGGTTCGTGATTGTGATAGCATCAGTATTTTTCAAGAAATACTGTTTAGTTGTGATCATGCTATTAGTTAGTCAAATAAGTTGAGTTTTACGAGGTTAGAATATTGAGCCATTTTAGGATTGGAATTTAGGAAGGAAAAGTCAGTCAGTGGCCTTTGTTGTTCGAGCCGGTAAGTCTAAAATGGGTGGGCCTTATGCACCTTACCACCTAAGATCGTCTGGTCTGGGATGGTATTTCTGAAAGCTCGCTACACGGACAACATCGAAAGTCATGGACGATTCCTTAATGGCCTTTAGAATCTGAACGAGTAAGTACACTATATTGTGGACAGAAAGTTTGTAATCAAGGGTTCTTTAGAAAGCCATGAATTCCAAAGAACAACTCAATTATGTTTTCACAAACTATTCCATTCTAACTCAAAGAGCAATAAGCTTTGAAACTAAACACATTAAACAAAAACTGTTCGATTCTCTATTACAATTTGTTAAAAACTCTCTTGCTTGGGGACAAGCAAGGCACAAGTGTGGGGTGTTTGACAACGCCTAGTGATATCAAGTATTTTAGGCGTTGTTGAGCCCTGTTCTTGGTCAAATTATATCAAATATGCATGGGTATTCTCACTTTTCGTGTCAGGACTTGTCTGGAGAAAAAGAACAGAAACAGGGACTAAAAGTGTACAAAAAGGAAAAAGTATGGAAAGAATGAAAAATCAAGAGAAGACGTACGCGCGCCGCAGATTTATCTCCTGCGCGACGCGGATGTAAGGCGGTGGAACACATTTGAATGACGAAAAAACGGGGAACGGATAAGTACGCGCGCCGCGGATTTCACATTTGCGCGGCGCGGTCACGGGAAATTTGCAACTATAAATAGAGACATTTCCAGCCGAAAACCCTAGCAAAGACCTGGTGAAAACATCGACCTAGAAGCTCTTTGACTCGAGGATCCCATTTCACAAGCTATAATTTGGTATTTTCATGTTTTAGATTTTATTTTATTTTTTTGTAAGCTTTGAGTTGAATCTTTGGGTGTGACAACCATTGAATTCTAGCTTAAGGTTCTGTTCTTAGTAGTTTTGGTTACTGATTTGATGTTTAGATATTGGTTTGAGTAAATGAAATCATTCGGTTACCTTAAATATTGATTTTTCGGTATTTCGGATGCTTGTTGGAGTTTTGATTGTTTGATTGTGATTGGATTTTGTTTGTGGCTTGGTTAGGACGGTTTTCCCTTGCTGAAAACAGTAGCTAACTTAGTTATATTGAGCATTAAATCTTGGCTATTAACTGTCTCATAGTACTGTTAGTTATTAGCTAGTTTATGCTGTGCTTGGTTTTGCTAGTTTGAATGCCTTCAATTGCTCCTGATTCAGAGATGTACTTCTGAATTCAGAAAGTAACTAGGTCATTTGGACATAGCTAAGCTTGGCTTGGGTGTTTGAATATTGTTCAAGGTAGAAAGATAGAAATTAGTTCCTCCGACTATAGCCGTGACACTATCAGTTGGTAATCTCTCATCTAGGCTAACCACGTAGCTCCTGTGGATCGACCCTGACTCCACTATACTAGTGAATGTTAGGTTATTTCTTATTTTTGACCGCATGACGACCTCTGCGTACACGTCAGATGGACCAACATCTCCTTCAGCATTCATCCTTTTGAACCAATCGGAATCGGGGTTCTGAGTAGCCTGTGTAGCCCCTTTTTCATTATCTTTTCCGATAGTAGAAAAGGTGGTTTTGATCGGGTTGTCTTTATTCGGAGTGTTCTGATTGAACGTACTTTCTTCGTTGATCTCTTCTCCCCTTTGTTTCGGAGAGGCAACACCTTTTGAAACACCCTTTAAGGCGGCTAGTAGATTGAATACAGGATGAAGCTTAAGGGTTAGATGTCTGCGCACTTGAGGAGTGAGAATTGGATCAGTGTCTTCAACAATTCGATAAAGGAAAGAGTCGATTTCAGATATACCGTTCCGAATAGCCTTGATTTGAGAGACAGCCGAGGTGAGAATGGCATACTTGTGTCGGATATCCGACTTGAGAACCTGGATTTTGGTTTCTTTGGCTGCTAATGTATCCATCAATTCGTTTTCTGCAGCCAAATCCTTTTTCAGTTGTTCAAATTTTGTATCCATGGAGGAGACCCATTCGGAATACTCTGTCTTCATTTTCGAACGCAAGGTGGAAAGCTCCTGTTTTTCTTTCTTCAGAATGCTCCCAAAGTTGGAGATGACCTGTTGCATCTTTTCATTGTTCCTGACATGAGAGTCTCGGAAGTCCTCAGTGAACTTGAGAATGTCTTTTTCCAACCTGCCAATAGAGTTGGCAGAATTTTGCATTTGGGTGTCTGATTTCTCTATAAGGGAAGAGAATTCACGCATGAGTTTTACATTTTCGGTGATTAAAGTATCCACCGAGTCCTTGTAAGGATCCAACTGGGATTGCCAGTCGGAGATCGAGGGGTTCGCCTTGGAATGAATAAGTGTTGAATAATGTTTTTTTTATGTTTTTATGTGACCATCACTGAAATAAGTCGAAATGTTTTTTAAACAAATATTATCAGTATTTCAGGTTGCATGAATTCGAGATCAAAGACAAGAATAAATCAAGACCCGAGAAACTTTGAGAAAACATCCAAACCTGAGGAAGTAACGCTACAAACCAAAGAGCAAAATACAAAATATCAAACTGCTACAGCGCTCGCGACGCGACGAAGTCCATTGTCGCGACGCGAAGCCTTCAACGCGTGACAGAAGGCATGGTCACGACTTGAAGAAGAGCAAAGACAGAAGACCAAAAACCTACAGCGATCGCGACGCGACGGACATCCTTGTCGCGACGCGAAGACATCCAGCGCGAAGCTCCAACGTGACACCACCAACTTTCTAATCGCGAGACTACCAACTCACTACCTTCGCGACGCGACCAAAAGCAAACGCGACCAAAAGGAATCGCGACCAAAAGCTCGACATACCAGCGAAGACGCACTGACCCGACAAAAAGCGCACCGACCACCAGCTATGGACCTTCGCGACGCGACGGCATGACCGGTCGCGACGCGAGCCCTGTGTGTTCAGCAACTATAAATTGAGCCTTTCTCTTGCTATTTTGTTACACCCAATCAACCAAGAATTATACACTCATATACTCTCCAAGAAACCCACGACCAGAAACTTCAAGACTCTCAAATCTCTGCATTTGGCAACAAGAATCAAACCGCACAACCGCAAGAAACAAGATATCTTCCCGACACCAAAACTTCAAACCTCTAAACAACCTCTACCCGACACCAAACCTCAAACCTCCAAACAACCTCTACCCGACACTAAATATCACCAAAACCTCATTCAACCCGAGCAAAGAACAAGAATCGAAGCTTCAAAGAAAATCGTCATATTCATCTGCTATCGATAAGTTCTTTTGAAATTATCCGTGTTATTATTGATTTATTGAAACTGTTATAAATCAACTGTACCAAACATCCAAGACATAAAAATTGAACCGTGACAACGAAAACACATGTGGACTGTATTTAACCGAGACATCTAACTTCTAACCTTTTTATTTACTGTAAAAACACGTTATCGTTGATAATGGCGTTTATTACATCTAACATCTAATTTCTAACTTCTAACTTCTAACCTTTTATTTATTGTAAAAACACGTTATCGTTGATAATGGAGTTTATTACACCTAACATTTAACTTCTAACTTTTACTTTATTTACCGCTTTCTGTCCATTTAAATACTGTCTAGTTTAGATTTACTATTCCGCAACTCTATTTTATTTCCGCATATTATAGACAAAATACATATCTGTCACACAGTAACCGGCTTAAAAACCCTTATTCGTGGAGATCGATTATCGTATTTTCAACAATAAGTAAATCCAGTTTCTCGGAGATTTCCTTTAGTTGATCAAATGCCATCGGAACAGATGAACTGTGGGTCTTGAGTTTAACAGTGGATGGAGATTCAAGGAAATCTGAAAGTTCATCCTGGTCATCATTAACCAGAATATCTTCATCTTCATCATCATCATCTGAAGAAGGGTTGACAGGAGGCGAATTCGGAATGGTAGTTTGTTTGGGTGATACATATGGAGACTTTTGAGTGATGGGGGTTCAGAGTGGTGAGCGTTCAGGAGTTGATTGTGGGCTAGAATGAGGAGTGGTTTTTGGTGTGGGGTCATGAGGCGGCGATCGGGGAGGATGAGAAAGCTTGGCAGTGGGTATACCTTCAAGATTGTCTGTTTTCGGAACATCATGTGGTGAATTCGGAATAGGTTGAGTATCAGAGTGTTCGTTTTCCGAATCAAAAGACTGGACAAGCTTCTAAAGCTTCCTTGGACGTTTGGGCTGTTTTTCGGTGTCGGACGCTCCACCTTTATCTTTTCGTTTGACCATTTTCTTTGGATTTTCAAGTCTATCAAAAGCGTCTTGATGTGTTTGGTCAACATTACGAACCCCCGATGGAGATAGCCGTCTGTACTCGGCGATACATTGAACCTCCTTCGGAACTCGGTCCAACATCATGATCGGAATGGATCCAATGAAATCGAAATCCTCCGATTTTATGGTTGCAAACTGAGTGGTTGACAACGTCGGAATGATCGCTAACATAGAATCGGTCATGATATGGATATGATTTTGCTCAATAGCCCATTTCACCACAATGGACCAAAATCGAGCACAAGATATTTCAGAGTGACGGTTCTTGTAGTTTACACTCTCGACAAATTGGCTCCAGAGAATAGACCCGTAATCAAGATTGATATCATAATAGAGTCCGTAAAAGATAGAGTAAAAGAGCTTACTTGCACTGTCTGTGCCTGTCGTTCGTTCAAAGAAGCTTTTGAACAAGATGGTAAAAAGAAAGTTCCACAGAGGTGGTAGACCCTTCTTTGTGAACTTGGATAGTTGCGTTATGTCGCCCTTGTAGCCTAGTTGGTAGAAGAACCGTGGAAGAGTAACAGGCGGAAGAGAATCAGGATCGACAATATCATCTTCATCAGTAAACCCTAGCAATTTTCCAAAACGGGACTTGGAAATGCGCGTCTTGATAGATCCTACTTCAAAAGTAACAACATCATCAGCCTTGTTGTAGAATGCTGATGAGTATGCAGAGGAGAGATACACGATTGGAATCTCCGCTGAAGCAGTTAGGGCTTTGCAGATTCTGGAATATTTGAGACACTCGATCATCGGCTGAAGAGCTTCATTGTACTTAGAAGAGTTAAGATCGATGATCATATTCTGATTTTGTTTGATCTTCAGCATAAGAGAGGAGGTTGTATTTTCGTTTGGAGAAGATGAACCCGCCATGGATGATAGCTTGAAGAAAAAGACGATGAACAGTAAGAGAGAGTTGCCTGTGCGATAAAGAGCGGAGGGAGCGAAACGAATGATTAGTACTGCATAAAGTCACTTTATAGTGGGAGTACTCAAGGAGAGAGAAAATCCCAAGAAAATCGTTGTAGTTTCCCCAAATTTAGCAGGGAGAGGTTGAACCGCGCCCAAAATTTCGCTGTGCAGGCGCGCAAAAAGCATCAAATCAGGCGGTGACGCTGTAACTGACACACGTGGGTGACGTCATGCAAGATTCAAAAATTCGCGCTTTTTAAAAATTTCTTGTCCTTGTTATCAAAGTTGATCGTATCAACACAAAATCAGAGTTAGAAAAATCAAAATGATTTTAGTGCAAGAGTGTGCCAAAAAAATAGAAATAAAGCGAATAAATTATGAGATATCTGTGATGTCATAGAGACATAAAATCAGATGGATCCCGGGCAGCGATCTCTTCCTTCGGAATCAAGAGAGATTCGGAAGTGCTTGTGTGGTTTCCCGTTGAAATACGATCAGATGATTTTAAGAATCAGTGAAAGGCATCTTTTTGTGGTTTATTTTTGGGTGGTTTGGCCTCATCGAGATTCCGAAACGTGAGAAATGTCCGGAATCAGGAGAAGGTACTTGTTTGACCAGTGTAGTCATTAATAACAAGTAAGGTGGATGTTTTATTTGTGGCTAGATGTGTAGGAGAAAGTCTCAAGAAAATTAAAAACTGGATCTTATGGGTTAAAATAGCTTAGGTCTAGCAGATTTCGTAAAGATCACTCAAAAACAAACTTTGAGACTTCGCAATTTGATCCGTCAATGCCTTAAGGGTGATAAAGATATTTGGGTTTCATCCGAAAATATGTTGATAATAATTTCGAAATCATGAACACAGTTGTTGTGTAACTATCAGTTTTCAGTGGTAATTCTGAGAACCTTCAGAAGGGTTACGGTTATATGAAAGCGAATAATTATGGAGAAATATTAGATGGGTATAGAATGGGTTGGGAGTCTCACAGCGCATCATGGTGTTAATGATT
The DNA here is from genome assembly GCA_023525715.1 of Cichorium intybus. Lineage (NCBI taxonomy): Eukaryota > Viridiplantae > Streptophyta > Magnoliopsida > Asterales > Asteraceae > Cichorium > Cichorium intybus. Next base: position 87,708,483 of record CM042009.1, read on the forward strand.
TGTGATCTTTGACTAGAGTTTTGAAGACATATATTGAATTGGATTTAAATCCAATAATCATCGAACTTCATGGATTGGTACAAGAATAGGTAGAAAGAGATTTCCCGTCAACTACAAGTTACAAAAAAAAATTAAAATAAAAGAAAAATTAGAAATGAAGTGACAGCAGGTGACGAAAGGTGGTAGGTGTCATGATAACGCATTTAAAGCTCAGGCGAAAAGTATGGAAACGTCTAATCGCGTTGCCAATCAGCCGTCACTGCCTTAATGACGCGTAATCATAGCTGCAGACTTCATCATTACTTTAAAAAGTAACTTATGATCCATAATTGGGAAGCCTAACCGGTGTCTTGTTTGCCTATAAAAAGAAGTTATTGTTAGTAGAAGCAACATACACCCAAGAGAATTACCTTCAGAGGAGTCATCAAATGGCTCAACGTCCCTTCAACCATGGTGATAAGGTCGAAGTGAAGATACAGGAAGGAGAGTATGCAGGTGGCACCTATGGTGGTGTCGTCATGGGAGTTTGGAACCACTGGTATGAAGTGAAGTTGACCACTCTTAAGGAGAGTGAGGGTGGCGGTCCACTGACGATACAGATCAGTTATCCCTACTTGCAGCCTGTCCCACCAAGAATCTTGGTGGAGTACAAACAATTTGACCTCATTGAGGTTTGGCACAAGCGGGGATGGTGGCCGGCGGTGATCATCCATACAACTTCTCACAACCAGTTCTTGGTAGGACTGGAGGATGAGAGTCGCCTTTTTGTGGATGAGAGCGAGGTGCAAATCCACCAAGCTTTCCATCTTGGTGATCCTCCCATGTGGCACTACTACAAATTGTAGGAAGTAGTTTTTCTGTTTCCTTTTGATGTATCAAACTACCTTCCTTCAGTTTAAATAAAATGTGCCTTTCTTCTGTTTATGAATTTCTCTTTGGATTCTGTATCTGCATTCTCTAGTATAGTTGACAATGTGAAAAACAGGAAAAAGTAAGAATTAAAATCTCAAGGTAAAATAAAACAAAACAAAATAAAACACACAACACACGGGAACAAAGAAAAATTTTAAAGAACTAGAAAATATTTTTGACATTTTTGATATATATAAAGAAAATATTTTTTTGATGTTTTGTTGAGAGAAAGAAGTCAGAAAGAAAAAAAAAATATACAGAAAGGATACATTCGCTCTTAGTCATTCTTGTCTAAAGTCCGATTCCGAGGCACTCCGAATTTCGGAATCAATCGGAAAATCAGTTGGATTTCGGAATAGATTCAGCTTCCATCATTCCGAGGCCTTGAAGAATTCTGTTAAATGCTAGCTCTGGAAGTGCCTTGGTGAAGATGTCTGCCAATTGATCATTTGAGCGAACAAAATGAATCTTGATGTTGCCATCTTCAACATGATCTTTGATAAAGTGATATCTGAGGGCAATATGTTTAGTCTTTGAATGTTGCACTGGATTGTGGCAGATCCGAATCGTACTTTCGGAATCACAGTAAAGTGGAATACGTTTCATACTGACTCCATAGTCTCTCAGTTGGTTTTGAATCCATATAATCTGAGAGGTGCATGAAGCAGCAGCAATGTACTCAGCTTCAGCTGTTGAGAGTGACAAGCAGGTTTGTTTCCTTTATTGCCAGCTCACGAGTTTTCCATAGAGAAGGTGACATCCTCCAGAAGTGCTTTGCGATCCAATCCACAACCACCAAGATCTGCATCGGAAAATGCTTGAACGAAGAACCTAGATCCTGACGGATACCATAGCCCAAGTGAGGTAGTTCTTTTGAGATATCGGAATATGTTCTTCACAGCATTGTGATGTGGCTCTCTGGGATTAGCCTGAAATCTAGCACAATAACATACAACAAACATGATGTCAGGTCTACTTGAAGTAAGGTAGAGAAGTGAACCTATCATTTGACGGTAGAGAGTGATATCTGCTGCAGGTTTGTCTAGTGAAGGAGTGAGTTTGGTTCCGAATGCCATCGGAACTTTGACTTTAGAATCGCCCTTCATCCCGGATTTCTCTAAGAGCGACTTGGTATAAGCTTCTTGAGTGATGAAAATGCCTTCCGAACTTTGTCTGATATTAAGGCCTAGGAAGAAGTTGATTTTACCCATCGAGCTCATTTCAAATTTTGTCTCCATCAGTTTTCGGAATTCAGCCGTTAGGCTTGGATGTGTAGACCCGAAAATGATGTCATCGACATAGATTTGAACAATCATCAGGTGACTTCCTTCATTTTTGTGAAAGAAAGTTGGGTCGACAGAACCTTGATTGAACTTGGATTGCTTGAGAAACCGAGTTAAAGTTTCATACCATGCTCTTAGAGCTTGCTTTAGACCGTAAACAGCTTTATCTAACACATAGCAATGATCGGGATGTTTGCTGCTCACAAAGCCTGGTGGCTGTTCAACATAGACTGTTTCTTCTAATTCTCCATTCAGAAATGCACACTTAACATCCATCTGATAGACGTCGAAACCCTTGTGTGCTGCATAAGCAAGAAAAATCCGAACGGACTCCAGTCTGGCCACTGGTGCAAACGTTTCTTCATAATCAATTCGTTCTTCTTGACAGTGGCATTTAACTACCAGTCTTGCTTTGTTCCGAATGACATTCCATTCTTTGTCTAATTTGTTTCGAAATACCCACTTCATTCCGAGAACTGATGCCTTCTTCGGAGTTGAAATTCAAATTCATTTAGTTCATCTTGCATTGCTTGGACCCAGTCAGCATGATCAAGTGCTACTTTAACTGTTTTAGGTTCGATCTTGGAGATGAACGAATGAAACATGCAAAATTCCACTTTTGAAAATAATGCAGCTTGCTTTTCTTTAGCTTGAGCTCGAGTAAGAACGCCAGCAGATGTCTCTCCGATGATTTGAGATTTTGGATGATCTCTTGTCCATTTTATCATCGGAGGATAATTTGGATCATATTCAGGGTAAATTTCTGGAATAATTTATTCTGCTTCCAATTGTACCTCTGACTGTGTGTCAAGGTCATTGTTTTCAATTTCATTCTCCCCCTGGAAGTTTGCATCGAGTCTTGTATCAGCAAGATCAGAGTGACCTTGTTCAACTGAAGGAGTGGTGCACTCTGATTCAGGAGAAATACCCTCCCCCTGAATAGGTGCTGAACTCTCCCCCTGGATAGTTGCATCAGAAATGGGAGTTGGAGCATTGGTCAGAATCGGAACATCAGTGGAGTTGTCGTTTGAAGTTTTGTTTTCACTGACAGTACTGTCTATAATCTTTAACAGCTCATCTCCTTGGTTGTCTCTTGCGTTTGCTTCTGTTGATTTTGCGTTTTCTTGTTCATCGAACAAATTCATGAATTCCTCATATAGATCCATAAGAGGAATTGTTGTTGTATTTGTTTCGGGAAAGATTTCTTGAGTCTTTGTAGTAGAGTGCTTAGCTCTTGAATGGTATCTATCATCAAAGGTGATGTAGTATGTTTCTTCAATCTTCCGAGATCTTTTGTTCAGAACACGATAGGCCTTTGAGGTAAGCGAGTATCCCAGAAAAATACCTTCGTCAGCTTTTTCATCCCATTTAAATCCCATTTAACTCGTTTCTCTTTTGAGTTAAAAATAAAACACTTAGATCCGAAAACATGAAAGAATTTCATGTTCGGTTTTCTTTTGTTGATTATTTCATAGGGAGTGAGATTAAATCGTTTGTTGATGTTTGAACGGTTCTGAGTGTAACATGCAGTTGCGATGGTGTCGGCCCAGAAGTATAGAGGAAGTTTCGCAAAAGAGAGCATGGTGCGAGCAGCTTCACAAAGAGAACGATTGCGTCTTTCTACCACTCTATTTTGTTGAGGAGTGTAGGGGCCAGAGAAGTTATGCGAGATTCCTTTATTGACAAGAAAATCATATAGAACTTTATTTTTGAATTCTGTGCCATTATCACTTCTTATCATCCAAACTTGCTTTCGGAGAAGAGTTTCTATCTGCTTGATGAAGTTTATCATGTTGATCGCTGCTTCATATTTTTGCTTGAGAAAGAACACCCATGTGAAGCGAGAGAAGTCATCTACCACGACCAAAATATATTTGTTGTGAGCGACGCTTTCGATAGCAGACGGACCACAAAGATCAATGTGCAGAAGTTCCAATGGTTCGATGATCTTTGTGTTGATGATTGTAGAATGACTCTTTCGGCTTTGTTTTCCCAGTTCACATGCATCACACAGTCGGTCTTTGTCATACTTGAGTAGCGGTAATCCTCGCACAAGATCACCAAGTACCAGTTTATTAATATCACGAAAGTTCATGTGAGATAAACGCCTATGCCATAACCAACTATCATCGTTCGTAGCTTTTGTGAGTAAGCAGATAGCGGGTTTTCCTTGAATGGGTCTCATGTCCAAAGGAAACATCTCTCCTTTTCGTTTTGACTTCAGAACGAGCTTTTTAGATTCCTTTTCAACTAGTTCGGAACCATCTTCATCAAATGAAACTCTGAGACCAGTTCCAACAACCAGTTGCGAAACGCTGATTAGGTTGTGCTGAAGTCCTTCAACATATGCCACTTTTCGGATCGAAATTTCACCATTTATGATCATGCCATACCCTTTGATTTTCCCAGTTGCATTGTTTCCATAGCTGACTTTTCCTCCATTCGTTAGCGATCGATATTCTCGTAATTCTTCCTTCCTCCCTGTCATGTGATGCGAACAGCCGCTATCAATATACCATTCTGGATCATACTGTAGTACCTGCACAAGTTAGAGGGATTTAGGGACCCAAACCAATGTGGGCCCATGTGAGAATTTACGAAAAGTAGGAAATACGCATGACTTTTCAACCCAAAATGATTTTCTCACAGATGGTTGATTTGTCTTATTTTCAATTCGGAACACTTTCATTTTTGTGGATTGCCATCTTTCGTTAGCAAAACGAGATTTCGTAGGAATGAACATGTTGTTTACTTGATAAAAATGAGTTTTCTGACTGCGAAAGTTATGAGTAGGATTTGGAAGTTTGACTGACTGAGATGAGGAGTTTGGCTTAGAAATAGCTGTTGGGTGAATGTTGTTGGTTTTGAGATTCTGTCTGGTTTCGGATTCAGGATAAAGCTTGGCTTTCCATTTTGAATCACTTGAGCTGAGGATATGAGTGGGATTCTTTGTTTTTGTTGAAGCTGAGGCTTTATGAATAGGAATTGGATTTTGCTCAGATTTTGGAGTTCTCACAGATTTCGGAATCGGAATTGAATTGGCTTTCTGGGTTGGGTTTAAGTTGTTTTTGTTTCTCCAGAATTGTTTTCTTTCTTTCAAATTCTTTTTGTACCTCGCATTCATCTGTTTCCTTTTGGCAATCAGCTCTTCAGGAGACTTATGAGTACGAGATGTTGAGCAATAATGAGAATCGGATTTGAAATTACTTGACTTAGAGTTTGAAAGAACCTTTGTGCCCCATGATTTATTTTGTGAAACAAAAACTTGGTTTGGGACAGTCTGAATCTTTGGAAAAACAGTGGCTTGTTCGTTTAAGGCTTGTGATCCTTTATTTTCAACAATCCTCGCAAAAGCGACTGAATTTTCAGAAATGAGATTTTTCTTAGTATCAGTAGAATTGTTTATGAATTCCGAACAGTCAATTTCATCCTCTACTGATATCTCACTCATTTCACTTTCATCAAAATTAGAAATATTCTCATTAATGGGAGTATTATCAGAATTTAATTTAGAGCATAATGAGTGAAAGTTTTTCAAGGTTGTTGTTTTAATTTCCTCATGATCATTTTCTGAAAAATATTCATTAACCATGTTTTTATGTTCTTTGGACTGAATGTAACTTTCAATTTTGTCAAGTCCAATGCGATATGCTTCCGAAACATCATAAGATGAAACAATGGTTTCACACCTATAGCATTCAGCATCAATTTCGTCCTCTTTCAATTCAAGAAAGGGTAAAATCATTTTGTACAAACCGTTGCCTATATCAAAGTCAAGATGTAGTTGAGTAATATTATTGTAAAGACGTTTTGCGATTAAACAAAAAATATTCCTCTGTTTGACAAGAATTAAATTATCCCTTTTGACATAAATGATATCGTCTCGTGCTCTAACTAGTTCACTATCCAAATCCTCGATTCTCATTCGCCTCTCCTCATTCTTATTCGATACCCTGCTCAGTTGATCATTTAGGTTAGAATTACTTACACGTTTTCTTTTTAAGCTATCACTCAAACTGGAAACGGTAAAGCTAAGATCATCTAATTCGTTATCATAATTGGAAGAGCAAATATTTAAAGACTTAAGGATAGAGCGTACCTTGTTGACCACAGCCTCGCATTCCTCTACCTGTTCCGAAACAGGTTTCGCAGCAAAGCAACTTGCTGAAGTTTGGCACCCATCGGTAGAGTACCCTCTGCTTTCGGAATGGTCAGTCTTCACCATCAAACATCGTCCGTGCGTCGGATTTCTTACCTCCTCATCTTCCGAATCCGTTGACCAGACCTCAACAGCACCGAACTCGCTATCCTCCTTGACCACAAAAGCTGCTTTGGTTGTTGAAGCATCGTTTTTTTCAGTTCTGCAATCTTCTTTGCGTAATATACTTCATCTTTTACCAGCTCCTTCTTCTCAATTTGCTTTCGGAGCAAGCAGTCTTTCACGAAGTGGTTCTTGCCTTTGTAGTAATGGCACTCATAACCCGAGTCACCAACAAGCTTCTTTTCTTCATCACCTTTCTTTTTCTGGTTTTCTTCCGAGGTCTTTTCGGAATTAAAACCTCCCTGTCGGCTTCAGTTTTTATATTTAGAGAAGTTTTTCTTGAAGAACTTCTTGGGATTTGAAACCATCAAAGCTTTATCTTCTCTGGTCAGTTCATCATCGGAGAAATCTGAATCAGAATCAATTTCAGCAGATTTGTTCCCAGTGGCAACTAAAGCAAGCGAACCAAGACCAACAGTTGCTTTAGCTTCCGAAGTAACTTCTTTTTCATGGGATTTAAGAATTCTCATAACTTTAGCCAGAGTGTAAGTTTTAAACTGTTCATGCGCTTTTATTGTTGAAACAATGGCCTTCCATTCGGAACGAAGACCATCTAGAAAAGTGACCTTCTGCTCAATTACAGTCCGAGCAATTTTGTACTTTAACAATCGACTAAGAAGATGGTTGTAGCGATTGAATGTCTGGGTTAGAGTTTCTTCTGGACCTTGTACAAAAGATCCGAAATCGGAAAGAAGAGTGGTCTGAATTGAGTGCTCTAGGTCAGCATCTCCAGAGTACAACTCTTTAAGTCTATCCCAGATCTCTTTAGCCGTCTCGCATGAACTAACTAGGCGAAGAGTGTCTGCTTGGAGAGCGAATCTAATAATTCTGAATGCTTTAATGTTGCACATCAGTTTATCCTTCTCGTCTTGAGTAATGTTTGTGTGAGTAACAAGCAGATTTTTGTATTCTTTTAGGGTTTTGATAACCCTCCTTGTGGCCGTATGTACATGAGTTTCTTCAGTAATAGCTTGCCAAATCGTTGCTCCATGTTCTTCAATTCCAACAACATAATCTTCAAAGTGCAATGCCCAAACCTCATATTCTTGAGTAAATAGAATTGGAGTCCTGGTGGTGGATCCAATGCTGCTTGAAAGATTGAAAGACTGAGTATGTGAGTCGTCAAAAGCCATTGAAAATTGTTTATGGTTTGAATCAGAAGTGTAAGAACAGATCAAAAGAAGAATCTAATGTAAGGATCAAAGTCTGATATCCAAAATCGATCAAAACGATGAAGATAATCAAAGACAGATCTGTGAATAACACTAACACCCGCTCTGATACCAATTGTTGTCACAAAAGAGTTGGATCGAGATTCAAACAATGCGGAATAAGAAATATAAACAAGAACAGGAACAAAAACAATGTGAAGAACTCATGTCGAATGATTTATTTGCAACTCAAGAACAATTCAATGTGAACTATTCTGTATGAGTGCCGTAAAAGATTACAAAAACCTTAACCCTAATTAGGGTACGTGCATGCTATTTAAACAAAAACTAAGTATGGAAGGACAGGCCATTCCATAACCGATAGCTAAACTGAAGGCACTAAATCTGGCGATAAATCCGATCAGCATCTTTGACTCAATCTTTATTTATGACTCAACAACTTTCAATGTACAAGTGGGACAATCCCAGCTTTACATTTCTGACAGTGTCTACAAAACCTACTTAGTCTAAGATGCGGTCGGAATATGGTTTATGTGGTCTGACTGGTTTAGTGTTTAATTTACCGGAAACTTATTGACAATGTATTTTATACATTGAGGATCGAACTGTTCCGACCAATGCTCCATCATCTTCCCTAAGACACATTATAACCGTTAATGTTCTTGGAAGAGAATGAACTGTGAAACATTTTCCCGATTTATATTGTCACTCAGGTTCTGTCGATCTTGTACTTCCTTTGAAGTCCTTGAACTGTTCAAGGTTTCAATTCAATTGCTTATTCTAATAAGCGTAGCCATATTCGTCATACCAAATGACGAATATCGTGAAGTATAAACAATTGTGTTCTATTTGAAGATTCGAGCAATACACAGTAACTGATGTGTTTGTTGCTCCTAATCTTGATGTCTTTTACATCTCTATGTAAATTTTATGACTTTGTTAATCCTGGTCAAGACTTGCAACCTTCAGTTGACTTCAAGTTAACCGATTCAAACATCCTATCCTCTGGATCTTTGGGTGATTCATTTATTGCCATTTGTGCTTTATAAAGAACTTAATCATCATCTGACTCTAAGTCAAATGATTCCAAAGTCCTGTCCAACTGGATCTTTGGTTGATTCATTTCTTGACACATTAAGAACTCAATTCATCATGAGACTCTAAGTCAAATGATTCCAAACACCTGTCTAACTGGACCTTTGGTTGAATTAATTCTTATAACATTAACAATCATAAAGGACACAATTCCTGAATCCAAACGCTTTGGATTAATATTCAAGTTATTACTATTCATGCATTCAACACATTCATACAACATTTCAAGGATAATTTCAAACAACATGTGTTAAAAGAAAATTGATAATTTTATTAAAAACATAATCCTTGAACAATGTAATATATGATAGACAATGTCGAAACACATCTAAAGGCTAATAACAATATTTTAATATCTATCTAAACTTCAAAACTGCATAAGCCGGAAATCCAATCCAAATGTGCTCCTATGCGCCAAAGTCCCGTACCTTACTGATTCCCTGCGTACAAACCAAAATGTGACTATCACATTATGCATCAAGGAATTATGGAACAAGAGTTTTGAGTTTTTAGATATACCTGAGCTTTCAAAAGTTTTTGACCTTGGAGCGTCTTCCAATCTTTCCACGACTGTATCCGATTCTGTGGATTCCCAGTTTAAGACATGTCCATACGATCTGGATCATTTCTTGCTGCGTCTTTTCACTGGACTTAATCTAGAAGTAGCTGAACCATTGGAGCTATGCCTATCCAAAAGTGACTTGTATAAAGTCAATAGTGGACGAATTTCCATAAGAGTCCTTTTCTGGTCTTCCTTTCTGTACGTCTGAATGAACAGATCGTACTTACTAGTCAACGAAGCGAGTAGGATGTTTACACGAATCTCCTGACTCATGGAATAACCAAGTATGTACAATTCGCCTATGTAAGCTTCAATCTGAAGAACATGCGAATCGATGCTACTTCTTTCTCTTAGCTTGCACTCTGCAAGTCTTTTGAAGATCCTAGCTCGTTCCTCTTCAATTGGTTTTTAGAACTTTTCCTCAACCGACTGCATTAACTCATATGGCCCCAAGTATTCAAAATCCTTACGGAATTCGGGGTCAATGGTCAATAGCATGAGGTCACGAATTTCTTCGGATTCATCAACTAAGAAGTTACGCTCATCATAAGAACTCTTTATGATGACTTGTTCCGGTAGAACCGGGATCGGATACTCGGTGAGATGAAGCTTGCCAGCAATGACGAGAACCAGTCTCCAATTGCGAAGCCATTCCTTACAGTTAAGGCCAGTCAGCCTTTCCATATTTGGTAGGTGCTTTCTGATGTTCTCAAAAATGGGTGAGGAATGAGAGGGAGGAGAATAATCACTTGATTCAGACATTTACAATAAACAGAATTTATTAGTTTAATTTATCCTTTTAAATAATTACCCAATTTATTATTTATTAAAGCTAGGACCCAAAATATCCAACTATGATGTGAAGAGGGATGCCGTAATCACAACATAATGGTCATTAAGGTAGATAATACACTTATTAATTTCATCATATGAAATTCCTAGATCTGTTGAGACACATTGAACTATTCAATGGCATGTTTAGTCTCGGATGTGCCCCACTTTTAATGACTGGGATGCCGAGGATCACAAACCGGGTGTGAATAACCATGTAAGTTAGCTTGGTACTCTCGAAGTCAATTACCATCTCTAATTGACGTGCCGGTTAACCACACACGCTCCATCAATAATGGTAAAATCGAGAAACCCATTGCAACTCTTTATGAACCCCTATTGGTGTGACGGTTAACCACACACGCTCCACCAATGTTTCACAAAGCGCAATGTGCAACTTCATGGATTTGCAACTAATTCACATTTTTGACCTAAAGTAAGTTGATTGGGATTTTGTTCAAAGTTCTAGTACTTTCAATTATAGCATTATACTTTTAAGAGGCTTAGCGGTTCTATCAAACCCGTTCGGCTAACGTCACTCGACTAACCAGGAGAGCGGTGGGTAAGAGTGGATACCCATTAGACTACCATTTTATAGGCAGTCGCCTTATACCCTCTTTATAGGACAGTTTTGTGAATGAGGTCTACTAACGGTAAGACTAACCATTTAATCTTATATATAAATATTAACTTTTAATCATAAATATATAAGATATATTTTAATCTCATTAAAATATTTTAGAATTAATTTATTCATAATTTTCGCTAATTTATTTCAATTTTTCGAAAATTTTTAAATTAATTCTTTAAGTTGATTTAATTGATCTTTTAATTAACAATTAATTAAACTAATTAAATCTAAGATAGATATCATAAATTAATCAAATTAATATTACCTATCTTAAACCCTTAAGGTTCGAAATTTGCAAGCTAGGGTTTAAGGGTTCCAGTTATTTTGTAGATCCAGTTACCAAAAATAACAACCTACTTAAAAGGCAAGCAAATAAAGAGGGGGACCAAGGGGTGGCGGCTAGGGTTAGGAAACCCTAGCCTTGAAATCGATTTTAGGCCATTCCAAGTGTTTATTTTCGAAAAACCCTCATGATCAAATGAACTGTTTATATCAAATCATAAGAAAACAAGCCATAGCTCTGATACCACTGAAGGGTTTTCTAGCAATCAATGAACAAACAAAGTCCTAAGTTCACATGCAACCCTAGAAAGATCTATGTTTTATTCTATGAAGATTATAAACTAAAACCTAAGGCCAACAATTATTTTTAAAGATCAAATAAGAAATTAGCCAACCTTTTGATCTTGTTCTTGAAGCTAGCAGCAAAGAGATCCTGCCTCAAATGAAGTCACACCCAAGCAATGGAGAAGAGAGTCCAGCAGAGTAATCTTAGAATGAAAATGGCGTAGGAATTAGGTTACCAGGGGGTTCCTTTTATAGCCTCCTAGGGTTACACCTGAAACCCTAAGGAGCCTCCAAAGTGGGCAAGCCTGTTGACCACTTGGACCAGATCCCCAAACCCTAATTACGGTTTTCGCCAACCCTAGAGAAACCTCCAGGGTGGCGCCACTTTTTGGCCCCTGGACTTCTCTTTGCCAGTTATTCAACTATTGAATAAATACAAACCAGTCCCTGTACTTTTAATTAATTAATTTAATCACTGAATTAAATCCAATTAATTCTAGATTAAATATTAATTAATTATTATAGTTTCTAATTAATATATTAACACTTAAATATATTAATAAACTATTTAGTTATTTCTATTTGTTTTATTAAACAATTAATAAATCAACCTTTCACTCTACTGAACTCTACACTAATCCTCCAGCTATGAGGGCAACCCAAATGGACTTTGCTTCAATTAACAAGATAAATATAAATACAAAGTCATGGCTTAGACACCTAATCTAACACCTTTAGCAACCAACCTTGCCTTATTTCGGACTACGTTACCTTCGGTGTCAAGTTTATTACGATATAGCCATTTCAGACCTACAATCGAAGAATTTGCTGGTTTTGGAATGAGTCTTCACACTTTGTTTCTTTCAAACTCTTCCAATTCCAACTGCATAGCTTCGATCCAGTCAGGGTGATCAAAAGCATATTTAATGTTCTTGGGTTCGACTTTTGAAATGAAAACATTGAACATGCACAAATCAGAATTTTTATTTAAATTTTGTTGTTTTTGGTGAAGTTATGCACGTGTCAAAACCCGATCATGAACGTTTCCGATGACTTGTGATTGTGGATGATCCTTCGTCAATTTTTCCAATAGAGGAAAGTTCAGATCAAACTCAGGTGGTCCTTCAACATTGACATCCTCAGTGTCCGAAGGGTAACCCGAAGTGAACGGAGAATCATCGTTTATTATGTTTCTTGCATTTGATTCAGGTGTATTTGAGTGAGAAGAATTGGAAGTAGAGTTCAGAAGTTGCTCCCCCTCGATCGTAGCACTTGGGGAGTTATTTCTTCCTTAAGGAGATGAATTTGGAGTTAAAGCTTCTAGCTCCCCCTGGACTGTTGGATACAAGGAGATTATATGTGAGATCTCATGCGAAGGGGTGTTGATATTCGGGTTGTGAAGCTCCCCCTCGAAACCAGAAATATCTGCTAACCTATTGGAAGACTCCCCCTCAATCGAAGAGGATTTGTGAATACTACTTTATGGAGTAACTTTTGGACCATCGGAGAGCTTAGATAAATCGGACACTTGGCGTAACACCATGTTCTAATTGGTAAGTACTCTAGCTTATATCTTAAAGTGGTCAGGATTAGTAAGATGACTAAATTGCATTTTAGGGGTATTTTGGTCATTTTCTTAATATATCGTGAATGAAAGTGAAAAGTGTGATTTTGAGCTTGAAATGTAGTTAAAATCATGTTCGAACATTGGTTATATGGGATATGGGGGTAATGGGAATTTAAGCATAAAAATAGAAAGAACTTGCGTCGCAAGAAGTTAGCGTCGCTAACGTGTATCATTAGCGACCCTAATGTCTTAAACCGACTTAAGTTCCTTGAACTCATATTTAAAGTCATTTTATGAGTTTCAAACATTGTCAAAAACGTCTGGTGGTGAACCAGGAGAATAACCTGGAGGTTCTAGAGCTCTTGGAGATAAGATTTGGAGATCTTAAGCTCATAAAGTGACCAAATTCGTCAATCTTTAGATATATTGAGGTAAGAATATCAGTTGGATACTTCTGATTCCAAGCCATGTTGCTGGAGATATACTTGCTACACAAGATATGGCTTGAGTTTGTGTTAAACTATCGAGTTGGGACCTTATAATGAGGTCTAGACCGGTTAAGTTGGACAAAAACGAAGTAGATCGGATCAGCCAGTTAGCTAGCGGCGCTAACTGTGGCTGGGGTAGCATGTATATGTTTTTCCAAACAGAATTTAGGGAATTTGGCACCGCATTCCCGAGAGGTTTTAGCTAAGTGAATTTGGGGTGTTTATAAGTCTGATGTGGGACCATGTAGGTATAGCTGGGAGCCAACAGAGCGGGAGCACATTGCCTACTAGTCCACTCCTTTAGAGTAACAGCAGAGCAGTTAATCAAGTGAGTAATCGATGCTTTACCCTTGAGATATGTGGTTGTGAAACCTTTGTGATTCAGTGTTAACTGTTGAGCCTTTATGGCTTATCGTTGGTTGTTGAAGCCTTTATGGCTCGATGTTACCTATTCCGTGGGGCCACTAGTGCTTGTGATTGTGACCACATATTCCGTTGGGCCACTGGTACTTGTGGTTGTGACCACCTATTTTGTGGGGCCACATTACTAGTTTATGTGGTTGGGACTACTCATTCTATGGGGCTACGTATCTAGTATTTGTATTGGGACCACTTTTTGGTTATTATTATGTACTCGTACTTGTAAACGTTTTTTTGATATTATTATGTTTGATCGTAAAAAAAATTATGTTATTATATATTTACATTCCGGGAAAAAAATTTTACACCCCCTAGTGATAATTCATGGATCCGCCACTGTATATATATATATATATATATATATATATATATATATATATATATATATATATATATATATATATATATATATATATATATATATATATATATATATATATATATATATATATATATATATATATATATATATATATATATATATATATATATAGGGAAAGGTTCAAATGATAACCACTAAAAGGTTGATAACCGTGAGAACCACTAATTCACAGTTTAATAATGTTGTATTTTTTATTTTTAACAATTGTTTTTTATCAAAATAAAATAACCAAACACATCAAAGTATATAATTATCCTCCCTTTGCTATTAGATATAAATATTCATGTGTTTTAAAGAAAAAAATTACGTCATATTATTCAAAGTTTAATAAGTAGAAATTTTATTATATTGTGAATATTGTAAAAACATATTAAAAAATAAGGAAATTTATTAAGTTTGATGTATTTTCATATAATAAACAAGTGTGAAAAAACAAAAAAACGAAAAAAACATAATTCTTAATGTGTGAATATTGGCTCTTACGGTTCTTAACTTTTTAGTGGTTCTCATTTGAACCCATTATATATATATATATATATATATATATATATATATATATATATATATATATATATATATATATATATATATATATATATATATATATATATATATACTAGCTGCGTACCCGCGCAATGCGGCGGCGGCAAATAGTTTCGTTTCAGCAATTCATTTTTAGGTTTTAGGTTGCAGATGGGAGGGGGAGTTGGCGAATATGAGAGTGATTAATTTCTTTTCGGGCTATTGATTGCCTTTCCAACGATATAGGGGACGGTAAATACCCGAGAGTGTGGGACCAAAAATGGAAAAAACTTTTAGAAATTGGTTTGGAACTATAGGGATATTTTGCAATGAAATGATAAATAGAAGTAGAATGCTATAATCTGCACAAAAGACAAAGTAAACAAAGGGACAAAGGACAAAACAATTTTTCGGACCAAAAGTGTAAAAATTCTTAAAGCTAACAAATTTTGTAAAAACAAAAACTACAATGCTATAATCCGCAAAAGATCAAACTAAGTAAGTGCTTAATTTGGGCAGAACTCGCATTTAAGGAAAGTACAATGCTATAATAACAACAATAATAGAAGTACAATGCTATAATCCAAAAGAAATAGACAAAGTAAACATTTCGTTTGGGGAAAATTTTCATTTAAGTAAAGTACAATGTCATAATCTGCCAAAGTAAACATTTACAGTGCAATAAATTTAAAAAAATGAAAAAGTCAAAGAAGCCAAAGTAAACATTTACAGTGCAATAACTTTAGTCAGTTTTTTTATAAGATATAAATTATCAAAAACAAACCAAATACGTTTTAATTCATCTATTATAGACCAATTAAGTTATAGTTGATATATATATCGTCGTTAATTTTAAGCATCATAATAGAATAATGTGTCTTCATTAGAGGTTTTTAAAATAAAATTACTTCTAAAGTTTGTTCTTCCTATACAAAACAGTCTTCATAAACATTGTTACATAATTCTCACGTTAGAAATCAAAAGAGCCAAATTGTATCAATTTTCACTGCTATATTTTTTAAACATATCACTAAATTCAAGTCGCATACTTTTAAACCAACATATTTAAAATAGATTAGATTACTAAGTCCCATGCAAAACAACATACCAACAAGTGTCTACCCAATTGTATCAATTTTTACTATTACGGTTTTCAAAGTACATTGTTCTAATAAGAAATAGTACAATGCTATAATCCGGACCAAAACTGTAAAATTTCTGAAATCTATAAAATTTTGTAAAAAAAATAGTACAATGCTATAATCCGAACCAAAACTGTAAAATTTCTGAAATCTATCAAATATTGTAAAAAGAAATAGTACAATGCTATATATGCATCAGGGTATATCGTCTTCAAAACATATAAGCACTTCAAAACATTATTGTGGATCTATATCTGCATCAGGTTACAAAAATCAACAAATTAGTTAAAGACGTATGAACTAAAAAAATCAAATCGAAACTACAATATATTTATTTCTCAAGTTATCTCATGCAATTTTTTTTTCATAATGGCAACATTTATCTTATGCAGCTTCATACAGTGATTAGAAAGGTAACTGGAAATGTCACCTTATGCAGCTTCTTTTGATGGCCTCTAGTTTCAATAGGAAACCGCCTTAGCATCACAAACAACCTAAGAAAAAAACAACAAACCATGAATTGAATGTGAAATTAAAGAAAAAAAACATATGTTGTTCTTTAATAACTGAAATAAATGACTATCTTCCACCATATACCATGAACCCTACAGCAGCACCAAGCGAGATAACTCCACATGCAGAAAAGTGCACATTAAAATTATGAGTTTTTATTTCTTTTTAGAGTAAATTTAAGTAATTGTACCTGAAAAGAACAGTTCAGCAATTTCCACAGCAGTAGCAGTTATGCTGAATCTCATATACATCCAGATGCATATCTAAAAGTCATCATGTAAGGTCAAAAGAATGTGAGTGGCAAAAATTACAAAAATACCCTTGGAAGTACTTTTGCCCCTACCTGAATGAAGTACACAACTCCATTTATGATGAATTATGTAGGCCTGAGTTTATCAGTTGGAAGACTTCTTGCCTGAAAGTTGGAAGATGGATATTTATGCTAAACTGTACATTCTGAATTTAAATAAAAAGATGAAGATAAAAATGTTTTTGGTAAAATGTAAGAATAGCTGGTGGTACGTTTCAGCCCAAAATAATACAAGTAATGTGTATGCTGAGAAAAAAAAAAGGCCAGGAAGATCCAACAGTATCATGTCTAATACCTGTAAGCAACATCAAGTTAGTGCAAGAAATAGCAATGTACTTTAACTGAAGGTCCAAATGCAATAAATAGTAATGTACTTCCGTATATTTTTGTAATTTAGCTTCCTATATTTATTTCTTTATTTTATTGCATAAAATCTACCCAATTGATGACATTGTTATAATTGGGTAGATTTTTCCAAATTAGAATGCTATAAATAGAAGAAATAGATTTGTGATGCTACAATAAACAAATCAATGAGTAGACATTAAGTGGGCATGACGATTTCTCACAGATTTGAACATTAAAGCTCAAAATTAAGTTGAATTAAGCATGATTTAAAAATGAACCTAAAAAATAAAATAAAGGGTTTAGATACCTTTGTATGTGGATATGTTGGTTCAGGAAGAGAAGTACATTTAACTTCAAACCATTTAACTTCAAACCTGGACAAAAACTTCAAACCATTTAACTTCAAACCTGGTTCAGGAAGAGAAGTACATTAAACTTCAAACCATTTAACTTCAAACCTGGACAAATATAGCTTCTTCTTTTTTCAATTTTAGTCCCAAAATAGAGCCATTTAACTTCAAACCAACAAAAACTCAAATGACCAACTTTAGTAAATGAAATAGTAAAAACAAAATAAAAGAATACCTGAAAAAATGACACTACATACGTTACAACTAAATTAAAATTTAAAATTATCTCACAAAATTGCGTCCTTATGGTATATTTATTTTTCAATTTAGGTACAAGGGTACAAAGGTCAACTTTAACAGATAAAACTCAAGATGGTTAAATTTTACAGGAGCCAAAATCATTACAAAATACTTCAAAAAATGCAATGCAGGGGTAAAACAGGAAAAGGATCATAATTTACCTTTTGCGGTATTTTCTGCTATTCGAAAATTAAAACAAAAAACCTCCACATCCTGCAGGCATCAGCATCCAAAAATACATCAGTCTGACAAAAGTGGAACTAAATTATGTAAAAAAGAAAAAAGGAAAACGAAAGACGGTAAAGGGAAAAAACACGTGTGCTTATCTGAACTTCAGTGGTTGTTCAATCTGAAATTTGACATACAAAGTAAAATCATAATGATTTGAATATACAATGAATTATTGAAACTTTTAAAAAAATTCAAAAATTTCAAAATATTTAAAGTTTTCAAAATTTGAAAATTTGAAAGTTTTCAAATTTTAAAATTTTGAAAGTTTTCAAACTTTAAAATTTTGAAAGTTTTCAAAATTTGAAAATTTAAAAGTTTTCAAATTTTGAAAATTTGAAACTTTTCAAAATATTTAAAGTTTTCAAATTTTGAAAATTTGAAAGTTTTCAAATTTTGAAAATTTGAAAGTTTTCAAATTTTGAAAATTTGAAAGTTTTCAAATTTTGAAAATTTGAAAGTTTTCAAAATTTGAAAATTTGAAAGTTTTCAAAATTTGAAAATTTGAAAGTTTTCAAACTTTCAAAATTTGAAAGTTTTCAAATTTTAAAATTTTGAAAGTTTTCAAAATTTGAAAATTTAAAAGTTTTCGAATTTTGAAAATTTAAAACTTTTCAAAATTTGAAAGATGCTATAATAAATAGAAAGTAAATGAAAGATGCTATAATAAAGATAGAAAGTAAATGAAAGTAAATTTGACACACACTCGATCTCAAAACATATAAAAATAGAAAGTAAATGAAAGATGCTATAATAAAGAATTAAATGAAAGTACCTTGCTATTTCTTGACATTATCCAAAACTACCACGCTAATAACCTGCAAAAAATCAAATGAATTTGTATGCCCAATACTCAACTTTATTCATAGCAAACAGAATTGAATACCATTTCTAGTAAAAAATCAAATACCATTTCCAGAAAATGATTCAACAAAAGACTGTCTTGTCCCATTAAGTGACAACATGCTTGCTAGAGAGATTCCAACCTACAATACTTGACAATACATATTATATAAGATATATACAACATGATAGACCCAAAATAAACTTTTAAATTTGCTAGTTTACATATATAAGAAAAATCACACACCCATATAGTCAACGCCTCTTCACTGATGAAAAGTCCACATCCTGCAGGCATCAGCATCCAAAAATACATCCGTCTGACAAAAGTGGAACTAAATTATGTAAAAAAGACACAATTATATTGAAACCTAATTTTGAGGTTGTTGGTGCACAAACAGTTCAAATTAAGTGGGGAATGGTCCGAATTCAGTGAGAAACATTTCAAATTAAGTAATCAATTAAACCCAATAATATCATGTAAAAAATTAACTAATAAACATTTCAAATTAAGTAATCAAAAACATGTATCGTAATCATATGTCAAATACAAAATATCACCAGACTATAAAGTTTGCTACAAAAGACACCGTTTCTTCTCTAACATCATCAATATCAGCATCGATGCAATTCTCGTTGCTGCCCCAACCTGAGAAAATTATTCACTAAATTTTACAACTGTGAAAGTAGGATTGAGAAGTAAGTTTTTTGAAAAGTGGTAATATTGGAAACATTACGTAAACAACAAACTAATGTCAATTAAATTTAAATGGAAACTTTGTATAATTTATGGCGAGCGATACCGGATCGGATTGTCCCGGAGTGGTGGTGCCTGCATCGTTATGGTGTTGGCTCGATCGGATGGTCCTGGTGCGATGGCATGGTATACGGGAATCGATGGCTTGATATCGAGAAACTGAATTCTCGAATTGGGAAACGGGAGCCGAAGGCGAACATTACCGCATCGGAGACGGGAAGTGGGGAATGGTCCTTTTCAGTGAGTAGCCGATGTCGTTTTTCTTGATTTGGAGATATAGATAGAGAAAAATCAATACAAATTCAGTGGGTAGGTTGTGGTTGATCGGATCGAGTAGATCCAGATCGATGGCTATCCTGGTAAAAAATCAAAATAAAATCAAAACTTACAAACGTTGGTTGCTTCGATTAGATCTAGATCGGCGGCGAGCTTGTGCGATGGCGAGCTTGTGAGATGGGTTGGTATACCGGATTCGATGACTTGATAGAGAGAAACTGATTTCTCGATTTGGGATACGGGAACCGATGCCGAACATTACCGAATCGGAGACGGGAAGTGGGGAATGGTCCGAAATGAGTGAGTAGCCGATGTACTTGTTCTGGATTTGGCGATCTAGATCGGCGGCGAACTTGTGCGATGGCGAGCTTGTGCGATGGCTTGATAGAGAGGAAGTGATTTCTCGATTTGGGATACGGGAACCGATGTCGAACATTAACGAATTGGAGACGGGAAGTCGGGAATGGTCCTTAAGCAGTGAGTAGCCGATGTCTTGGTTCTCGATTTGGAGAAATCAGTGTGAAGGTGGTCGTTTATCAGAGGGTTACGGCCGGAAAATGAGGGTGGCGGCCGGAAAAGAAGGGTGGAGATCGGAACATCATATGCGGCTGAGAGAAATGCGGCTGAGAGGAT
Source organism: Cichorium intybus (assembly GCA_023525715.1). NCBI lineage: Eukaryota > Viridiplantae > Streptophyta > Magnoliopsida > Asterales > Asteraceae > Cichorium > Cichorium intybus. Next base: position 87,728,936 of record CM042009.1, read on the forward strand.
GGCCGAAAAGGAAGAGTTATGGGAGGATTAAGGTTTTAGGAGAGAAGCTTATTTTTTTGTAAATGAGGGTATTTTTTTGTTTAGGGCAACTGATAGACAAACGCGTCTAATTGTATCCGATTATTGGTTTAATCTTTTTTATTAATGCATAATAAAATTGTAAGATAGGCATAATAATTTGTGAGTTGTGTATTAAAATTTGTACAGTCTTAAAAATTAAGACAAATATGCATTAGGGGGTTGTATTTTATATATGGTTTATAGTATGGTATAGATATATATATATATATATATATATATATATATATATATGAGAACTTTTGTTGTCTAACCATGTACTGATGACAGTTCATTTGGTACTAAAATATTTAGGTTAGTGGGAATTATGCCTTTTGAATGTATTTACTTTTCTGTTAACTGTCCAGAACATGAATATTTTTATAATTCCATAAAGGGTATATGCTATATCATCCGTCCTTTATGTGATAATACAAAGGCAACTATTTGTTCATATCCGTTATAGAAAGCTTCTTTCCATGTGAACACGTAGTCTCGCATTCAAACATAGACCGAATCGAACTAGTAAAACGACTGTTGTTTTGTCCACTCAAAATACCTGTTTTTGTTAGTTTCCTTTTGTTGATCTATCGGCCAAAGCCTCATTGTTTAATTGTTTTACATCGAAATTGATAGAAATTTTGACAACTAAGATGTAATGGGTAGTCGGCTGTCGGCATTAGTGGCTGGAAAACGACTGGCTACCTTGTGGTGGGGGTTCCATTCACAGCAGCCGATTAGAACTTAAGCACGATAACTTTTTTAAAGAATCATTTTTATCATTAAAAACGGAATAATATATCAACACATATATGTAAGGGTGGCAAAAGTTGGGACGACACGACAAAAATAACCGAAACGAAATGAAATTGGGACGAAATCGAAATTCAAATTCGTGTTTGTGGCGTGTTCTTGTTTGTGTAAAAAACACGACATCGTGTCGTGTCGTGTTCGTGTTTAAAATTTAAAACGAAATTGACCCGAAAATAACACGAAATTAAAAAGATAATAACATGATAAATACCCGAATATAAAACGGAATGTAACACGACACTAAAAAGAAATATAAACTCTATACATATACGATTTTAGACTTTGTTATTCATAATATTATTTAAAATATAAATTAAAAATGAATTCTTGGGAACCTATTGTAATCTATTAATAATAGTGAATGTTATTAATTTGTTCAAGTAATCTGTCCAATTTCTGTTTTATATGTTGTTGTTTAATCTGTCCAATCTTTTTTAAAGGTGATTATGTTTTTTCACTTCTCTTCTTGAAAATTTATATTTAGTGATAGTACTATTTTTAATATGTTTATATTTATGTTTTTTTTGTTGTAGGTGATGAATAGTTATGTTTACAAAAACTTACCTAATATATTATGGAGTTGGATAGCAATGATAAACATGAATATACAGTGGATACATAAGTTTGAATGATTTTTTTAGATGTTGAAGGTATTTAGTACTATTTGTAACATTTTATGTCTTAAACCTTATTTAGCCTTTTCAGCATATACAACCTTTATGTTTGGGAACACAATTATATTATTAAGAATTAATTAAGTCATCAAATGGAGATTTCATGTTGATTTTGTCGTGTTTTTAAACGGTTCGTGTTCGTGTCAGGGACAAAAACACGACTTCGTATCGTATCGTGTTCGGGTTATAGAAAAAAAATCGTGTCGTGCCGTATTAGGTAAAAACACGGAACGACAACCCGATTTGCCACCCCTACATATATAAATATGTGTTTTGAGATTATCATCAGATTAAGAGTTGTTTTATTCATAGTACAATAAGTGTGTGTGTGTGTATGTGTGTGTGTGTGTATATATATATAATTATATATATATATATATATATATATATATATATATATATATATATATATATATATATATATATATATATATATATATATATATATATATATATATATATATATATATATATATATATATATATATATATATATATATATATATATATATATATATATATATATATATATATATATATATATCAAATCCGTTTTTTTAATTACCGGTTTTAGGTAGGGTTATTTAGGTAATTTATTATAATTATTAAATAAGTAATGTGATCAAATCCCATGAATTTAAGAAACGTATTTCTGTATCTTTTACTTGGTCAAAATATTTTCGTATGTTTATTTATTCATTCCATTGTTGTGTAGTTTCTGCTGCATTTTCAAGATCAAATGTTTTTCTCGAGTTTTAGTTTGTTCGACAATGAAATATATCAATCGATCGAAAACTTTGTGAATAATGATCAAGGAATCAATACTCAACAATCCAGGATTCAGCATCGTCCTCATCGCAAATGTGGTGAATGTGGCGAGTTGGGATATCATGATTCTCGTCATTGTGTTAAGAAGAAGAACATTATGCAAGAGAAGAGCAATTGTATTTGAAGTTATAAATGATTTTATCAAGATTTTATTTTTAGTTTTTATTGTTTTTTAAATATTGGATTGATGTTATAAAATCCTAGAGATGAGTTTTCATATTTGATGTACCTTGATTATGCTTTCTATGTTGAATTAATCAACTTTTATTTCAATATAATTTATATGTTTAATGTGTTTTCTTTTTAGATGATGCTGAACACAATAAGTTTCTTGTCAAAAAACCTCAAGCTTATGAAACTCCTAATCAAGAACATATTGTTGATTTAGATGGTATCCCGAATCATGTTGATGCGACAACTTCTACTCCTGAAACACTTCCTAATACTCAACAGGAAGATGTGTTTTCATTTGATCATAATGTCCAAAACGAATGTGGTAATTTCACATTTCTCTTCACTTTATATATAAGTTTTGAAGTTCTATATTTTTAATCTTGTCTTTTTACATTTAAGATGGCTTGAATGTCAATGAGTCAGTTTCTAGCAACGAATATTCTTCTCCTAGTGGTACTGTGTATTGGATTCCAAATGTTCCTGATCACATTAAGCCTACTACTTTTCTACATTTCCTTTTTATGATCATGTCAAATCAATGTATTATTATTATGCCGTAGAGAGTGGTTTTGATGTGAGGAAAGCCACTGTTAAAAAGGAAAATGGTAATGTTATTAGGAGATATTTTGTATGTAATCGTCAAGGTGTTCCCAACACATCTGAAGTTGACACATTGAGGCTAATTGTCTATTGAAAAAGAACTGTAACTTGATTAGATCAAAATGTGAAGCACGTATAAAGTGTACAATTATTCCAGGATCCACTGAGTTTATTGTATATGATGTAGAGGAGAAGCATAATCATCCATTGTATACGAAGAAGAACATACATTCTTCTAAAACTAAATGGAAACTTGACATATACGAAAAGTCATTTGTATTTAAGATGAGAAGCCAAAATGGTGGTCCTACCATTTCTCATAAGATATACAGAATGACCTGTTCATTCAGATATACAAAACGAGAAAATTAGACAAGTCTATCATGGAAATTCATTACATGTTGACTATGTATAAGTCGTTCATGGGAATACATGGTTCCACCAATACAACTGCTTCTGAATTGGGTCCGGTAAAGAGAGATATCAAGAAGAAACAGACCAGGGCAACCACTGGCCCAATTCTGAGATGTCTCAAACCGAGAATTGACATGATGGGATACGGTTCGACCAGATATAGAGAGATTGGAAGATGCTCACAGGCCAAACAGTTTGGCAACTCAGGTATATCTAAAAACTCCATAACATTTCAACTTCTGATCCTTAATTCCTTAATACATGATGTGTTTCGCACATTTGCGTTGTACATGGGGACTAAGTGGAATATGGGAAGCTGATGCATAGGAGCTTATATATATATATATATATATATATATATATATATATATATATATATATATATATATATATATATACATAATATATATATATATATATATATATATATATATATATATATATATATATATATACGTATACATATATATATATATATATATATATATATATATATATATATATATATATATATATATATATACGTATACATATATATATATATATATATATATATATATATATATATATATATATATATATATATATATATATATATATATATATATATATATATATATATATATATATATATACTATACTATACTATAAACCATATATAAATTACAACCCCCTTATGTACAATTGTCTTAATTTTTAAGATAGTACAACTTTTAATATACAATGCACAACTTATCAAACATATTATACAAACTTGTTATGCATTAACTAAATGCTGTACCCGGCAACACGCGTGATTTTCAGACGACAAGGAACTATAAGCGGGCAAACGAAATCTGAAATCTCACTTTCACAATTTGAAAACTGAAATCTCTCTTTCAAAATTTGAAAGCCCTCTCTCACATTCTCTCTCCATTTACCCTTGCTACCACCTCCCCAATCGGGCCACCAACGCCACAATCGGTCTACGATTTTCGAAGGATTCAACATGGTTGTGGTATTTCTCAAGAACCCATCCTAAACCGCCATAGCTACCTCGTCATGTCCTTGGATTTCACCATAATAGCGGATTTCAATTTGGGGGAACCAGAGCCTTCTTAACAGGTTCGTGTTTCACAAGAACCAATCTATTCTGTCAATATTTCAGAAATAATTTATCCAATTCGAGGTGTCAATGCCACGGGAAGATAAGAGCATATCTGGAAGTATGGTCATTTCAAGGTTACAGAACACACACTCCAGGTATTCGCTCAAAATGTCTCAATTGTTTTTTCATCAAATCATTAAACCTAACCTTAATCGACTACGGTCCCTCTTTTCCTCTTTCACACTCGCAATACAACCACCACAACTACGATTTTGGACCCACGTCTCGCAACTTTAAACTCACAGGACCCCATCGCTCCAGTCACCAACCACCACAACTACGATTATGGATTCTCTATTGGATATTAGTTTCGAAAATCACAGGGAAAGGTAAGTTCTGAATTTATTTCCCATCGATTTTGGATTCTCTAATGTTTTTTCTATTTTTGAATTTCTGATTTCCGAGGATCACAGTGAGGTACTTCTTGATTCTTGGTTTAATTGTCAACATTATCGTCTTCTTTTGATGGTTTATGGGATGCAGGTTTTAAAGGGTTTTTGATGGAAAGAAGATTTTCTCGAATATTGCAGGTTTTTGAAGGTAAATTACCTTCATTTATCCTTTCCTACAAAATAATATGTATCGGATATAGCATCCTACTTTATCCTAATGAGTTTTAAAAGTGATGAAATAATGCTGCAACTTTTTAATGTCGAAAAAAGAGAAAACGAGCTTGTACCTTGCAAATTGCAATAAGTCTGTGCATATCTTTTTCTTTAGGTTTTTGATCCTTTTTTACTCAAATATCTTTAATGAGATACACCTTATGCTGTTAATGTTGTACCTTTTTTGAATTCAGGAAGAAGATGATGTTAACATGGAATGGCTATAAGTTATTGTGGAATTGTTCATCCAGCAGTGGGAATTGTATGCCACTAACAGCAGAACCCCAAAGCACTACATTCATTGCCGAAGGTACAAGTAAATTACTCTTTTTATATTACTTGTTATCAGATTTTGTGAAGTTACACGTTTTTTTGTTAATTTTTTTTGGTATTTCTTTTAGGGGCAGTTTCATCCGGAAGACCAAGTGTTGTTGATGGATTAAGGATGATAGCTTTGAAACTTGAATTTGGAGTATCACACAATCATAAATTTGACAGGTTTTTCTAGATTTTGATTTGATTTGCGGTCCCAAATGTAATGACTTTATTAACATTTTGGCACTTATTTGTAGGTTTCTAGAATGGTTTCTGGACAGCTTGTGAATGCTAAAGAATCTTCTTCTGGTAATGACAAATTTACCCTTGGTTTAGATTAACCATGTTTGGGGTTACAACTCCTTGTGTAAATGTTGTGAAAGAAAGATTGAATAAAGAAGGTTATGAGACTCTTGTTTTTCATGCAACTGGAGTTGGAAAGAGAGCTATGGAGGATTTGGTTAGAGGAGGATTTATACAGGTAATTCTTGAAAACTTTATTTTGCATTCTTGAACTAACTCTACATTGAAACTATTGTAAAATAACTTAAAAAACCATGGTGGAAGTTATTGGTAGTCCACATTTTAATGCTTTATAAGAGGCTGACAATTCTTAATTTTGCAAGGGCATTTTGGTTATTACAACAACGATACGCAAAGTCGATAACCAGGGAAGCTTTCGTTAAAAATTTGCTAGAATGAGTGAAAAAGGAAGTCATTGCTCACCAATTCCGTACCCAAGTGGTTAGTTTCCCCAATTAAAAGTATTTCGAATTCACACATTGTAATATCAATTTCTTTAAATCAGGTAAGGCTTCTGATTTTGTAGGTTTTTGGAATACTTTTTTTCTACATGTTGGTTTCATTTTGTCTACGATGAAAGTCATTTGAATAATTTGAAAAGTTTGAAAAATCGAAATTTTCGGAAATTTGAATAATTTGAAAAGTGAAATTTTGAATGATTTGGAAAAGTTTGAAAATTTTGAATCATTTGAAAATTTTCGAAGTTTGAAAATTTGAATAATTTGAAAAGTTTGAAAATTTCGGAAATTTGAATAATTTCAAAAGTTTTAAAATTGAATAATCTTAAAAGTTTGAAAATTTTGAATAATTTGAAAAGTTTGAAAAATTTAAACTTTTTGAAATTTTCAAATTTTCAAATTTTGAAATTTTGAAATTTTGAAAATTTAAATAATTTAAAAAGTTTTAAAATTGAATAATCTTAAAAATTTGAAAATTTTGAATATTTTTTGAAAATTTTCCATAAAACTATATCATTAAAATGTAATTTATATATCGATATTTAATAATCTACTTATGAAGATAGATTATAAGATATACTTTTAAAGAATCATATTGTAATTTTGTAATAGTAATAACTAAAAGTTTGAAAATTATGGAAGTTTGAAAATTTTGAATAATTTGAAAAGTTTAAAATTTTGAAAATTTCGTAAATTTAAATAATATGAAAAGTTTGAAAAATTGGAATTTTTGGAATTTTGAATAATTTGAAAAGTGTGAAAATTTGAATGATTTTGAAAATTTTCGTTCATTTGAAAATTTTCGAAATTTGAATAGTTTGAAAAGTTTTAAAAGTTTTAAAATTGAATAATTTTAAAAGTTTGAAAATTTTGAATAATTTGAAAAGTCTGAAAATTTGAATGATTTTGAAAAGTTTGAATAATTTAAAATTTTCAAAATTTGAAAATTTGAAAATTTTTGAAAATTGAAAATTTTGAATAATTTGAAAAGTTTGAAAATTTCGGAAATTTAAAATTTTCATTATGAAATACTATATCTATTATATAAATAATAGTAAATAAATTGCTTCAAAGCTCCACTAGGTAAAAGTAACAGCTGACAAGAGCCTATGCTTACCACTGTTATGGCTACCAAAAATGTTGTCTTAAGGGAGCTCGATAATTGAGGAGCTTCCAAGCTTACCGAAAGTCTTAGAGCTGAGTGAAAATGTCGTCAAAGTCTCTTCAAAATCTAATATCGTTAGTCCATGGCTTTATTCACACTTGATTGTCTATTAAACTAACTTAATTGCTATTGTGGGACATATTTAAACCTTGCAAATGGGACAAATTCCAAATGTGCAATTGAAGTATGCTGCTAATTAAGCAACGTACTTTGAAAATAAGGTGTGGTATCAAGCTTTTAACAACCTAAATTTTCTTTTGTAGTATTTCAGGTTACTCTTGGATTATGATGCTTTACCAAAGGGTTTGTAGCGAATATGCAAGTATTTATAGCATACATTATTTTAATCTATTTCTTTGTGAATGTTTTTTTTAAGTCTTTGTACTTTGAAGTATCTTTAATTATTTTTCTTATTAGAACAATGTACTTTGAAAACCGTAATAGTAAAAATTGATACAATTGGGTAGACACTTGTTGGTATGTTGTTTTGCATGGGACTTAGTAATCTAATCTATTTTAAATATGTTGGTTTAAAAGTATGCGACTTGAATTAAGTAATATGTTTAAAAAATATAGCAGTGAAAATTGATACAATTTGGCTCTTTTGATTTCTAACGTGAGAATTATGTAACAATGTTTATGAAGACTGTTTTGTATAGGAAGACCAAACTTTAGAAGTAATTTTATTTTAAAAACCTCTAATGAAGACACCTTATTCTATTATGATGCTTAAAATTAGCGACGATATATATCAACTATAACTTAATCGGTCTAAAATAGATGAATTAAAACGTATTTGGTTTGTTTTTGATAATTTATATCTTATAAAAAAACTGATTAAAGTTATTGCACTGTAAATGTTTACTTTGGCTTCTCTGACTTTTTCATTTTTTTAAATTTATTGCACTGTAAATGTTTACTTTGGCAGATTATGACATTGTACTTTACTTAAATGAAAATTTTCCCCAAACGAAATGTTTACTTTGTCTATTTCTTTTGGATTATAGCATTGCACTTCTATTATTGTTGTTATTGTAGCATTGTACTTTCCTTAAATGCGAGTTCTGCCCAAACTAAGCATTTACTTAGTTTTATTTTTTGCGGATTATAGCCTTGTAGTTTTTGTTTTTACAAAATTTCTTAGCTTTAAGAATTTTTACACTTTTGGTCCGAAAAATTGTTTTGTCCCTTGTCCCTTTGTTTACTTTGTCTTTTGTGCAGATTATAGCATTCTACTTCTATTTATCATTTCAATGCAAAATATCCCTATAGTTCCAAACCAATTTCTAAAAGTTTTTTCCATTTCATTGCGGCCCGGCGGGTTTGGTTGTCGTCTTCCTCTTGTGTCTCTTGAACCATATAAGGAGACACCGGTTGCGGTTGCGGTTGCGGTTGCGGTTGCGGTTGCGGTTGCGGTTGCGGTTGCGGTGGTGGTTGTGACATCGGTGGTTGTGACATCGGTGGTTGCAATGATTGGGCTTGGAATCCTTGCGGTTGAAACGAAAACGGGGGTTGAAATTGTTGATATGGGTTGAATGGCGGATATGGTTGTTGAAAAAGTGGTGGTTGTGCGATCGGAGACCCGCCTTGAAGTAAATTCATAAAACCACCGCGGGGAGATTCAAGATTCGGGTATTGACGCGGGGTCGAGTTTAATCCAAACGGATCATACTCGCGGTTTTGGTTTGAAGGTGGGGTGTTTGGATTTTGTTCCATTGCAAAAGAAGTTTGAATTTTTTTTGTGTTTGAGGTTAAAAAGATGAAGAAGATGTGTAAAGTGAGGTTAAAAAAAGATGTGTATATATATATGTGTGTATATAGGTAATTTAAAAAAAAGGTGAATTTTTTTCTAAATATTCTAGCCGTTAAACGGCTATATGCTTCTCATTGGACGTGATCAAGCGTGAAAGGGAGCACGGTACACCACGAACACGCCCCATCACGGTAGCACGGGCCGGTGTGCACGCCGTGATGGGTGCCACCGTGTCCATCACGGTATGACCGTGATACCCACTCCCAATAGCCTAACTCTTTGATAATCTCATTCACATGAAGACAATGAAACTGTCGCATGTTTTTCCAAAAAAAATATTTATCTTTGTGTTCATTTACCAAATTGCCCCTTAATCTCTTTTAGTGTGTCATTTAACTTTTGTATTTTCATCGGGTCAACCAATAAAAAGATTTTCAATTCTATTGTCCTACTAGTCCTACGTATATACCAAATTTAAGATTTTGTTTTGCATTTTCGAATGATATCTCGAACCAATCTTTTTATCACAAGCTTCCATACCCACGTGATATGTAAACACCAACTGGCTTATAAATTTATCAAAGTCAAAATTTGTAGATATCTCGAACCAATCTTTTTTTCATTCAAGCTGCTGGAATTTGAGTCATTATGGCCATGTCTACCATTGCAATAATTAATCGATTTTAAAATTTATAAAATTAATGCAGGTTTAAGGTTAATAATTTATACCTCACATGATTTTGCAAGTCACCAAACCAAAACAAACTATACCCAAGAAAAAAAAATGAAACCCATCTTCTATTATTTTCCTAATAAGAAAAAAATAAAGCTCATCTTTTTTACACATACACACACATGTTGGCACATACACACACACATTAGACACACACCACATCAGTATATACACATCATACATACACACACATAACGAATAGTACATATACAACCTACACACACTACAAAACAAATGCAATTAACTGCATTAATTGCTACTGCAAAGTCTATCATTTAACCAATAACAAAATTGCAATTACAAACAACATAGACCCAAAAGTTATCTTACAATTTTAGCCCATTGAACTTCTAAGACCCGCTTCATGTGTAGAAAACACATTCAGACACTTACCATTACTAATACAAGAACTAATAGGGGATAAAAAATAAAGAAACCCTTAATATCAAACCCAAATTAGAATATTAAATCTACTTACAGCTTTAATGGATTGGATTTCAGTTAGCAAGCCACAAAACAACAAAGCAGGTAAATTGAACATTTCATGAACCTATATATATATATATATATATATATATATATATATATATATATATATATATATATATATATATATATATATATACATACATACATACATACATACATATATATATATATATATATATATATATATATATATATATATATATATATATATATAGATACATACATACATACATACATACATACATATATATATATATATATATATATATATATATATATATATATATATATATACATACATACATACATACATACATACATACATACATACGTACGTACATACATACGTACATACATACATACATACATACATACATACATACATACATACATATATATATATATATATATATATATATATATATATATATATATATGTATATATATATATATATATATATATATATATATATATATATATATATATATATATATATATATATATATATATATATATATATATATATATATATATATATATATATATATATATATATATATATACCCACGCTGCAAGAAAAGCTGAACGAGTTGGGCCGAATCACTGGGCTTCTTCGGACTAAAACCACACGCTTAGCCCTAAATCACCGTCTTCTTCATTTGCTTCCTTTCTCTGATCGTGTTCTTGGTCGCTTACTTGCTTGATCGATTTGCTTCAATTGATCCTAAAAACTGAAGATTATAATTCAATCAGGTTAGTTTATATATAACATATTTTGATTAATTGACTGATTTTGGAAATTCATATACGATCAGAAGCTCTGTTTTTATTACAAATATTGCATCTGTTAATGCTCGACGATTACTGCAAAATCATGAAGCTTTTGTGCGTTTTTTCGCTTTGAATGTTACTAAATATGCCTAATTAGTATGAATTAATGAATTTGCTTCTTAAAACTTGACTGATTTTATAAATTCATATACAATCCTATGCTCTATTCTTTTTTGTTACAAATATCGATCTGTGAATGCTCGATTACTACATAATCATGAAGCTTTTGTGTTTTTTTGGTTTGAATCTTACTAAATATGCATAATTGGTATGAATCAACGAAATTGCTTCTTAAAAATAACGTAGTTTAGGTTTTGATTCTTTAATTTACTCTGTGATTTGATATTTAGGTTAAAAACGAATTTTTATTTTAAAAAATCTATAACTTGTATCAAATCATGCAAGGAAAATAAACAAATGTTTCAATTATGTGATAAAAACATTGAATCAAATTGATAAACTAGATTAAAGATATAATCTAGCTTAAAGAATGAATGCAATCAGTTGGTAAAAACATTTGATTAAACTTCATAGTAATACACTTTGATAACCAGAGTAATACACATTGATAACCAGTAATAAATCATCAAAATTGTTTCAATGAAACAATAGGAAAAACCACAACAACAAAATCTGAAATATGTTTCTCAGGAAATACAACTTCTTCTTCTGTAAATGTTGGATCTTCATTAGGAAATAATGCATCTTCATCTACTTATATGCATGATCCAATTGAGTATATAATAGATGGAAAAACATATTGGATTCCAGAAGTGAATAACAAACAATATCAAGGACAGACATTTCCTACATTTGAAGAAGGATTATCCTTTTATAAGCAATATGCACGTAAAAGTGGTTTTGAAACGAAATTAGCAAGTACAAAAACATAAAAGGAGTTGAAGGTTATGGAAGAAGATACATATTTTGCAATAGAGAAGTATCTAAAAAGAAAATTGCAAATGATACTTTTTAAGACCCAAAAATACAAAAGCATAAACGGCCTTCAATTAGACAACAATATGGAGCATTTGTGAGAATGAAGGTTAATAAGAATAAAATTATGGGAGATATAGAAAATTAATAAAGCACACATTCATAGATTCGTTGATGAAGAAGATCAACATTTTCTAAATTTTGAAAGAAGACTCATGTATACACAAGAAAACCATAAATGATATGCTAAATATCAACATGGGGCCATCTATTGCATTCAAATTCTTTATACAATCAAAAGGCGGTTTCGAGAATATTGGGGTTACAGGAACAGATGCTAGAAATTTCGAGCGAGATTTGAATCAATAGAAAGAAGAAGGAGATGCTGATTTTGTAATAGAAAATTTCACTAGGAAGAAGGAATGTTTACAAGACTTTTCTGTTGACTATAGCATTGGAAGTCGTGGAGAATTAACAGGTTTGTTTTGGGCAGATGCAGAGTCAAAAAGAAATTATTATGCATTTGGAGATGTTGTCTATTTTGATGCAACTTACCGAACAAACAAGTAAGTATATTTTAAATTATCTAATGTTTTTTAATCATAAACACTTTTGAATTATTATGTTCTAAATCTTAGATCATCAATATTTTTGAATTACAAGACTTTTCATCATATATCAATAGTGCTAATTTCTTTCTTTGTTGTCACAGATACCATATGATATTTGTACCATTTATTGGTATAGATAATCATAAGAGATATATAACTTTTGGAGCTGGGTTGCTATCAAGTGAAAGCATTGAATCATACAAATGGTTATTAAATAATTTCAAAATAGGATTTGGTAAAGAACCAAATGTAATTGTAACAGATCAATACCATACTCATCTCCAAGCAGCACTAGCTGTATTTACGTCTGCAAGACATAGATTGTGCATGTGGCATATATCCCAAAAGTTTACTGAAAAAGTTAGCAAAATGATATGAATTTTTTTAATTTTTATAATTAACTAAACGTTAATTCAATTTATGATACAAAATTTGATGATCCAGAGTACACATAAAAAATATTTGGATCATGCATAAATGGAAAACATTTTCTCATATCAATTTATGATACAAAATTTGTTTCATCCACACGACACATGTAAAAAAATTTGATCATGCATAAATGTGAAAATAGTTTATTGTATGATTGTATCATAAATTAGCATACAGATGATCCATACTACACATATATAAAATCTTTGGATCATGCATAAATATGAAAACAGTTTATTGTATCGATTTATGATTCAAATTTTGATGATCCACATTATACGTATACTTTTTTTTTATCATGCATAAATGTGGAAACAATTTATTTAATCATTTTATGATACAAATTTTGCTGATCCAGACTATACATATACATATATAAAATCTTTGGATCATGCATTAATATGATATACAAGTAATTCGTTATCTTACTATATACATTCTATATATATATATATATATATATATATATATATATATATATATATATATATATATATATATATATATATATATATATATATATATATATATATATATATATATATATATATATATATATATATATATATATATATATATATATATATATATATATATATATATATATATATATATATATATATATATATATATATATATATATATATATATATATATATGCAGCTAGGAGGTAAAATTGATAAAGCAGATGTCTTGAAACACTTAAACAACCTCATCTGGAATGAAACTATAAACAAAGAAGAGTTTGAATCAAGCTGGAAAACCATCATGGAAAAGTTTGAACTCAATGGAAACAACTGGTTTAGTAACATGCATAACATAAGACACTTATGGATTCCATCATACTTCAAAGAATGCACATTCTCTAGGTTAATAATGATTACATCAAGATCGGAAGCAGAAAATTCTTTCTATGGGCTCTTATCTAACCCCAAATTGCATTTGGTTGATTTCATTACTCATTTTGAGATTGCATTAGAAGCACAAAGATGCATTCAAAGGGAAAATGATCATGAATCAATATACACGACTCCCGACTTCAAAACCGGATTGAAAATTGAAGTTGAAGCATCTCAACTATTGATAAGCAATGTGTTTTTTGATATTCACTTAGAAATCATGGCTTTAATTATTAGTTTCATGTAAGTAAAATTAGAAGAATAAGACGAAATGTCAACATTTACTATAAAAGACACTGACAAAAATCCAAAACATCATGGCCAATTTCAGGTACCTTATTTTTCTAAAACTTACTAAATTCTGAATCGTAAGTTTATGATTCAATAATTGATTCATACCTTACTATAAAACTTTATTATTAATTCAATTATACTCTTTTATTACAGGTTTCGCTTTTTAGATCCGACTCAAAACTTCTTTGTTCCTGCTGTCGATTTGAATTGTCAGGACATTTATGTACACATTGCTTTTATGTACCGAGAATGAAAAGTGCAGAAAATTATCCAAAAGTTTATGTATCAAGAAGATGGACAAAAGACATCGTTCCACGATCTACCTATGGTTTTAGTCTGAGTAATGTACCTACAAACAAAAAGAAAGAAAATATTCAAATGGTCATGAGGGACTTATATTTTTCAAATGATTTCTGCATTGACAGGCTGGTCTGTGATTTTGAAAAGTTGAAAATATTTAGAGACGAAATGAATGAGAAAATGTAACATCCTTTATCTAGGGTAAATAATTTATTGAATAATAGTAATAATAATAAATCTAATAATCATAATAGTTACAATATAACAAATAAATTAATTAACTCATCTTGAAGAAATAATTAGTTTAGAGTAACTAATTAAGGGTAAATAAGGAATCTACCATAGGAGGTTCTAGAAGGGGACTTTTATGCAAAGCTAGAACTTAAAGTAGTGGTGGGGAGGGGTTTTATGGCAAATATGCAAGAGTAAGTGGTGCTGGAGGGACTTGATTGCAAATAAGGGAAAATCTGGAGGTTTAAGTTGGGAAAACCCCACACTCTCTTCTCATTTCACGATTTTGAGAGAAGAGAGAGGGCTAGGGACGATTTCAAGTGGGATTCAAAGGGAGAAGTTCATTTCCAGCAAGATCTTAGTGAATTGCATCAGTCTCTTGAAGATCTAAGGTAAGAAATCCAATCTCCATGTTGAAAACCCACTATTTTGGGAAGATTGAGTTCAAATTCGGGTTTCATAGTTGGGGGAGATGAACTCTATGATCCCAAAGGTGTAACATACGAATTTTAATGATTATCCCTTTTCAATACAATGATTTCATGCTTGGAGAATCATTTGAATGTTGGTTGATACTCATGAACCCTAATTTTTTTGGGGAAAAACCCATCAATGAGTGAACTCTTAATGATTTGATCAACTTGCATCTTAAATGTGTTCTATGAAGAGCTTAAGTAAGTTTCTAGTGATTTCAAACTAATGGAAGAAGGAACCTCTTGAATCATTGATCAAATTGGTTGAATGGAATCGGACATTCCTTGATTTAGGGTTGTGAAATAAATTTGGATTAGAACATGGATTTGATTCAATGAAGATGTTATTGGATGATTTGTTTGGACCAAATGATGGGTAAATTAGATGGAAATAATGTCCTTTTGATATCTAGAAGTTTGGGGTAGTATTAGACTTTGAATTGGACCAAAATGAAGTGAAAATGACCAAAATCGGAGCTGGAACTGGGTAAAGCACGACCCGTGCTGAAGGAGCACGACCCGTGCTGTTTGAATCCGTAAGTTACACGAACCGTGTAACATATTACACGACCCGTATAATTCTCTGACCAGTTTTGGGTACTTTTTGAGTTTGAGCTCTACGGTTTGGGCTTTGGGTTCTAAGACTTGAACTCATTTCTAGGCAATGTTTAATTAAGATTTTGTTCTTAATTAGTGAAGTTTAACTAGCCTAGAGCTATTAGTAATGTTGAATATTATTTCTTGTAGGAGAGGAGTAATCGAAGTGAAGCAAAGGGTAACATCCTACTTTGGGAGTTAAGAGAGGTGAGTTACCGGGAGTACACATCCCCCTTTTAACTTGATGTTTTATTTCAACTATCATGTATACTTCTATGTGTTAAATGTTGCATAAACCTTATGTGTGCATGACATCAAAATGAGTCTTTTTCAATGTAATTCTTATAAATTATACAAAGAGGTTTTGAGAGACATTTGGACATCCTATTTGTGCATTGCATTACATGTAGGATGGGGATTGACCGTGAGATGCCTTGATGACGAGTTTGACCCTTCTCTAAAACAAAGAGGGTGAGGAGTTAATATGAATTTGACCCTTCTCTAAAACAAAGAGGGTGAGGAGTAGTTCCCGACATTAGGGAATTTGCATGAGGGAGTTGCTACCCCTCATGAGGCTAGTGTAATGGCCACTAGTCTTAGTTTCAACCCATATGGGAATCAAGTATTATGCTCCGTGCGTTTGCTTGTGAACTTAGGTGGGTGTCATTGAGGTGAGATGGACTTTGTGAGATGGACATGGGTGGGGATAGTTGCATTTCATATGCATATCATGACTTTCTATTTTGAGAAAATCTTACAATGTTTTTATTTCAATCTATAAAGGTGTAAGAGATATTTTTGGAGGTTGTCTCGGGTGTTAAGGTTATCCTTTCCACTCATAATGAGATAGTCTCGGGTAACTCACTAGGCATTTCATTTGCCTAACCGTTTTGATGTGTACTCAGGTTTTGAATAAGAGCTCGTGAGGAAGCAAGGATTTTTAGAAGACCACGAGTTGTGTGGCCATTTAGACCGCGTTTTGTACTTGAATTATGATACCACCTCGCTACATGTTTAAATTACACTTTTGGGATGTTTTGGGACCGTATTTTCCGCAAAAATGAGATTTCTTTGGAATTAATGATATCTTTATTTCTAAGTAATGTTTTAAATTATAAATCCCTAGCGAGGGGTGTCACAGAAAAAGACAAATGTTGACAAGAAAACGAAAAATTCAAATCCGATGAATAACAAAGAAGCTATATAATCTTTCATGGGAGTAGCGCAAAAAGAGAAGTTAAATGTATTACCTCCTCACCAAATCAACAACAAAGGTACAAGAACATTGAAGAAACGAATGAACGGAAAAATGGAAACTACTATCGAACATGCTAAGAAGAACGAAAGAACTTGTCATAAGTGTGGTAAATACATCAAATATGGTTCAAAAGAAAAACATGATACACGTAATTGCCAAGAATTCCAGATGCAAGAAAAGACATAGTTTGTTTTTTACTTTTATATCATTTTGTTATTTCTATAATGATTTTATATTTGAATTGAGACTATCAAATGATTCTAAATAAAAATTGTGACAACTGTCAAATGGGTCAACGAAAGTCAACTGAAGTCAAACGAAGCGTATGTTAGGTCAATATGTTGAAATGTAAATTTCATAACCTTTACGATGTATTATTGGATATTATAATACTACGTATGCTAATTCAAATCAATTATCGAGTAAACGCTGTAAATACGGATAATAAACTACAGTAGCGTAAAATTTCGATAATCATACAAATATTATTTTGGTATTAATAATATTCATAAAACGATGTATTCGTGAACACAAATCCGTAGACATATAGAACGTCGAAAACGGAGTTCGCATGTGAAAGTTACAACAGTTAATCGCTCAGAACAATAAATGTACATAGGATTTAGACACTAAAATACAAAACGTGGTTCCTTAAACCTCAAAAAGGAAATAATGAAACACATATTATGAAGCGTAATATTGTCTAGTATTTAATTTCATAGCCCAATTGATTTTCCGGTAAAATGTCAAATATCGCGTATTCGGAAGAATACTGCGCTTAAACGTGTATATCTTAGCGTAACGAATTACGAATCAATCTAAATAGATGTCAACTAATATTTTTATGTATAATATTGATTTATATATTTATTAGTAAGTAAACCTCCGAAAACTTATAAAAATGCGCAAAACGTTTTACTGCCTTTTATAAAAACACTCAATTCTAAAACAATTGTACAAATAATAAAAGACCAATACCCCCCCCCCCCCCCCCATGGGCTAATGACATCACTCCCCCCACCATCACCATCATGGTCATCTCCTAATATATGAATCTAATATATATATATATATATATATATATATATATATATATATATATATATATATATATATATATATATATATATATATATATATATATATATATATATATATATATATATATATATATGATGCATCAAGCCTTGTTAGATCTTCCAACTCTCCCACACTCTCTCCTTCTCTCTCTAGAAATCAGCCCACATCCCCACCATCCACCACCTCCGGCCTCCGTTTCGCCGTCGTTGACTACCGGTTGCCGTTTTAAAAACCTCGTTATTTCGGAGTGTTGTTCAAGTCCAAACCCAAGACCAAGCTCGTTTTTGGTTAAATCACGCTTCAAGGGTGAGTTAATACCCCTCTTTTTTCATCTTTATTCAAGTTTTTAGGGGTAGAATGCAAGATTACACCACAAAAGTGGTTATTTATGCATGTTTTTAACTAGTTTTTGTTTAAAAATGTTTTTTTACTTGAAATAACGTTAGATCCAAGTATTATGAACATTATTATGTGATATGTTTAGTAAAAATACAAATCTATGAAAACTATGAACATAAACATGTTAGAAGTTTTAAGGAAAAGTCATAAAAATAAAATTCATAAACGCTACGTTTTTATGAATGGAACATGACTTTTTTTTAGCAAAAATGGTTGTAACCAAGTTATTATACTATTTTTGTGGGAAATAACATAAAAGATGTTTTATGAACACTTAAACAAGTTAACTTATATATATATATATATATATATATATATATATATATATATATATATATATATATATATATATATATATATATACACATTTACATATACATATAGATATATATATATATATATATATATATATATATATATGTATATATATATATATATATATATATATATATATATATATATATATATATATATATATATATATATATATATATATATATATATATATATATATATATATGTTAATATACATATATGCAACGAACAGTTGAAATAAACTATAATAGGTATAGTTTATGGGTACAAACATTATCATGACTTTTTGGAACAAAACAAATAATTATACGAAAGTATATAATTATTATACAGTATTTTATTATCATGGCAATGTCATAACGGCAAATACAAGGGTTTTTCATATACAAACAAACATAAACAAGTTGATGACAAATTTTGTGAGACGAGTCTTCACCGTACTTATTTAAGTACACATACTAAAAGTCCTGAATTTATAACCAGAGTCTCGGTAAGAGAGCGTGATATTTGTGTATAGATCTATATAGGATTGACAAACCCGCACCTGAGCTATTAGCTACAGCTAGACCAGCAGGTCTGAGGTGACAAATGTCTAACATTCCGACGCCTAAAGAACGTCGTAGGAGGCATACATCGTTCACAGTACGGTTATAGGGAGTCTCACATGAGAAATCAACGATATATTTAGTTTACGTGGGAACATGATTTTAAATAGTTTTATACTAGATTAAAAATACGTAATACTATTTTTAAGTACCGAAATAGTTATACATTATTGGTCTTTGGGTTTTTAAGACTACAACACTTTTATAATAAAATATTTGATTTTCTGGGTTACAATACTATATTTTACAAGGAAATGGATTTCTCATACGGGTTTTATGAAAATTAAAACTACATTTCAGTAAGATACAAATACAAGTACGGTTTTACTTATACATACAAGTTTTATGATATTAAAACTACATTTTGACAAGTTACAAATATAAGTATGGTTTTACTTATACATATGAGTTTTATAGTATTAAAACTACATTTTAACAAGTTACAAATATAAGTACGGTTTTACTTATACATACGAGTTTTATGAAATTAAAATTACATTTTATCAAGACACAGATGAGTACGGTTTTACTTATACAAAGGATTTATGGATTTAAAACTACAATAACGTTAAAGAAAATATCCTTGTTCTTGGTACATACGCTACATGTTTTCACAAAGAGATCACTAAGTTTCTCACTACAAAAATCTTATGAACTCACCAACGTAATGTTGACACTTTCAAAATTACTTGTATTCTAAGGTAACAATTAGTCAGGTACGACTAACCTTTTGGGATGGGATCCGAAGACGTCTCTATTGTTTATTTTGTTATCATACTGTAATTGGATTGAAAAAATACCTTTTGAACAATGTAACTTTCCAATTATAATGAATGATGGTTGTTTGTCTACTTATGTTTCAACGTATGCAATGGTTGTGATACTATGTTCCGTTTCGCCCTTAGACGATTCCGCCATCGTGGTCTGGGGGTGTGACAGATTGGTATCAGAGCAATTGTCTATAGCGAACTAAGTATATTCTTCCATGTAAGAAATACAACTATAGATACAGGGACTTATATATCTGTTTAAATATTACAACGTACGATAATACTTTTAGAATATAATAATATTCATATAAAAGTATAGGCATACAAACAAAGATAGTATCACAATACACCAATCCAAGAACATTAGAGTTTAAGTTGAACATTACGATTAGTCTTAGTATAATATGTTATCAAATCATGGGAAGACATAGCCTGATCAACTACGTTTGACTAGGGTTTGACTGACATATAACTAAGTGTGAGCATAATGGGCAACAGAATAAAAACTCGAGAATCCTACAACACTTAGTAACCACGTCAACACTTAACATAAATACTTTGATAGTATTAGTTATTATTAAGAGCCACTATTGACAATCCTAGACACTAATATCAATATTATCTCGATACCTCTTTATCGTCTGCATACCTGAGTTATGACTAAGAAAACGGTTCTAATGCCGATAAGGGCGACAACAGGAGCTTCATGTTAAGAGACAGTTGAGTCGTCATGAGTAGTCACAACTTGAAAACCATTTGTGAGTATTCCCAATATGACTCACGAGGAGACATAGAAGTTTAACCCATAGTTGACCGATATGTGAGACTTTCCTTTTGCGCTACGATTTTAGCCTTACGATTATTTCCATATTCAACTTAAGACTTAAGCTAGGATATATTTCTAATTAATTAATATAGTTTCTAATTAATATATTATCACTTTAATATATTAATAAACTATTTATTTTATTTATATTGATTTATTAATCATATAATAAACCAATCATTCTCTCTTCTGAAAATTCTGCCAAACCTCTAGCTATGAGGGCAACCCAAATGGACTTTGCTTCTATTAATTAGGTAAATACAAATTATTAGTCATGGCTTAGACACCTAATCCAACAAATTTTGGCAGACTATGTGATTGGCGAAAATCATATAAAGGATAAATAGAGTTTGAATTAAATGATAAAAGGTTTATCTTCTTTGAATTCAAATAAAGTTTATCCGTAAGCCTTATCTGATAAACCCTTGGAACCTATAAATAGGGGTTCCTGGTTACCCCTTTCTGTGCCAACATTACCTGCTCTCTCTACTCTCTCTGGTTTTTCTTGTTGCTTGCTTGGGTGTGAACTATTTGAGGCACGACGCTTGTGGTGCTAGTTTCCAAAAGATTCAAGAAAAGGTTAGTAATTTCTTTTAAATCTTTTAGCAAATTTCGAAATCCTCTAGGTATTAGTTTTAGGTTCAAATAGTGAAAACTTAGATACAATTAGGTTCCATGTGAACTTAAGGGTTAAGTTTATTTGATTTGCATAAAACCTATCAATTCCATCATAAAAAAATAGTAGGTTGGGATTCCTATGCTTTCTTAGCCCACATCGTGGATAAGAAGAAGGAAGTGAAGGAAATCACAGACATACCAGAATTCCGTGACTTCCCTAATGTGTTTCCAGAAGATCTTCTGGGGATACCCCTAACACGACAGGTCTAGTTCAGAATCGAGTTGATCCCGAGAGCAATCCGCCTAGCAGGGTTTCCATACAGACTAGCCTCAGCGGAGATGCAGGAGATAGCTAGTCAACTACACGAACTACTAGAAAAGGGATTCATTAGACCGAGCTTCTCGCCTTAGGGAGCATCGGTTTTATTTACGAAAAAGAAGGATGGATCCATTAGAATGTGTATTGACTATAGAGAACTGAACAAGTTGACTATTAAGAACAGATACCTACTTCCCAAAATCGATGGCATGTTTGACCAGTTATAGGGATCCAACTACTTTTCAAATATCGATTTGAGAGCTGGGTACCATCAACTTAGAGTCCAAGAGGAGGACGTTCCAAATACATCATTTAGGACTCTGTATGGCCCTTACGAATTTTTCATGATACCTTTGCGTTGACCAATGCTCCGGCGATGTTTCATGGACCGAATCTGGACACCAAAGTTCGGTGGCTTCAGGGAGTTGGTCTTGGAAGAGGCTCACAAGACAAGGTATTCCATTCATCCTGGGTCAGATAATATGTACCTAGACTTGAAGAAGCTGTACTGGTGGCCAAACATGACAACAGAGATTGCTACTTATGTGGGCAAGTGTTTGACTTGCGCCAAGGTCAAAGTAGAGTATCAAAAGCCCTTGGGTTTATTACAAAAACCAAAGATACCCGAGTAGAAATGGGAGCGGATAGCCATGGACTTCATAACCAAATTTCCCAAGACAATTGGTGGACTAGACACCATATGGGTAATTGTCGATAGGTTAACCAAGTCCGCACATTTCCTACCAATAAAAGAGACAGACAAAATGGAGAAACTGACAAGGACGTACATCAAAGAGATTGTATGATTGCATGGTGCGTCAATATCCATTATCTCGGATAGAGATAGCCGATATACGTCACGCTTTTGGAAATCATTGCAAAAGGCCTTGGGTACCAGGCTCGACATGAGTATAGCTAGTAAGAACAGTTGATGAACAATGATATGAATAACTTGTGCCGAATGCTTGATTGATTTAGGGTTTTACTGTTTTTGACGATTACAACTCGCACTCGACACGGTATGGTATCACTGATATTTATACTTAATCAGTGATACGTATAGTACAACTTTATTACAGAGAATATCTTATCAGTGTACTATCCAATAGGATGCAAGATCCATGCAACACGTATTGTACTATCACGCATGCCTGCAAAAGGTATTACAAAAGGAAGTCTTTGGATCCTCCATGACATTCACTTCGGAGTCTTCAGACTTCGGGATCTTCTACTGTTTATTTACTTCGGGGTCAGTTGTGGGGTCTTCGGGTGGTCAGGCACTTCATCACAAACATACTTCAACAATCTCCCCCTTTGTGTGAAGTGCATCTGAAGCCTATACCTTGTAGTGTGTCTTGTGTACTTCTTTCAAGGTGTGTCTTAACTGTAGCCACCAGTTAAGATATTCCTTCACCTTCTTCTTTTCCTTCGCAGTGTTCACAAAGCAATTGTTTACAAGGCCCAACACTTGATGAATTGACTTTGTAGGATAGAGGCCTATGTAATCAATTTCGAAGAACTTAGTGACCATCGTCTCACTATCACTGGATAAACCTTTGAAGATAACACCCCAGGGCTTGTCCACAATCTTCCCGGCCTTCAAATGCCCGAAGTTTTCTATTGTTGTTGGTGGGGGTGCGAGTGATTGTGAGAAGAGCTTTGCCACAGTTATGTTAAATCTGGCAAATCTGAGCATATAGTTCTTGAAGAAAGAAGAGATATGATTCTTAGCATCGATGAAAACAGACACTGATTCAGCTTCATTGCCAGCTGAGTGCCTCAGAATTTCAAGAAGGACAACGAAGTCATTGGGATTCATGATGGGGAAGTTTGCGATGGTAAACTTTGAATCCTCTTCATTGATTCCCCGAAGTACAAAGAATTCAATGTTTTTGAAGCCCATGAAAGTCTCTCCTTCTTTGATCGAGATGATCTTTACTATTTTCTTCTCACTCCATACATAGTTCGGAGCTTGTATGAACTTTGCATGGAATGCCACCTTTTTTTTCTTGAACTCTGTCAACTTTTCCTTCGGTACATGCCTTTCAAATTGAAGAAAGGCAAAAGTCTTCGGATTGTAAGGAAAGTCAAGTTGACGGCTGATTCTTGATTTTGTCTCAAAGCTTCGGAGAGGAAGCCTGTTGAAAACTGTGAAGTCATTGAAGCCAATTGCTGTGATCAACTCCGCAGTCCAGGTTTGATTCTCATGAGCAATGTTGTTAATCATGAGAACCTTCCAGTAATCTTCCTCTTTTTCTTTGTGGACTTGCTCCATGTGTGGAGCAATCCTAAGCGCATTGTCTTGTGGTATTGAACTGGAACCACCTACTTCTGTTGTGGTGGTGGTTCTGAAGGAAGGACCAGCAGTTGAGATGGTTGGGATGAAGGCTGGTCTTCCAAGAATAGAGATTTGAGAGGTGGTTTTTGGTGTGGTGGTCACAGTGCTTTGAGCTTGAGTTTTTAAGGCAACTGTGACCAAGGCTTGAGTCACCAAGGCTTGAGTCACCAAGGTTTGAGATTTGGAGGTTGCGAATCCAGAGGCTGCGGATTCTCCCCCTTGTGAAGGTTGAGCCATCGGATCACCCTGAGCAATTGCATGTTGAGGCGGCCTCTGAGATCTTTCCATTTTTAATGATACGTTAATCATTGGCTGAAGGGTCATCCTTAGTTTCTTAATGATGTCTGAAGTAATAGGAGCATTGGTATTCTTCAGCTCATTTGCAAAAATTGTTATTGCTGAACGGGATTGTTCAGCAGTGAGCTCTTCAATGCGCTTATTAGCATCGGACAAGTGTTTGGCAATGTAAGACCCGTATCCTGATTATAACATATACTTAAAATAAGAGTGTTAGGAATTATATGATTTTTGGTAGTTATAAAGCTAAGAAAAACTTTAGTTACAATTTCATATGAAAATCAGCATTTTGTGTCGTTTTTAGAAAAATCATAATTAATTATAGGAAAATCGTTTGGACCTCAAACCAGTGCACAAAGTTTAAAAATTGAGTCTAGTACAATTACCAAACGTAATAGTAAGCTTGAAAATGACATTATCTATGGTAAAAAAATGAAATCTTTACTGATTAGTTCGGAATTGACAGATTAGATAGTCTGCTTTCAAAAATTCATAATATATCATAGAAAAATCGTATAAATACGTAAAATACATCCCTGGGAAGGTATTGAGATAAATTTCTGGAATATCAAATAAAAACATGAATTTCATGGGTTTAAAGTCGGCTAAACCAGTCTTGAACAGACTGATTCTAGAAGGTATTAATTTCAACAAAGTTATATTATTAAAATATTTTGTCAAAAGTGTCATGCCATTTTTTATTCAAGAATTCAAGTATAAATATCCCCCAAAACATCTCATAAACCACACCAACAAATCTCAATCCAATATATAGAGGTTTCTAAGCAGTAGAGTGTAAGAAGTGAGCGGAAGGAAGGTCAAAAGCCTAACGAAGAAGTTATAGATCTCGACGACTGGTCATAAGGTAACTACAAACCTTTGTATAGCTTAATTAGGTATTGTAAAATAATTTTTGTGTTAAGAAGTAGAATATGTAATAAGTATAACATATTCATTTCCAACAATAGTAAACAAAAACCTTAAAAACGTCCTTATTATAACAATTCGTAATTCTGAAAATAATACCGATTGATTTACTTACGAGGACGGTGACTAGGCCGATTACTTGGGATCTGGTTGTTGGATTTTCCGAAAGGCTAAAATGCTGAAAGGATCCTGCCACCCCATCTAATCTTCTACCTGGCCGTTCTTTACTTGATAAATCATGGAGTATCATGTTGGAATTATTGAAGGGTTTTATGATGCGACTATAATATAGTTAAGGATTAAGAAATGATAGATTTCTTATTATGTTAACAGTTAAAGTTGAAAGGAAATACAAAGGCGAGAAAGATAAACGATATAGTCAACTACAATCAGGTGAGTCTTCTCACTATACTATAGGTGATATTGCATGCGTAGGAAGGAAGATAGGTTAGGCTAAGGTGGTCTTACCTGTTATAATAATTGTATGAATTATTTCTATGATAATTATTGTTTGTGGACGGAACGGGAACAGCCCGCGAGCCAATAGGCGGAACGGGAATAACCTGCGAGTCATTAGACGGAACGGGAAAAGCCTGCGAGCGATAAGACGGAACGAGAACTGCTCGTGAGTCTTCAGACGGAACAGGGATAGCCCGCGAGTCTCACAGACATATGAATGGTTATGATGTGTTCTATGTTGTGTGATGGATCGTATGATATTTTGAGGAACTCACTAAGCTCCGTGCTTACCCTTTCCCTATATAAACTACTGTTTCAGGTACATCAGGTACCATGGATGGCAAGGCGTGACGTGTATACACTGTGCTGCTTCATTGGAGGACTGTTTTTGAATGGATGTTCCGCTATGTTGTGATTTCATTAACTTTTGTTAAACCTGGGATGTTTTCATTAAACTTATAAGTTATGGAATTTTATCAAAATTAATTAAGTGGCTTTTCTTATATTGAAGTGTTCGTTTAATTTTTTTTTTAATTTTACCCTAAAATTTTGGGATGTTACAAGTTGGTATCAGAGCACAGCTTGAGAGAATCAGGCTCACTTAGTGAGTTCTGGACTCAAGTTGAGGCTTAAGAGTTTTCTTAAAACATTTTTACGAAAGGATGTTTTACGAAGGGTGAAGTGAAGACACAGTGTGTACCGCCAGCCGACGCCAGTATGAGAAAAGGGGTTAAGTATTTAATATTGTAGATGTTAAAAAAAACATATGGTATATGTTTGCTGAAATGCCTGGTAGAGATCACACATTGTTTTATTATTATCTGCTATTTGCTAATAGAATTGTATGCTAGTGCCGATAGGTTGCTTAGAGATTTCCACTAAGTTGTATACAATATGGACTGAATAGTCATAGAATGTGTGAGTTGACCTTATTGCATGTTCCTTGTTTGGTTGTTGTCTTAGGGAAGATTCTCTTATTTGAAAGACTGTTTAGTTCGATATTGTATACAACTACGTTCGCGAAACAACCTGTCATCACTGGAGGAAGTTCCGTCTTAGTTAGAATAGCAGGGTGGGGGTGGGATTCCAAGTATTCCTAGAAGGGTTGACATATGCCTTGTAAGGGCATGTGTGTTAAAATTATCGGTGAGAAGCGAATTGGATATTTTGAGACGGGTCTTGGAACGGACATGGATAGGTGTGGAAGGTAGTAGTAGAGCTCCTACTATCAAAAGCACAGGATCCACGTTCGAGTCGGGAGTTCGTCACGAAGGATCCAAGGAGCTGAGTATGTGAGTGTCTAGCATAATTAACTTAAATGCTAGTGTAATGTGGTAAACTTTTATCCATTCGATTTTTGAATGTTGATTGTGAGGTTCAGTAGGAACAATTAAGATGCGATCATAGCAGTTTGGTTGGACCGATCATGCTTAAGTTGAATACTGAGCTTAAAGACTGTTGAAAGGGAGAATGTCAAAATGCTATTGTGGTAGCTATTTTTCATGCAACTAATGGGCGCACAAGTCAGACAGGGACTAGAGGATGCAAGGGTGAGTTTTCCAACTCACGGTCAAAGAGGTGCAAGCGGCGCCTGAGATGATAGCGGGTATTTTTGAATCGACTCTGTACATGCCTAGTGCTGTGTAATAGTGGGGCTACCTACCCTTGTATTGATCTTGCTTGAGTGATTGATCAGGTCGTGTGGGTTAAGAGTCTGGATCACTCGCTCGTGATTGAGGTAACTGACGATAGAGGTGTTGACTAGGGTCGCAAGCGGATGAGTAACATATGGTGGTTGATGTAAACGTCTTTACATTATCGAAACATGTTTATTGAGATGGTGTTTGCCCCTGATGCAAGTTGTTGGCTGAGCAGAGTGGGCTTGGTTTTCGTTCGAGAGTAAGGGCTCGTAAAAAAAATTATAAATCGAATAAATAGACTTGGACTTTAGTCCAAGTGGGGGAAGAATACAAAATTAAGGGAACAACATGAATATTATATTGAATCAATGAAATTATTAAAACTATAGTAACACGTCGATATATTTAATTCATTACTAGAACTTTATATTAATACATTAAGAAAAGTTTACAGAACTACTAACCTAAACCGGAGAATCAGAAAGAAGCGGGAAAAGATATTCTACACTCCAATCTTTGTCATCATTAGGTTGACTTGTACCTTCTTAAGGATTTGGAATGGGTATGCTTTCAATTATTGGGGGAGGAGCTCCAAGGTATGGGGTCTCGATAGGGTTGGAACTCGTAACCCCGTGATTATGGGCTAAATATTGACTCATTTAGGGCGTGTGTAAGTAGGGTAATGATGAGGAAGGGTTCCAATTCGGAACCAGTTGGGGGTTGTTATAAGAAGGAGGAAACCTGGCTAGGTCACCTACAAAGCTTCTAAAATTCTCCTCACTTGTAGGCTCGAGTAAACCAGGGTTAATACTACTCATACCAGAATTAAATAGTAGAGATTGATGCTATGTATGAGTTCTTGATGAAGTTTCCCCCTTTTCCAGAATTTTTTTTTCCTAAATACAACCTTATGAGCAGCTTGTATTAGCTTCTTTGTGCTGTCTGTTAAACCCGATTGTGACCCTTCAATTATCGCTTCTTTTTCTTTCTTTAGGTTGGGTATTAAATCTCTAGACAATTCTGATGCATCGCAAAAATCATTACCAAATTCCTGTGGTACAAATAAATCTAATAATTACAATTTTATGATATAAAGGAATTAAAAACAAAAATGTAATTCTTTACCTCAGCACGATCAATAAGAGTTTGCAAACTCTTAAGTTGTCGTTGGGGCCAACGATTGATACCTAAATCTCTACAGTGTTTTTTTAACTGTGTCGATCCAATGTTGAGTTCCTTCGCAGCTTTCTCAATTGGTTCGTTGAAGTGTTCAGCTATTATTTCCCTACTTAATAAGTCCCTGAAACCTCTTCCACTGCCACCTGCTATGTTTTCTGAACTAGAAGGTTCGAATCCAATTGTATTGTTATCATTCTGGATCATTTGAACATGATCCTGATTTTCTGACCCAAATATGGACATTGATTCATTAAAGCCAGTGGTTTCTATCGGTAGTAATTGTTGGTTTACAACCAAAAACCCAGGATTCTGAAATCCTTCTAGATTCCTTTGAATCAACTGAAGGTGATCTTGATATTGAAAACCAACCCCAAACTCGGGATTCAATTCAATATTGATGTTATTAATCGTCTGTAATTGATTGTCATTTTGAATGTCGGCCATGAATCCTTGATTCATGGGGATGATCCCACTACTCGTTAAGGGTACGTCGATGAATGGATTGTAGTCAGATTGACCATCCACAAATGGGTCTACAAATAACAATTGTCAGATGATAAAACAAAATTAAATACTCATAGAAGCAATCATTTAAAAGAATTTCACCTGGTAGAAGGTACGAAGTCTGATCAAGTGCAAGGTCTAATGATGAATGCACCAGATCTTCTGAGTTAATGTTTAACTCGGGAAAAATTTCCGGCTCACCGTGGAGTTACTCTATTGGTAGTATATCTAGAAGACTGTATCATAATTCAAAATCAAACAAAACATTAAAAGGATAATCGAAGTATGGATGATAGATGTCTAGAATGTTAGAGTCACCGAACTCTATTAAGAATTCTTGGTTTGAAGTACCCTCTCCTTGTGGAAAACTAGGTCCAGGGTTCGGCAGATCGCCCATTAAAGATCTGTTTTCTATGACTCAGCTTTAAATATGAGTTCGTTTACGAACAAACTAGTGATAAGAGAGGATGAGACTGAAAATGAATGTGGAAATGAATGATACTACATACCTGTGTGTATAGTATCTTGCAGCTGGAACTGAAAGGACACACGGAACTGAAAGGACACCTCACATTTTAATTACCGAAATTCAAACTAACTACAGTAGATGTGACCTTTCACTACCCCAAGTGACATTTTTTCAAAATTCCCTGCTTGACTCTAGTGAGAACGAGATAATAAAGAGACTTTTGAAATAAAACAAAATTTTATGTCTCCATATAATGGAAATAGTTTAAAGAGTGTTCAGTACTCCAAAAAAAAAAAAAAAACTTACAAAAGATGATGTAAATTTTATATTTCGGTGAAACACAAAAATTTGGAGATTCTACAAAAATAGACTTATTTAGCCAAAAAAAGTATATAAAAGAAATGTTGAATTGAGGCAAATGTGTGTTGAAATATGACGAATTCATATAAATACGAAATAGTGTTAAAAATTAGATGTTGCAAGTTAACTAGGTTAACTATGTATATAGGTAGATTAGAAAGTACTAAATATGTACTGTAGATAGTAGCCGGTCAAGTCGATGTGTGGGACTGTGAGAAACAGTTAGAGTTTTTTTTGTACATCTAGAGTAATTAGAAGAAAAGAAGTATGGAGTGAATGAGAACAATAGGACCTTAAGCATTATTACAGAGGTATGTGAATGTTGAAAGGGAAAGATAATTAAATCTTGTAAAGGTTCGGCAATAAGACGAGGAGGATTTTTGAAGGACATAAGGACTCGATGGGAAATACATAGAGGCCTCCGAGAATGCGGATTTCGGGACGAAATCCAAATAAGTGGGGGAGACTTGTAAGACCCGTATCCTGATTATAACATATACTTAAAATAAGAGTGTTAGGAATTATATGATTTTTGGTAGTTATAAAGCTAAGAAAAACTTTAGTTACAATTTCATATGAAAATCAGCATTTTGTGTCGTTTTTAGAAAAATCATAATTAATTATAGGAAAATCGTTTGGACCTCAAACCAGTGCACAAAGTTTAAAAATTGAGTCTAGTACAATTACCAAAAATAATAGTAAGCTTGAAAATGACATTATCTATGGTAAAAAATGCAATCTTTACTGATTAGTTCGGAATTGACAGATTAGATAGTCTGCTTTCAAAAATTCATAATAAATCATAGAAAAATCGTATAAATACGCAAAATACATCCCTGGAAAGGTATTGAGATAAATTTCTGGAATATCAAATAAAAACATGAATTTCATGGGTTTAAAGTCGGCTAAACCAGTCTTGAACAGACTGATTCTAGAAGGTATTAATTTCAACAAAGTTATATTATTAAAATATTTTGTCAAAAGTGTCATGCCATTTTTTATTCAAGAATTCAAGTATAAATACCCCCCAAAACATCTCATAAACCACACCAACAAATCTCAATCCAATATATAGAGGTTTCTAAGCACTAGAGTGTAAGAAGTGAGCGGAAGGAAGGTCAAAAGCCTAACGAAGAAGTTATAGATCTCGACGACTGGTCATAAGGTAACTACAAACCTTTGTATAGCTTAATTAGGTATTGTAAAATAATTTTTGTGTTAAGAAGTAGAATATGTAATAAGTATAACATATTCATTTCCAACAATAGTATACAAAAACCTTAAAAACGTCCTTATTATAACAATTCGTAAACCTGAAAATAATACCGATTGATTTACTTACGAGGACGGTGACTAGGCCGATTACTTGGGATCTGGTTGTTGGATTTTCCGAAAGGCTAAAATGCTGAAAGGATCCTGCCACCCCATCTAATCTTCTACCTGGCCGTTTTTTACTTGATAAATCATGGAGTATCATGTTGGAATTATTGAAGGGTTTTATGATGCGACTATAATATAGTTAAGGATTAAGAAATGATAGATTTCTTATTATGTTAACAGTTAAAGTTGAAAGGAAATACAAAGGCGAGAAAGATAAACGATATAGTCAACTACAATAAGGTGAGTCTTCTCACTATACTATAGGTGATATTGCATGCGTAGGAAGGAAGATAGGTTAGGCTAAGGTGGTCTTACCTGTTATAATAATTGTATGAATTATTTCTATGATAATGATTGTTTGTGGACGGAACGGGAACAGCCCGCGAGCCAATAGGCGGAACGGGAATAGCCTGCGAGTCATTAGATGGAACGGGAAAAGCCTGCGAGCGATAAGACGGAACGAGAACTGCTCGTGAGTCTTCAGACGGAACAGGGATAGCCCGCGAGTCTCACAGACATATGAATGGTTATGATGTGTTCTATGTTGTGTGATGGATCGTATGGTATTTTGAGGAACTCACTAAGCTCCGTGCTTACCCTTTCCCTATATAAACTACTGTTTCAGGTACATCAGGTACCATGGATGGCAATGCGTGACGTGTATACACTGTGCTGCTTCATTGAAGGACTGTTTTTGAATGGATGTTCCGCTATGTTGTGATTTCATTAACTTTTGTTAAACCTAGGATGTTTTCATTAAACTTATAAGTTATGGAATTTTATCAAAATTAATTAAGTGGCTTTTCTTATATTGAAGTGTTCGTTTAAATTTTTTTTTAATTTTACCCTAAAATTTTGGGATGTTACAGGCAAAGCCTGTTTGATATTGAGAATTAAAGGAACTGGTGTTTTCATTTAGAGTGGTGAGGGCCTTCACCACTTCGGAGTTGGAACTTTCAACTTTCTCCACTAGGTCCTTGAGGTTTTTCTCAGTTTGCTCTTTTAGGAGCCTGTGCCTTTCTTCAACTTGTTCAACCGCAGTATTGAACTTTCCTTCCAAAATCCTCTTGATCTCAACTTGTTGATCAAGAAACCTTTTCTCAGATTCCTTGACCATTTTCTCCATTTTATCGGTCAGGGTCTTCTGAACTTCAGCCATTTGATCCTCAAAATTTGTCTCAGTTCCTTTTGAGGGATCAAAACCGGTGTTGGCTAGAAAAAAGAGCATTAAGTTTTTTATTTAGGACTTTGTATTGTTTTCCAAGGATGAAGTCTGAGTCATCAAGACTATCACCCTCTTCTTCTTCAATTGTGATTGGTGCCATATGAAAGGCGACGACTGCCTCTGCTGTGGATGGGGGTTTTGATGAGATGATGGTATCAAAATCGTAGTCATCACCGAAGGGAAAATCAGGAAGTGATTTATCCACTTCGGAGGATGAAGTGGTCAAAAATGGTGCAGAGGTGGTAATGATGGGTTCTGATGTTTGTGGGGCTGATGTTGTAGGATTTTTTGTAAGTGAGGTGAGGGGTTCGGTTGTTTGGCTAGTGGAGGTGGTAAGATTTTCTATAGTGTGGATAGTTGAGGTTTGTGGTGCGGTGGTTGGTGGCACTTCCGAAGTAGTGGTTTCTATGGTTGTTGTCTGTTCAGAAGTGATTGTGGCACTGAAGGGAGAAGTGGTAGGAGGGACATCCGAAGTGGTTGTATCAATGGTGGTTGTTTGTTCAGCTGTTGTTGGAGGTGGAGGAGGGTAGGTAGTATATGGAGGAGTGGGTGGCCTGGTGTCATGGATTGGTGAAGATTGATGTTCCTCTTCCTTTTCTGCTTGAACATTAGCAGATAGGGTATTTTCTGAGTCTTCGGACTAATCCACAACTGTGACCTTCTTGGTCATTTTTTTGATTTTCTTTTGGGAGTGGTTTGCTGAGAAAGTTTCCTCTTCTTGGTTACCCTCTTCGGACCACTGGGACCACCTGTTATCTTTCGTTTTCCTTTGGTTTGTTGAGGTGCTTTGCTAGGTGCAGCTGGGATTATTTCTCGAACAAGGTAAGGTATTATCAGTGTGTTACGGTAGGTGTTGACTTCATCACAGTCCATAGAGACTTTTACGAGCATCTTATGTGGAATCTGTGCACAGAATTCAGCAGGAACCTCATCCAGTGGAGGAACTATGATGTGAGTGTATTTCATTTTAGGAAAATCAGGATCATAGACAAACCCTATGTGCTTGTAGTAGGCATCAACTACAATTGCCCAAAACCTGGCATTTGAGATTTCAGTTCCCTTTAGAGTGTGGTTGATGTGGGAGCAGAAATCAGCCCATAAGATTGATGCAAAGTCAACCTTCACATCGAAGTAGATACCATACAACAGACTCTGGAAGGATTGACTCGCAGAGTCTAGACCCGAAGTCCTTCCAGATAAGCATTTAAGGAAAATGCTAAAGAAATACCTCCATACATCTGGAAGTTGCTTCTTCTTGAAGTTGCTGATTGTCTCCAACTGTGGCTCGTACCCCACAACATTGAACATGTCCACCAGTTGTTCAGCAGAAGGAATGACCATTTCCTTAGAGTTGTGGAGAGGAAGGTGAAGAGCTTCAGCAAATTTCTCTTTTGTCAGTTGTACCTTCTTTGTCTTGCCCCTTGAGTCGATTGCCACATAGAAGACTGACTTCACGTTGTTGTTGGTGTCGAACAGAGCATTAGAGGTGTAGTGTGCTCTGTGCACCAAAGCTGCAGGAATGGCTGGTGCATAGGTTTAGAATTGATACCTTTAAGCATTCGACAAGGGCGACGAATGGTTGAGGGTAAAGGTTTGGATCTGTGTGAAGAACCAGGTTTGCTGATTGATTCTTGAGGACGGGGATTGAGATTGCTTCAGTGGTTTGAGATGAAGCTTCAGTCGCCATTGTTGATTGAGTGAAGAAGATGAAGAGAGTTTAGGGTTTTTGGAGAGAATTTTTTGCAGAGAGTTTTTGAGAGATAAGTTCGCGTAAAGAGAGGAACTGAAGCGGTGAGTGGTTTATATAGTGTTCGTGGTCCCTAGGCCATTTAATGCACGTTCAAAATGGTCCAGTAGCACAAGGACACCTCATCACCTGCGCGTCCCACTAACCCTGTAAAAGTGGAAACGTCCGGCTATCAGTTGCAATGATTCTAAATTTGAACCGCCATTTCCAAGATCTTATTGTTATGATTTGCCACGTTTATCTCAGTGACAGCTGTGTAACAACGGTAATTAAATTCAAAAAGAATGTTTGTCTCTGAGATAATCATAAATGTGAAAAATCATTTGAACATTAAATTAACTTCGGATCATGTGGATAATTATGACTGTTATAAGTACTCTTCTGAGTGGAAAGATAAAGTGAGTGTTATGATTAACTCCGAAGGGTGTTATATTTCACTTCGGATAGTAACATGTGTTTGTGAAGTGTTTGTCAGGATACCGAAGTCCATTTGTTTTCTCTTGTTTTTCCGTGAATCTCTGGTTTTACCTTTGAGTAGTGCTTTGTGACATTTATCCTTAACTTCCCGGAATATTATGAAATGAAGATTTAACAATTTAATGTTCAGAATCATTTGAATCATGTTGGAAGTCCATTTTTCATTCCGAAGTCTGTTTGATTTAATATTAGTCATGAATGTATAATTCTAATCACCCCAACATCGACTTGATTTCGCATTTGGAACTAAAGTTTGATTTAACTTTTGTGCTTCAAATTTTTCATTCTAAACAATGGTAACATCCTTCGCATATGAAATTTAAAGGAATTTTCATTCTTGAATTGAACATCAGAAGTGTTTTTAGAGATTGGATTGACTTTGAAGAATCTTTTGAAAAATCTATTCATTTTCATCAATTGAAGTGTTTGGATACTAGGCTATGATGACAAGCCTTTGAGCTTCGTATACCATTCCAACTTTAACATTAAAGGTAGACTACTTGAAATGTTCATATTCTCTACAAAGTACTCGACTATGTTATATGAGTTCCTTGTATTGTTATTTAAAACAGATGAATAAGCCTTTGAATGCTGATTTATCTTTCTTTTGCATTCCCTTGTTTTTTTGTTGTCTTTGATTCTTTTAACAATTACTTTTCTGTTTATCTTTTTGAGGTTTTTCAATTTTTCCTTTTTATCTTTTCCATTTTGGATTTGCTTATCCGAAGAGACAAAAATTTCACCATCTAGTTTCTTTCTTTGGTGCTTTTTGGTTTTGTTTTGTACAATCCTGGAGTTTGAAAATCTTCATTTAGTTCAATTTTGTAACACTAATGAAAAGAGATTTAAATTTACTTATCAGAAAATGTTGGTACTATTTTTCAAGAAAACTTTGGAACACTTGAGTTGTCTTGTGTAGTTTTGAGGCTACATGATTAGTTTGAAGTTGAAGCGAGTCAAGTTTGGAAGGGAGGTTAGGAATAGACATTATGTTAAGGATATTAGAATCAAATAAGGCTTTGATTTGCAAAATGGCCTTGACCTCACTCCGAAGTCTGTTCTCATACCAGTGTTTCAAGTCGATTCCCAAATACCTTTTAGTGCAATAAGGTATGATTATCAGAATCTAAAATCAAAGTTTTGTCCTTTAATCAGTTAATTCATGAAAGTTAAGGGTAAACTTTGTCACTCTGCATGAAAAATTGTTTCTTGAAACTTTAGTGTTTTTGTAGTGATTTTTGTTTTTGATTCTTCTTTGAAATAGTCCTTTATTATGAAGTAATTTATTCTTGAGATACGAAGTCAAAAGGTGTTTCAAAACATTTTGTCATTTAAGACAATTTTATTGAATTTAATTGTTTGATCCGAGGTGCACTGAAGCAACAGAAGGCTTCGGTGTACTGCGGTGCAGCATTAATTTGTTTTACGTATTTTACTCTGATGGGCTCCGAAGCAGCAAAGGTCTTCGGAGTGCTGCGGAGTGTTATGAATTTTTGTTTTTCAATTGAAAAGACTAAGGAAAGAATGAGCAAATCTGAGATTTATTGTAGAGTGGATCCATCAATCATTCCAAGTCCACGAACGATTCTTGTAAATGCCTCTTCATTTAAGGATTTGGTGAAGATGTCTGCCAATTGTTCGGTTGTGTGAACAAAGTGCACCTCAATATTCCCCTCCTCAACATGACTTTTGATGAAGTGATAGCGAAGAGCTATATGCTTCGTTTTGAAATGTTGAACAGGATTGTGGCAGATACGAATTGCACTTTGTGAATCACAAAACAAAGGTATTTTTCTCATGTTGATGGCATAATCTTTGAGTTGACTCTGGATCCAGATGATATGGGAGGTACAAGCCGCAACAGCCACATACTCAGCTTCTGCTGTGGAGATAGAGACACAAGTTTGCTTCTTAGATTGCCAGCTGATTAGCTTCCCATCAAGGAATTGACAACCACCCGAAGTGCTCTTGCAATCAATAGAGCATCCACCAAGATCTGAGTCTGAATAAGCTGGAATGTAGAAGCCTAAGTGTGCTGGGTACCACAGCCCATAAGCAGGTGTACCATGAAGATATCGAAAAATTGTCTTAACTGCAACCATGTGAGGTTCTCTTGGGTCAACCTGGTATCTTGCACAATTGCATACTGCAAACATGATATCAGGTCGAATGGCTGTAAGATAGAGCAATGATCCAATCATGCTTCGGTATGTCTGGATGTCAGTCTTCGGTTAATCCAATGAAGGATTTAGCCTTGTACCTGCAGGCAAGGGAACTTTTGCTTTGGAGCAGTTAGTCATTCTGAAGCGTTCAAGTAAACTCTTCGCGTACTTTTTTTGATTAATGAAAATCCCCTCCTTGGATTGTTTTTGTTTGTAATCCAAGAAAGAAGTTAATCTTTCCCATCATGCTCATCTGAAATTTACTTTTCATGAGTTTTTCAAAATCTTTTGAGAGATTGGGGTCGGTGGATCCGAAAATTATGTCATCTACATAAATTTGGACCAACATCAAATGAGATGCAACTTTCTTTCTAAAAAGTGTTGGATCCACTGATCCCTGTTTGAAATTTGATTCTTTTAGAAATTTTGTCAAGGTCTCATACCAAGCCCTTGGAGCTTGTTTTAAACCATAGACAGCTTTGTCTAACACAAAGAAATGGTTGGGATGTTCTTTACTTTCAAAACCAGGTGGTTGTTCAACAAAAACGGTTTCCTCGAGATCACCATTCAGAAAAGCACATTTGACATCCATTTGATAGACATCAAAGTTTTTGTGTGTAGCATAAGCCAAAAATATCCTAACTGATTCGAGCCTGGCAACAGGAGCAAATGTTTCTTCAAAATCAATCCCCTCCTGTTGACAATAACCCTTGACAACCAGCCTTGCTTTGTTTCGAACTACATTGCCTTCGGTGTCTAGCTTATTTCTATACACCCATTTCAGACCAACTATCGAAGCATTTGCAGGTATTGGAATTAGCCTCCAAACTTTGTTTCTTTCAAATTCCTCTAATTCCAACTGCATTGATTCAATCCTGTCAGAGTGATCAAAAGCATCCTTAACATTCTTAGGTTCAACCTTGGAGATAAAGACATTGAACATGCACAACTCCGAAGTTTTGTTTAAATCAAGTTGTCTTTGGTGAAGTTATGCACGAGTCAATACTCTATCTTGAACGTTACCGATGACTAGTGATGGTGGATGATTTTTGGTCCATTTGTCCAAAGGAGGATAGTTTGGATCAAAATCGGGTGGACCTTCAGAATCAATATCCTCAATATCTGAAGGATATCCCGAAGTGGATGGAAAATCACCCATTATTAGATGATTGTCTGATTGTGTTACGTTTGTTTGTGGTGAGAGTAATTATGAAGAAGAGTTTAGAGTATTCTCCCCCCCTCGACAGGTGTTGGTGTTGAGGAAGTGGTTGCTCTATCCGAAGCGATTGGTGTTGCTGAGTTTGGAGTGATAATCTCTGGCTCCCCCTGGACTGTTGGATCTTTGGACATGATATTAGAGATTTCTTGTGTAGGTGAGGTTGGACTGTTGTTTGGCTCCCACTCAACACTAGCATTGCCTTCACTTCGGTTAGATGGCTCCCCCTCAACACTAGCATTGCCTTCACTTCGGTTAGATGGATCCCCCTCAACAGATGATGGTCTTTGTACACTACTTGTGGAAGAGTCATCAAGTCCATCTGTGAGCTTGGACAGTTCGGACACATGGTTATCAGGTGCCCTGGATTCGGAGTCCATAGCTCTCACAGGTGGATCAAACAGAAGTGTGAAGTCTGTATCAAATGTAGTGATTGGTACAACATCCACAGCAGGCTTTGGAAAGATAGATGACATGGGGAATGGATGTAGAGACTTCTTGATGTAGTAATCATTAAACCTTAGGTTGAAGGTTTCTTCGATTTTCGAGTTCTCTTGTTCATGACTCTGTAAGCTTTTGAGTCTTGAGAATAACCAAGAAAGATTCCTTCTTCTGACTTGTCATTGAACTTAGTCAAGTGATCTTTCAAGTTCAAGATAAAACACCTACAACCGAAGATATGAAGAAATTTGACATTTGGTTTTCTTCGGTTGAGTACTTCATAACATGTAATGTGAAATCTCTTATGAATGTAGGATCTATTTTGAGTAAAGCAGGCTGTGGAGATGGCTTCGGCCCAGAAGTACATGGGCAAATTTGCAAAATTAAGCATGGTTCTAGCTGCTTCACACAAAGAGCGATTTCTCCTTTCTACAACACCATTTTGTTGTGGAGTATATTTGTGCTGAGAAGTTGTGACTAATCCCCTTTGATTTCAAGAATCTATCAAGAGTTTGATTTTTGAACTCCGAACCGTTGTCACCGTGCACAGTTCGAACTTTTTTGTTTAGCATCACTTCTATCTTCTTTATGAAATTAATAATTTCTTCAGCGGCATCTGATTTGTTTCTTAGAAACAAGACCCTAGTGAACCTTGAATAGTCATCAACTATCACAAGAATGTATTTCTTCTTTCCAATTGACTCGACTGCGTATGGACCACACAAATCCATATAGAGAAGTGAAAGGGGTTCGGTGATTTTAGGGTTCGGTGATTTTAGGGTTGATCACAGTTGGATGCCTTTGTTTGGTTTGCTTGTCATGCTCACAATCAGAACAAAGTGAGTCATTATCAAATTTGAGTGCAGGCATTCCACGAACCAAATCCATAGCCACTAACTTGTTTAAGTCTTTGAAGTTCAGGCGAGCAAGTCTTCGGTGCCACAGCCAGCTAATATCGGAGTTGGCTTTCGATAGAAGACATAAAGATTGCCCACCAGTTACAGGCTTCAGATTCAAGGGAAACATTGATCCCTTCCTTTCAGATTTTAGCAAGACTTCGTTTGTTTCTTCTTTTGTGATTACACTTCCTTGGTTGTTAAAAGTAAGTGCATTACCCGTTCCAACCAATAATTGGGATATACTCACAAGATTATGTTTTAACCCTTCAACAAATGCTACTCTGCTGATTGTGAATTGACCATTTGTTATTTTTCCATAACCCCGAATTGGACATGTTTCATTGTTACCGAAGCGTACATTTCCAGCATCATCCAATGTTCTATAATCTCTAAGATATTCTCTCTTCCCTGTCATATGTCTTGAGTAGCCACTATTTATGTACCATTTAGAATCATACCGCTCATTTGACATAACCTGCAATTAATCAAGAAGGAGTTGGTACCCAATAAATCTTGGGTCCTCAGCGTAAGCAAAGGATTCTTGAATCCATTTTTCTACGGCCTCTTCTGGTATTTCATTTGCATTTAAGTTGATCAGATTCTCCAAAGCCTCATGTAATGAACATGATTCCGAAGAGTCTGAACAAGATTCAGAAAAGCTTTTTGTCAAATTAGATGAGTCCGAAGTGACTGACAAAATGCAAGACTTCGGAACCCATTTTTGTTTGGATGATTTTGACTTCAAGATTTTTGATGTTTGCTTTTTCCTTGAAAATTTTGAACTCATTGATGATTTTGAAGATTTTGTTTTTGCAGTGAGATTTTCTTTCAAATCATTTCTTTTCCAGTTTTGTTTTGATTTTTCAATTGTTGACTTCCTTGATATTGAACTACATAATGTAGAGGTACAAAGGTACTCTTCATATTCCAATTTGAAGTCGTTTAGTCAAAGATTCTTTTCTTTAAACAAATCCAAATTTTTGTCTAGCCATTGATGAAATGTATCTATCAAATTGTTGCCTTTGGAAAATGTTTTCTCTGTGGGTTTTTGAAATTTTGGATTAGGAAAGGTTGGTTTTGTTGGTGTAAAAGTAGGTTTGGTATTTTGATTTTTGACTTCTGAAACCTTTGAGTTAAATGGTTTTGTTCCAGAAGTTGAAGCAATTGCCTCAGTTGGTTTCAGACCTCCGAAGGGAGTTTTTCTTTTGACAAGATTTAGAGTTTGTTTTGATTTCGAGTTTGCAGCAATAGTTTCTGAGTTGGTTTTGTAATCACTATTGCTGGTTTTGATTTTTGGAGAATTTGAGGTCTTTTCAAAATCTGAGGCTTTTGTACCGAATCCTTGGTAATAAAAACTTTTGGTTTTGAAGCAGCATTTTCAGAGGTTTGTGACAAGGTACACATTCACATGATTCCATTAATTGAAAGACATCCATCTTCGGAACCATGGGTTTCTCCATGACTTGAATTTGTTTGTGATTTCGATTAGTGTAAATGTGATTATCATTTTTGACATTCAAAAGATGTGATATGTTTTTGGGAATCTTTTCCTTTTCATAACAAAGACGATTGTAGATGTTATGGCCATACAAATCTTGTTTTATTATGTTGATCTTTACTTCCATTCTTTCATTCATTTTGTTTTCAACCATTTTTGAAGATGAGAAGAATCCTTCCTCAGTAACTGTAGAATTATCCTCCTCAAGAAGTTTTTCTAAATCGTTTTCAATCAAAGGTAATCCACCTGGTTTCACAAAGATGACATTTTTGAAATAAGATATCTTCGGATAGATGCAAGCCACATGAACTAGTCTTTTTGAATTGTCCTTAAGATATTGATCATAAGAGACACAATCATCTGAGATTTGTAATTTTGATTTCAAAATTTTATTGTTTTAAAAAGTTTTAGGTTCACAAACAACTTTAGCTTTTCCTTTGTTCACCGAAGACGGTTGTGATATGTCTTCGGAGGGCGGTGCGGATGCGGAGGATGATTTTAACAAAGTTAATGAAGAACAATCAATTTCCTCCATATCCGAATCGCTTTGAGAATCATTCTCAGATGCAGTTTCAACTATAACTTTTTCTTTGTTTTTAAATTGAGGAACGTTCCTTTTCAAGATTGGAATTTCTTGTGGCAATAATTTCAGCAAGTTATCAGCAGTGAGATGTTTTTCTACAGATATCAACCCGTGTTTATACGAAGAATTGGTCACTTCGGACCCAGATACTATAGATTCACACTCATAAGATACACTATCAACTTCCTTTAGCTTAAACTCAATAAAAGGTAATAGTTGTCTATGTTGAACATTGCACACATCAGCCGAATGATAAATACGTGTAATATGAGCATATAAACGTTTTACAGTTTCACAAAAATATATTGCGTTGTCTCAAAATTACATCATGATTGTTCAAAAGTTTTTCTCTATTCTCTTCTAGCAATGAGATTCTTAGGTTGGACTTTTCTAGGGCTAGCTTCAAACTTTCTACTCTCCCCCTCAAGCTGAGAATCTCCTGCTCACTGAGTGTCTCCCTATTTTTCACATCAATAAGCATTTATGCATCATAGAGCAATCACGAGTGATTTCATTTATAATAGGAGTTGATTGAGAAGTAGGAATTTTAAAAGTTGAGAGAAGTTTGGATACCTGCTCAGGAATGGTCAGGCGTGTGTCATTTGCCATCAAACAAATCTCCTCATCGTCATCCAAAGTGTCGTCAGACCAGGTCTTCGGATTCCCAGCATCAATCATCTCATTCACCTCCGAAGTCTTGAAACCAAGACCAGCAATTGTTCCATAACCCAGCTTCTCCTCATCATCTATCTTCTTAGAAGTATTTTTCCGAAATCACTTACCATCATCATATGCCATGAAATCACTATGAGTTGGCTTTCATACTTCTTTATCTTCTGAGTCAGAAGACCATACTTGATAGGATCCTTGATAATCTTCAGCAGCCATCAGGGCTAGGTCTTTGGTCTTTTGCCTCACTTCCTCCATTTTCCTTGCATAGTATGTTTCATCCTTCACTTGAGGTTTCTTCTCATTTTGTTTACGAAGCATACAATCCTTTGCAAAGTGATTCTTACCATGACAGTAATTGCAGTCATAGCCTGAATCACCAGAAACCTTTTTCTCTTCGGTTTTCTCTTTTGATGACTTCGAAGCCTGTTTTTCAGATGGCTTTGGAGTTGAAGATTTTGGATTTTCATCCTTCGGAGTGTACATTTCTGGTTTGGGTTTTGGACTGAAGTTTGATTTGTTGAAATTCTTGACAAATGGCTTCCTTGAGTTGTTCTTAATGAACGGTTTCTTGAACCTTCGATTGTTGGCAGCATAGAGAGCCACAGTTTCACCACTGTCATCAACCATGTAAGCAGCAATCTCTTCATCACTGGCTTATTCTTCTTCTTTTGAAACAAGGGCAAGTGATCCAGATCCAGCAATCTCACTTCTTCGACCCACGACATCTGGTTCATGTGATTTTAGAACATTGTACAGAGCAGCCAACTTGTATTTCTTAATGTTTTCATAAGATTTAACCATGAGCATGATTGGTCTCCATTCTTTGCGAAGACTATAAAGAAAATTAATGTTGATTTCCTATTGGCTTCGTGTCTCCCCATACTTGTCCAAGGTGTAGATCATGTTGCTAAGACGTTCATAGCATGCTTCGAGAGACTCATTCTCTTCTTGTTTGAAGTTCCTGAAGTCTGCAAGAATTTCTTGAACCTTGCTGGTGTGAAGAATCTTATCCCCTCCAAAACGAAGTGCGAGATTATCCCACATCTCTTTAGCAGACTTCGCATCGGCTATGTGATGACTGACGTCAGGACCCAATCCACTTCGTAGTTCACGCATGGCCCTTTCGTCATTTTCGAGTTTCTTCA
This sequence comes from Cichorium intybus, assembly GCA_023525715.1. Lineage (NCBI taxonomy): Eukaryota > Viridiplantae > Streptophyta > Magnoliopsida > Asterales > Asteraceae > Cichorium > Cichorium intybus. Next base: position 87,772,877 of record CM042009.1, read on the forward strand.
TATCTGCTGCATTAAGAACCACAGCCTCTTCTCCATCGGGGACTACAAAACGACCAGCAATGTCTGTATGATGACCATAAGTCACAGACCTCCATAACTCTTTGTCAAGCCCAATCAGATAGTCCTTAATTCTTCCAGCCCAATAATCATAGTAAGAAGTTACTAGAACGGGAGCTTTGGTTGCAGAACCAATGAGATTTGCATAGTTGAGCATACTGGCATAATTTGATGTGGAATCAGTCATTTTGAATAGATTTCAACGGGATCTTTGCAGTAAAAACGAGTAATAGAGACTTGCAACAGTTGCGGAAGACTAGATCTGACAAACGATTCAAATCTAGAACTGTAGCAATGGAATAAAAACTCTACTAACAGGTTTTTGAGCTGACTTGCTCTGATACCACTTGTTGGGTGTTGAAATCGTTTAAGTATGTAAACAATGACTAGGGTTTGAATAATACTAAGCAATCACACAGTAATAAGAATAGTAAGAATAGTTGATGAACAATGATATGAATAACTTGTGCCGAATGCTTGATTGATTTAGGGTTTTACTGTTTTTGACGATTACAACTTGCACTCGACACGGTATGGTATCACTGATATTTATACTTAATCAGTGATACGCATAGTACAACTTTATTATAGAGAATATCCTATCAGTGTACTATCCAATTGGATGCAAGATCCATGCAACACGTATTGTACTATCACGCGTGCCTGCAAAAGGTATTACAAAAGGAAGTCTTCGGATCCTCCATGACATTCACTTCGGAGTCTTCAGACTTCGGGATCTTCTATTGTTGATTTACTTCGGGGTCAGTTGTGGGGTCTTCGGATGGTCAGGCACTTCATCGCAAACATACTTCAACACTGAGATGATACGGGAAACGACTGAGAAAATCGTTTAGATCCGTGAACGACTAAAAGCATCTTGTAACCGACAAAAGAGTTACGCAGATAAACGACGCAAACCCCTGGAATACCAGGTTGGCAACCGCGTGTTATTGAAGGTCTCACCCTAGAAGGGCATGATACGTTTTGGAAAACGTGGGAAACTAAATCCAAGGTACATTGGGCCATTCGAGATCCTTGCTAGGATCGGCTCGGTAGCCTATCGACTTCGGTTACCACACGAAGTCAGCAACGTTCATCCTACTTTCCACGTGTCCAATCTAAAGAAGTGTCTATCCGATGAGACTCTCGTCATTCCACTTGACGAGATTGAAGTAAACAAGAATCTCCACTTCGTCGAAGAACCTGTGGAAATCATGGACAGGGAAGTCAGGAGAACGAAGCAAAGCCGCATACCAATAGTAAAGGTCTGCTGAAGCACCAAGAGTGGACCTGAATTTACCTGGGAACATGAGGACCAGATGAACCAGAAATACCCATATCTCTTCCCAAACCCTTGAGAATCTACTCAAAGTGCTAAATTTCGGGACCAAATTCCTTCTAACGGGTAGATGATGTGACAACTATCAAATTGGTCAACGAAATTCTACTCAAGTCAAACGAAGTGTATGTTAGGTCAAGATGTTGAAATGTAAATTTCATAACCTTTTACGATGTATTATTGGATATTATAATACTACGTACGCTAATTGAAATCAATTATCGAATAAACGTTATAAATACGGATAATAAACTACAGTAGCGTAAAAGTTCGAGAATCATACAAATATTATTTTGGTATTAATAATATTCATAAAACGATATATTCGTGAGCGTGAATCCGTAGGCAAATAGAACGTCGAAAACGGAGTTCGCATGTGAAAGTTACAACTAATCGCTGGGAACAATAAACGTACACAGGATTTGGACACTAAAATACAAAACGTGGTACCTTAAACCTCAAAAATGAAATAACGAAACACATATTATGAAGCGTAATATTTTCTAGTATTTAATTTCATAGCCCAGTTTATTTTACGGTAAAATGCCAAATATGTTGGATTAGGTGTCTAAGCCATGACTAATAATTAGTATTTACCTAACTAATAGAAGCACAGTCCATTTGGGTTGCCCTCATGGCTGGAGGTTTGGTAGAAAATTCGGTAGAGAGAAAGGTTGATTTATTATGGGATTAATAAATCAACAGGAATTAAATATATGGTTTATTAATATATTAAAGTGATAATATATTAATTAGAAACTATATTAATTAATTAGGAATTAATCCAGAATTAATTGGATTTAATTTGGGGATTAAATTAATTAATTATAGGTGCAGGGACTAAAACTGTAATTATTCAATAGTTGAGTAAGTGACAGTGTGGAGTGACCAGTTAGAAGTCGAAATCTATATATGGATATATAGAATTTCGAAATTGATAATTATTAGATAAATAGGTTTTTGAATTGTAAGATAAAAGGTTTATCTTATTTGAATTCAAAAAAAGGTTTATCTCTAAGGCTTATCAGTTAGTCATCTGGAAACTATAAATAAGACTCCCTGGTCACCATATGATTTCGCCACTTTCAAGAACTCTCTCAAGATTTTCGATCTCCTTCTCCTCTAGCTTTGGGTGTGATCTCATTTGAGGCAGGATAATTTTGCTGCTCAGCTTCCAGAAAATTCTAAAAGGTTGGTTTTTTCTAATTTTATTCTTTTAGTTAATTTTCTTATGGCCTTTAGGTTTTGTTATATGTTCAATTAGAAGAAAACATAGATCCTTATAGGTTGCATGTGAACTTAGGTTATTTAGTTCATGGTTTGCAGAAAACCTTTCAGTGGTATCAGAGCCTGTTTTGTTTTCTTGTTGAATTGTGATAACTGTTTTAGGGTTTAAAGCCTATAAACCCTAATTATATTATGGATCGATTTCTAGGATTAGCGTTTTGGAAACACTAATCCCCCCCCCCCTTTGTTAATTTCGAAATCTGGCATTAGGGTTTTAGGAGGTTTTCTATTTTTGGTAACTTTATTTGTTAATTAAATGGATAACCTTAAACCTTTTCCTTAAAATCGAAATTTAGGTGTTTAAGGATAGGTTTTAATTAATTTGATTAATTTGGATAAACGTATCTTCATTTGAATTAATTTAATTAATTGTTAATTAAAGGATAATTCAAAAGGGATTTAATTAATTTTAAATTGTCGAAAATTAATACAAAAATCCAGAAAAATATTTTAAAATGTTTAAAATATTTAGATTTAATTAATTTAATTAATTGGTAATTAAAATTGATTAAATCGATTTTAAGGTTTAATTTAATTTAAAATTTAATTGTTAAATTTGGTAAAATTAAAAGATAAACCTTGAATATTTTAAAGGGTTTTAAAATACATCTTATATATGTTATTAAAAGTTAATACTATATATATGAGATAAATTTGGTTAGTCAAATCAATAGTAGGCCTCATTCACGAAGCTGGTCTATAAAGTGGGTATAAGGAGACTGCCTATAAAATAGTAGTCTATAAAATGGTAGTCTAATGGGTGAACACTCTCACCCACCGCTCGCCTGATCAGTGGAGGGTCGTTAGCCGAACGGGTTTGACAGAACCGCTTAATCATTAAAAGTATAATGATCAAAGTACTAGAACCTTTACACAAAATCCCAATCTAGTTACTTTAGGAAAAATGTGAATTTGATGCTAACCCATGAAATTGCACATTGCACTTTATGAAACGTTGGTGGAGCGTGTGTGGTTTACCGGCACACCAATGGGGGTTCATAAAGAGTGGCAATGGGTGTCTCGGGTGTTATCATTGTTGATGGAGCGTGTGTGGTTTACCGGCACATCAATTTGAGATGATAATGGACCCCGAGAGTACCAAGCTAATTTGCATGGTTATTCACACCCGGTTTGTGATCCTCGGCATCCCAGTCACAAACGGTGGGGCATATCCGAGATTAAACATGCTATTGAACAGTTCAATAAATCTCAAAAGAAACTAGGAATTCCATTTATAATAAGATTATTTTTCCGCGGTGGAATTGGCTGAATCGTCATTCGCCTACCTTTATAAAATTTGCTTATAGATTACGGCATCCCTCTTCTATGTTGCAAATTGTTATAGTTGGATCCTAGCCTTATTTTATATTGGGTTATTATAAGGACCGACAAGTATCTAATTAAACTTACCTTCTTTTATAGATGTCTTCTGCTGATCAATCCGCTCCCCAATCAAACTCCAGTGTTCCCTCTATCCTCTCACTGTGTTCCAAGGTTCAATTGAACGGGACAAACTACAATGACTGGATTAGAAATATCAAGATGGCTCTGAGGTACGAGAACAAAGAGTATGTCCTCGAGACCGAGCTTGTCGATATTGACCCTGAAACTGCTACTCCCGAGGAAATTGCCTCGTACCAAAAACATTCTGATGATGCGACCAAAGTGGCCTGCATCATGATTGCCACAATGAACCCCGAATTGCAAAGGATATACGAAGACTACTGGCCCTTTGAGATGCACAAGGAGCTTGCGGAAAAGTTCTGCAAGCAAGAGCGCATCGAGAGGTGCGAGGTGGTCAAAGACTTCACCAACAGCAAACCTAAAGATGGAGAGTCCATCTGCGCTCATGTGCAAAGAATGCAAGGTTACGTGGAGCGGCTTAGAAAGCTTGCGATGCCTGTACCGGAGGAGTTGGCCGTTGACATAGTGCTTAACTCCCTACCGAGTTCTTATGACCAGTTCAGGCTGGTTTATCATTTGAACAACAATCAGGCTAACCTGACTGAGTTGCATCGCATGCTTCGAGTTGCTGAGGACGGGATGAAGGGTAAAAGTGTACCCTCGGTTAATCAGCCCGTCCTAGCCATTGGAAGTGGCAAAGGAAAGAAGAGGAAGGGCCCTCCTAAGCAAAATTGGAGGGAAAAGGTTCAGGTCGGGTCGTCAAGCAATGGCTCGAGAACCAAGTCTTCCCAGATTCCTTGTGTGGCCAACCCCGATGAAGCCAACTGTTTTTACTGCAAAGAGAAGGGCCATTGGAAGAGAAGCTACCCTAAATACTTGCAGGATGTCAAGGATGGGAAAGTAAAGCCATCGACAGCAGGTATATACACTATCTCTAAAAACTCACAATCTTCTAATTCTTGGGTCCTTGATACAGGATGTGGTTTTCACATTTGTTCTGATCTGCAGGGCCTAAAGGAAAGCAGGGAGGTGGAGCACGGTAGACTGAACTTGATCATGGGCAATAGGAGATCGTCCCCTGTTACCAAGATCGGCGTTTACAGTTTAGTGCTTAGTAGTGATGTTAGTATAGAGTTATTTAATTGTTGCTATTCGCCAGAAATGGCAAGAAACATTATTTCATTTCACGCATTGTTCAGACAAGGATTTCAATTTTCTTTTGATAATAAAATTGGTTCGATTTCTGTTTTCAAAAATGGTATTTTGATTTTTACTGCTTATCCTTGTGATGGTGTGTATGAAACTGTTGAATGTGTTAACAATTTAGGACATAGTGTAAATTATATTGATTCTACTAGTGGTGTAGAAAAGGCATGTCTGTGGCATAGTCGGCTCGGGCACATCAGCAAGAAACGCATCGCCCAACTCCAAAAGGATGGAGTGTTGGAATCATTCGACCTCAGGTCGGATGATGTATGCGAATCTTGTCTATTGGGCAAGATGACTAAATCACCTTTCAAAGGGTCTTTTGAAAGAGCTGAGGGTCTGCTGGACATCATTCACACGGATGTGTGTGGTCCATTCAGATCAACCACAAAGGATGGCATGCGGTTCTACGTGACCTTTACCGACGATTTCAGTAGATACGGTTATATCTACTTGATCAAGCACAAGTCGGACACCTTTGAAAAGTTCAAAGAGTTTAAGAACGAGGTAGAGAATCAATTAGGCAGGAAGATAAAGATGCTCAGGTCCGACAGAGGTGGAGAGTATTTAAGTATCGAGTTCCTAGACTATCTAAAGGAATGCGGAATAGTTTCGCAGTTGACACCTCCCAGAACACCACAGTTGAACGGTGTTGCGGAGAGGCGCAACCGAACCCTGTTGGACATGGTTCGTTCCATGATGAGTCGAGCTTCACTTCCCATTCACTTCTTGGGGTATGCCTTAGAGACTGCCGCCCATATCCTCAATCTTGTCCCTACTAAAAAGGTTGCTAAAACACCTCATGAAATGTGGACGGGGAAAGTTCCCTCGTTGGCACATGTCAAAGTCTGGGGTTGTGAGGCTTTCGTTAGACGAGAGACTCAAGACAAACTCGCAGAAAGAAGCGAAAGGTGTTTCTTCCTTGGTTATCCCAAACAGTCCTTTGGATATCTATTCTACAGACCGAGCGAGGACGTGGTCTTTGTAGCTAGACGAGCGGTCTTTCGAGAGAGAGAGCTCATATTCAAAGAGGACAGTGGGAGTACCATTGATCTGGAAGAAATTCAAGAGTCATCAGATGACGCAACCTTAGGAGAAACTAGCAACCAACATGAGGAAGAAATTCCTGTTGGTCCGACAGATGTATCCTTACCTCTTAGGCGTTCCGGTAGGGTTAGCATGCCACCCGAGTTTTATGGGTTCCATATAACTTCGGATGGGGACACGTTTGTCAGTGATAGGACACTGAT